>JALJVW010000207.1:1800000-1964679 GCA_024865655.1 Emberiza elegans | reverse complement strand
CTGTCCTTTCCTGGCATTTTTCGACAGACCTGTGCTTATCAAGCTTTGACTTTCTCTGCCCAAGCTCTGAATTCCAGGCAGCCCGTCTTTTATGTCTGCGTGTACATTCTGGGGGTAAAGCAATGCCCTTGCCTTTCAGCCAACTGTGTGGGTCCAAGGTCTGTGTGCACGCAGGATAAAGAACTGACTTGTTTGCACAGACAGCTGTGGTTTTCCACACCTCAGCTGGCATGTGTCAGCTGCACACAGAGCCCCCCACCCCGCTCTGTGTCCCAGCTCTGTCGCAGTGGCAGTGTTTTGCGTGTGACACTAGTGCATCATGGAGTGTCACACTGGTGGTGTGTGCCACAGTTCCACTGTGTTGAGTGTTGCACTGTGCTGTGTGTCATGCTGGCTTCTTCCAGACCTTGGAGTGTAAGCAGGAGGGTGTGAAAGATGGTGACAATAGGAAGATGCGAAACGAGAGACCAGTTGTTTCCAGAGTCAAAAGCCAGCTCTCTGTTATGTAATAGTGTTTTCTTCTCCTTCTTCACCTGACGTCACTCTGCCATGTGCACATCCCAAGAGCCTGATGCATGAAGAACCTTTGGAAAACTGACTAGGGCAGCACAGCATTTTAGGAACATCTGTGGGAGCCATCATGAGCCATCTCTTTGCTGAAGACAGGTGCTGTTTTTAACCAGTGTTTGATTACAGCAGGTCTGTTGACATCCATTTTGTGTAATCTAAAAATAGCTTGTTCAGCTAGGGAGTGAGGACATGCTCCCTACAGGTCCAGGGAGCCTGAGGCTATGGCTTTGCTATGTTCAGAAGGCATTTCTCCGCTTAGCTTTAATCCAGCTGGACTGAGTACAACAGTACCCAAATAGAAACACAGAGTTTGGAGTGGGTTTACAAACTGAGCAAGTGTCCCGGCTTCCCAAGAGGGTTCTAAAACTTGAAGCAGTCAAATGTGGCCCTAGCCTGGCTGCTATGCCCATTTTACTGTGCCTTTGCATAGGAATAAAACTTTGTGATGTGACTGAGGAGTGAGAATACTCTTCAAACCAGAACTATAGAATTCAGTTTTATTGGCAACCTGTTTGTACATGCTCTTATTTATTATATACCTCTCGTGTATTGTTGCAATTCCCCAAAAAAGCACATCCTGTAATTTCCATGTGTGACTCCTGTGATGAAGGACTTGTGACATCTTGGCCAGTTACTTTTTGTAATTGCAGAAGAAATTTCCTATTCACCACAAAAAAAATTGCATTCTAGTGCTGGGTATTTAAGTCTGACTTTCTGCTGAACACTTCCACATGCTGGTTGTGAAGATGATACCTAAAGCTGTTTGAGTTGTTTTATTGATGGTCCTGAATTAATGCAACATCTTTATTAATTCAGTCTTTTCAATTATACATTAGGAATTTTCTCAGTATCTTGGCCTGCTATTTGCAATAATTCACTTTACTACCCCATTTTATGATCAAAGCATATTACTGAATCCCATGGGCCCTTCAGGGCTTGCTCCAGCATATCAGTTGTCAGGACATTAAAGTTGTTAATTTTATTAAGTTTCTGGGGTTTGTTCCAAATTCAACATAGCTTTGCATTAGAGTAGGAGCTGAAGAGGTAGGATGTTAGCTTTTCCATTTCATATCTTAAAGCAGCAGGTATTTTTGCAGCACTTTTCCCCAGGCTATGGCACACCTTTGATTTCCAACATAAAGAGTTACTCCTGGGACAGGTGAGACTTTTAGACACTCAGGTACAGTTTTGTCTGTGTTGATTTTAATACACAGGTCCCACAAAAGGGAAAACTTTTTCTTATTTAAAGATTGAAAATAATCCCCTGTAAAGGTATTTTAGTTGTAAACCCAAGGCTTGTTTTCTTTGAGGAGGGGGTTTAATTTACTTTCTGCCTTCAGTTTAGTACCTTTTGAAATTGCCTCACCTTTGTTTCCCTGCTTTCCTTCTTACAGTGATGACGCACTTGAAAGGGATTTTTATCGGACAATACCCCAGCAGGGATTTGAACCATGTTCTGTTGCTTTGGAAACCAGAAGTTACAGAAGACAAGTTTGCTGGGCTTAGCATGAAACGATTGTGGACTACAATTTTCCACCCACCCACAGCTCAATTTGAGGGATTTTTAGGATCTTGGGCAAACTTGTTACTGTTGTTAGCTTGAGCGGGGATGGCCATCAGGGATAGCAACTGGGGACAGCTTGCCATGCTGTGCTTCAGCCTGCTGTAACAGGGAGCAGGGCTTACTCTGTGGGGCAGGAGCAGGCAGAGTTTGTGCAGCAGCAGCTCTCCCGGCCAATCACAGAGATGCTTGGCACACTGGAAGCATTTGTGGCACTTCCTCTGCCTTTATTTTTAATATGCTCTTCCCTTCCCACCACATAAGGTGATGCCCTGAAGCTTTCACTCTGGTTTGTGCAGTAGAACTTGGTTAAACCAAAGATTTTCTGTTCAATCACTTAGTTGTGACCTGTATGTGCCAGGAGAAGGTTCTGTATTTTGTTTTCCTTTGCCTTTCTCAAAAGCTATGCTGCAGTGTCAGCTGTGCAGTGCAGCTCAGTGAAACGTCTGAATTTCCATGTACACAGTTTTCAAGAGGACTTAGGAGACACTGAAGAAATTTCACGGGCATTTACTGCAGTTTGCCAACTTCCCTTTTGATTAATGAGGCTGGAGTACAGGGGGACAGGAGAGCTGGAGAGCTGCGTCAAAAATGGTGCCGAGCTGTGGCTGCACAATCAGGAGTGGCTAATGCTGGTGTCAGTGAGGATGCTGGGCTTGGAGTGAGGACCCTGCCAGGCCGCCTGGCACCCTAAGGAATTGGAAAGAGGTTGAGCAGTGAATGTAATTCACAAAAACTGAGGACCTGAACTCTGGCCCCACCTTCCAGGTATCTAAAACAGCTGGATAATACCACAATGGAAGAAAGGGATCTCTGAATCGCCTCTCAATTACTTTGCGTTTTGGAACAGAGGAAAAGGCAAAAAAATTGTTTAAATTCAATTCTCATTTGCTAAGCAAATGGTTAATTGTTCGCCCCTCCTTCCATCTCCAGCCCAACTCTCAAGTTCATTTGACAGTGTGGTGGCAGGCAGGGTCTGCTTTGATGACAGAGTCCAACGTCCAGTAGCAGCAGCTGAGTTCCAGGTAAGGCACACGAGGTGTCTCTTTCAAGCCAGGTTCTTAAACTCAGAACCCTTTGTGCTGCTCAGTAACTTGACCTGCTGTGTCTGACAAGTCCCTGAATTTGGCTTTGTGGTATTTCATATCCTACAGTCTTGTTTGCCTCTGTATTTCAAACATTGTCTTACCCAATGCCAGAAGCCCTGTTGCTCAGCTGCCACGCTGGGAGGCAGGTGAGGACACTGACCTGTGGGCACACAACAGGCCATGGCACCCTTGGGGAATGAGGAGTCTCCTTCCCAAAGAATAAGCTCACTGAGAGATTGATTATGTGTGGTGTTTCCAGTGCTTATCTGAAGAAAGGTGGAACCTTTACTTTGTTTAATGGTCAGCATTACATTTGTCCTTTGGTAACTTTTTTCTTTTTAAGAATGGGGAATATCAGTTGAAAGTTAGTCCTTTGCCCCTTTGATTTTTTTAAAAACAAGTGTGCAAATGTTGAATTTATAATTTCTATGAATAGAATATTTGTGGGGGTTTTTTTCACTTGAATGCGAAAAAAAACCCACATTGTTTTTGTAAGGCTATTTGTGTTGTCACATCTTGAATCACCAATAATTCCAGATAAAAATAATGAATTTTTCATTGTGCTCAGTGGTAAGACAGCTAGTGTGGTCTAATAATATAAAGTGCTTGCCACTAGAATTTCTCTACACATCTTTAAAAAGCCACCCCCAAAAGAACAAAACAGACCCCAAGAAACACTAACCCCCAAAGCCATAATGGGCCTAATTTTGGTTTATTTCTGAGTGCACCCTAAGAACACCCTCCACTGCAAGCCACTGAACACTGAGTTTTAGCAAGCCAGAGCACTCATTCCCATGCTTAGATGTTCCAAAGTATGTGTGTGTGGGAGCTTGGGTCAGATGCCAACAAACTGCACAGTACCTGAAAACCTAATTCAAGTGTCTGCAACCTTCTTCCTGCTGGAATCTCCCCGGGAAGGAATTTTTGCCACTCTTGATGCAGTACATGCTCTACAGAAATTTTCACATACATGTTCACTCCTACCTGACATCCAGTGTGCAAGATCTTATTTTAGTTCCCCTGTGTCTAGTAGAGGGCTGTGAGCTTGGGTTTGCATGTGGCACTTGAAGTAATGGCATAGAAACCATCATTGCTTTTTAAATTCCTTCTCTTATCTTGGCTCTCCTCTCTGCTGTTAATACAGGTAAATGACGTGCAGTCACGGTGGGGGGAAAGGGCATAGCACGAAGGGAAGCCATTGATTTCAACATCTTCTTCACAGGCTTCTCACGTGAAGTTGTTTCCTCTAGGAAATTCTAGTCAAAGATGCACATGTGCAGTCTCAGTTTTTTCCTAGCCCAGTTTTAGAAAAAGCTTAAATTTGAAGAAAAAACCCTCAACATCTACAGCCTTTCCTAGAGAGATGATCTAAGTGAAAGCAAAGCTGAATTTGACGTGCTGTCGTTTCCCAAAGGCAGCTGTGAGGTTTGATTTTTTTTAGGTTAAAAGCATGTTTTCTGCCTTAGATCCACATAGATTTTTATCTCCTAGACACCTTCTGCACACACTCCTCTTCAATACCTACTCTGCATAAACAAAGTGACTGATAAATGATGATCCATTTATGTCTCAGTGCAGGTAATTGTGGATGCTTGGATGCTGCCATGTTCTTTGATTTAACTGAGAACATACCAGGTTCTAAGTATGCATTGTATGTGTTTTGTACTGACAAGAAGATGAGGGAGAGAAAAGAATAAAAACAAGAGTGCAGTCACTGTTTTAAATTCTAAATGAATAAAAAGTTTTGGGGTTAAGTTGGCAGTTAACTTTTTTTTTCTGTTTTCAGGTTACAGCTGTTGGAGTTAGTGGGGGAAAATGTGTTGTCATATGGAATAGCCTCATTTATTTTGGCAAAAAGCAGTCTTCATGGTGTGAAGGGAATGGTGGGTAGTGAAAAGAGTTGGATTACTCAACCTGTTGGCACCTACCAAATGTGTCAGCATTTTACACCAAAATAAACCCCAAAAATTAGACAATAACCAAGACAAAAGGCTTCTTAGATTCTGTATGGTAACAAATGCATATCTGTTTATATAACCTTATTTGAATTCTGGGGGATAATGCACTTTTAAAAAAAAGTTTATTTTATATTGCAGTAGTGCTTTAAACTTAATTTTAAAGACAATAGTTTTTATATAGTAAAGGAGATGTAATAAAAATTGCTTGTACTGAAGCAACATCTAAAGCTTCTAAATTTGTTAGAAGTGTAATTTAACAACAAATTTCCAACCTCCCAGTCTGGAAAAGAAAAACTGTATGGCACAGAGAGTGGAAAGAGCAGCTCCTCTTCTGACAGGGTGGAATTGCCTGTTCTGTATTTGTGCTCCTAGGCTCCCTTCAATGGTGGGATCTGCTTAAGCCCAGTCCCATAGCATAGAGAAAATTACTAATTGTTGAAAACTCCACTATTGGTTTGATAGTCTGTTTTAAAGGTCTGTTTTACTTTTTTCTTCTGGTAGATAATGAACTGAAACCATAGCAGAGAGCTTTGAAGGAATTGTTTCCAGTATCTGATTTCTGAAATTATGCTCTCTGAATTTGCTCAGGTCCTGCTAAACTTCTCTGCTGTGATGAATCTGCACAGGACTCTTTCAAGCATGCCATGCTGGTTTGGAAGCCTTTGCACCCTGGCAGAACCTGCCAGCTGAGGGTGGCAGGTAGCATTTTATCTATCTTGCAGTTGGATTGACAAATATTTTAGCTTTGCTTGTTTTTTTTTTTTGTTTTTGTTTTTTTTAAGTTTAGATTGTGCAGCTTTATCATTTTAGAGAACAATGGCATTTAATTTTCTAGATAGAAAACCAATTGTGGTAAAGTCACAATTGAAAATCTTTTGTCTTGGGACCGAAGCAAAGATAAAGTGGCAAAATATACTGGTTTTTAAAAGCTTTTCTTCCTATTCTTGGAAAGCAATTTGACTTCTTTCCATCTCCCCTGAACTTCCTGTTCTTCATAAATAACCTCCCAACAAATAATAGTTGTCCTTATATGCTTTCAAAATCTCTCTCTGTCTAACATGGGCAGGACGCTGGAATTCTTTTGTTCTGACCTAAGATAAAAGTCTTGGGACATGACAGTGGGAAATAAATTAAGCAATTGTTAGAGGGCTGTTTTGAGGTTTAATAACTACACTGGGCACTGTTATTTTAAGCTTCTAAGTTATAACAAACCAAACAACATTCAAGGGAAGAACTGTCAAATGTGGACACAAAAGTGTCCCTAGGATGAGTGTGAGGGTGGTTAATGTCTGTCTCCTCTGGGCACTTCAGCTGCCCATTGAAATGTGCTTTGTGTTTATTCAGCGCTGTTGCCATTGGTGATTTCTTCCTTCACTGAGGATTCGGGCATGGGAATGCCCCTGGAACAAAGCAGCGCCTTCACCTCCAGGCCTGGCAGTGCTGCAGTTGTCCTGGGCTCTGGCTTCTCCTGCTGTAAACACAGCACATCAACTCTGTAGCCTTGGCAGCAGGAGTAGATTTTAAGAATAACAAATAAAACTGAGGTGTCAGGCTCCTGCAGGCTGCCAGTGAACTTTTGTGCCCAACTGCCTTTCTTGGTTTCTCTTTTTACTTATTTTTTTTAAACTTCTTCCTAACTTCTGCTGTTAAAGGGAAAAAAAGAGAGCTGTGTGAAATACTGAGCTGTGTGAAATACCAAGCTGTGTTTTGTGTCAGATACATACAGGAAACATATGTATTTGTGATTGTGATATGTGTGGAAACCGACCATGGGACAGTTATAAAGATGAATTCTAACAATAACTGAGGAAAGTAAAGCATGGAAGAAGGCCTTTGAACCTATCCTTTGTTCGCAATTAACCTTTATAAGTCTTAAGTTGATTTAGGAGCATTTGAATTAAAGCATTAAGGATGTTGCCTTTTGACAGGAACTTTCTGCTTGTAGCTAAGCCTTAAATTGTTTTGCAATAATAACCTTTTGAAGTATAATTTTAGAATATTGCTTGTAGTAAGATCTTTGAAACTATAGCTTTAGAATATATAAAAAGGAAACATGCTTATCTCAGGCCTTAACAAAACCTGAAAAGCAGCTTGAGAAAGGAAGATGAACATCAACTCAAGGATTTATAGTTTTGCCCAAGGGAAGCTGGACATCACTGTTATGAGATTTATAGTCCTTGCAATCAAAAGGTGGACCCACATCTGGAATCTGGACCTCACCAGATGGGATACTCCTTCCTTCTTTCGGAAACTGGACCACCACCACCTGGGGATACTGCTTTTGGGATGTACATCCTGAGAAAAACTAAATCACAATGGTGTATAGAATTGTGACGTAAAAATTGGAATAGAAACTGCTGAGAAAGCTGATGAGTACCCCTATAAATACCTGTAAGCCTCAACTATCGGTGTGCAGTGGGAGGGAAAACTTCCCCCACTGTACCCAGCGCTGTATTGCTCATATTTTACCATATTAATTAATAAATTGATTGCTGCTTGAATATTGGCCTAGTCAAGCTTCTCATTTATAACAGCTGTGGTGGTGTGCTGAGGTTAAGGTGACCCAGCTTGGTGACAACAGGGGCATGCCAGACCCCTGTCAAGCTCTGCAGATCCCAGCTAGCAGAGATGGCCCAGCAGGGAACAAAGGAACAGCAGCACGGCTCTCGGAGTGGAACTGGGGTTGTTTTATTTGGTAACAGCCTCCCTGAGCCCAAAACCCCAAGGCACCCACGACCCAGACTCCAGGCTTCCAGAGGTTTTCATAACAGGTCTTGGGAGAAGGGGTTTAGGGCAACAAACCTATAGGGCTGTGGTTGGGGAGGGGTATTTTATGTGGACGGACACTAGGGAAGGGAATAACTTGAGTAAACCAATAGGGTTCTAAGGGATACAAAAGTGACAGGGGAATTTCTGGAGAGAGGGCAGGTTCGGGGACAGATTGATATCTAATGGGAGGAGGAGCAAGGAAAGTTCTGGAGAAAAGGGTAGGGATAGGGAGGATTGACAACTGGGGAGGGGAGGGGGTTTAGGCTTGGCAGGGTAACAAACAGGACTGATGCTTAACAGAATTGAATAACAATGAGGGTGCAAGTCTAATTTTAGAACATTGGATACAAAATGGGGAACCTGCGGCACTCCAAAGGTAGGGGGAGGACAAGATAAAGGGATTATAAAATCCACAAATAAACAGTAGGCATGCTAATAAAACCTAGAGAAAACGCACTGCAACAGAGAGCTGTTTATCTCAATAGCATTTCATATTGCTTAATTCTAGAAAATAATTAGTAGGATTATCTGAACCCATCCTCTGCAATCTGAAGTCCCTGATTTTTATCTTACTCCTCTGCTGATTATTTCGTAAAAAATTATTATCAGATCAGAAAGTGAAAATTGTTCTGTATGAAAAGCAAAGGTGCCAGCCTTGACCTCTTAGAAGATAGTGTCAATTTTGTAATTTTGTTCATTTATCACAAGTACTGTAACTGTTTCGTATAATTTCTTACCATTTAAGTTTTGGTAAGAGCTTATTTTATAGACAGTACCCTGAGTTAATTTACTGCTCATCCTGCCATCCCAGACCAGAGTGAAAAGCCACAAATAACAGCTCCAGTGACTGCCCCAAAAATGTGCCAATACTGAAAATGAGCAGATCTTTTGTATAAGCAGGTTACCAGCCTTCGTATTGGAGAAGCAGTCACAATCAAAGGGTTATTCCAGCTGCTTATTTCACAGATAAATGGACTAGATGTTGATCCACTGAACCTTATGACTGCTAGCATGTAAGAGGCATTGACACTCAGAACACACAGAGAATATTTACAGAGAATATTTACAATAGTATCTCCTACAGTGATAGCCACAAACACAGTGCTAGTCCATTTCACAGTCCAACTTCTGTCCTGCAGCATGTGAAAAAGCTTTAAAATGTCCCAGAAAGCCTTCAGGGATGTGGTCATTAACCACTTACTCCAGAGGCTTCCAAGGGCTCTGTGGAATACCATTTGTTCTAGAGCCCAGCAAACAGCCATCATTGCCCTGTAACCATTTCTGAAGGCAGGTTTCAGACAGAAAATACAGCAGTTGTTGAAATGCTGACTTTTGTGCTGCTGATAAAAGGGAAGATAGCAAAACGAAATACCTAACAATTGCTAGTGGCATCTCATTTCAGCTGAATTATCAGCTAATTATGGAGATCTTAATTTTTATCTTTTTTTTGCGTTGTCCTTTCTGACTTTTTCCTTTGGCTGCATATAAATGGCAGAAAGTCAGCTGAAGACTTGTTGATGCTGTGATAGTTTGATTCCCTGCCTTCATTTGATTGTCTGGGCATGGAATCTGATCTGTAGAGTTTGCTTTGCTCTCATATCATCTTCTGTAGTTCTAGGAATGTAAAGTTTGGTAATACTTGGGTTGCCAGAAATTCTATGACCATGAAGTGTTTTAAAATTTAATGTGTATGGGACATGTTTTAATGGTGATTACTGAAGTATGTGACAATGGAAGTTTGGTTAATATGTTGTCATTAGTATGTATTTTAATTAACAAATAGCTGTACAAAAAACAAACCAGTCAGTTCTCTCCTTAGCTCTAGAGAAGATGGTTGGAAGGGACCTCTGGAAGTCATCTAGTCCAACCCCCAATATTTTTAAACTCTTTGAAGCACATTCATTCCTGATGGATAATTACAACAAACCTTGAAAAAGGAGGGAAAAATATGCTTGCAAACTTGATCAGGTTTGGGTTTTTAGAAAGGTAATTAATTGTTACTTTTGAATTATTCTTACAGGTTTGAGTTAAAATTCAACTTTTTAAAATTTTTGAGTGCAGAGGTATTTGAACAGATCACATCCACAGAAGTGAACAAATTTATAGCACCAAATAAATGCACAAATACAAACACTTTAATCTACTATAGTTCTTAATTTATGGCCCAGCAGTTTCTAGCAACAGGGTGAGTATTTCCCTTTTGTAACAGCCTCAAATTAACATTTTATGCTTCTTTTCTTTAATAAACACAAATCCAACCCTGAAAATTGGGCTGATGGAGTCAGTGGTTGCTATGGAAATGTTCAATTGATACATAAAGCTGGAATTGGACCTTTGTTTCCCCCTGACTTGCAGCTTCTCCTAATCCTGTCCCCATTGGTAACAGCTGCCTTTTGCAAGGCATCCAGAGGGATGATGTGAGTGTCCTGCTGTGGGCACAGTGAGCCAGAGCAGCTTGGTGACTTAAACTGGGGATCTGAGCTAACTCGGTGGGTCAGTGATGAGACAGGGCTCTTCTGTTGCCTCTGAGGTGGAGGTGGCAAGTTCACGTGGTTAATGTTGTTTACTAATTCAGCTTCACTCTGTACAAGATTTAGATCTACTTGTTCCAGTGTTTTTAGGACAAGGGCTATTCTTACATCTTGTATTACAGCAGATTTATCAGCAGACCATGCTGAAGCTTGTTTTATAGCAGTGCTGCTACATTCTTACCCATTCTTGTTTTAATGACTGATTGTCCTCTGTTCTTTAGAGGAGATGGGGTAGGACAGGGACGTATTTTGGGGTTGGAGAAGAACTGCCCTTCTGGGAACATGCACGTTTTCATTTTGATGATTGGGACAGCACGAGCTCCAATTCAGGATATATCTGAATGCTTCCTACTGGTTTTATCCCAGCACAAATTGCTGGTCTCTTTCCTGGTCATCAGATTAATGATTTTTCTTCTTTTCCCTTTAAGGAAGAAGAACTGTACCTGAATTGCAGTTTTCAGGTTGAGGTTTTACAGCACAAGAGAAGATCCTTGCCTCTTCTGCCGCAGTAGTGAATGAAGCAAGCCCAGGTACTTATTTATTCACTGACACATGTCCAGTGCATGTACATGGGAGACAACATTTTCTAAAATTAGAGATATGTCTTTAGAAAAAGAAAATCAGCTGATATAATTAGAAAAACACACCAATGTCTTCTTATATCCACCCCCTCAGCCCTTCCATTCTTAAACAAAATCAGTGTACTTTAGCCTGGAGAAGAGAAGCTTCAGGGTGACTGATCTGTGGCCTTCCAGTACCTGAAGGGAGCCCATAAGAAAGATGGAGAGAGACTTTTCACAAGAGCCTGGAGTTACAGGACATGGGGAAATGGCTTCAAACTGAGAGAGAGGAGTTTTAGATTAGATACTAGGAAAAAAATTCTTCCCTGTGAGGATGGTGAGGCCCTGGCACAGGGTGCCCAGAGAAGCTGGGAGTGGGAACACTCCATCCCTGGAGTGTTCAAGGCCAGGTTGGACAGGGCTTGGAGCAACCTGGGATAGTGGGAGGTGTCCCTGCCCATGGCAGGGGGTGGCACTGAGGGTGGCACTGGATGCTATTTAAAGTCCTTCCCAACCCAGCCCCTTCTATGGTTCTCTGTTACTTAAAAGTAGTTGAGATCAAATCCAAATTGAGCTCATTTTATTTAGATGTACTCCAGTCAGACTGGTGTACAGTATTCATTTAGATGTACTCCAGTCAGGCTATCTCAGGCACATAGATGAGGCTGCCAGGAAAGGTGCATATTTTAATACATTGTACAGGTGTTTGCCATAAGCCTTCTAATTTAAAATTTCCGCCTGAGTTTGAGTTTTGTCATTCCTGCTAAAATGTGTTTGGAGGATTGTGTGCTGATGTGGGGGAAGGGAAGAGGTTCAACAGGGGGTTTGTGTTCTGGGGGAAGGCTGAAGTTGGCACGTAGGGCACCAGGCCTGTGCTCTGCACTGCACTGGAAACCTGCTGTGTTCCAAACATGAGGAACTGGAAGGAAAAATGTGGTTGCAGAAGTTAAAATGTGTGGAAAGGAACTCTGCAGAGTTCTCTTGGTGTCCTGAATGCCAGGGATTAGATTAGGTGTGGGGGAAAGACGTGTCTACACCTGGATTTAGGAACCAAGGTTGCATCTTTGTGGTGAAGACAGACCAAAGGACGCTCAACCATCTGAACCACCAGCATATTTTCACTGCCATCTGGTTGTAAGGATCCTGATCCTTCTCCTATCACAGTTTTCTCCTGCTTCATAACTATTGAGATAAAAATCCAAGGCTTTCTTTTTTTTGGTTGTGAGTACAATCTGCTGCTTCCCTGTTCAATATTTAACATATATTATTTACAAATGTCAAATCCATGCCAAACCTACTGAGGAGTAGTTCTCTTTGTACAACTCCAAATAAGCAGGAATGCCAAGTCATTGGAGGCACTTCATTGCTGAACAATTAAACAGGAGTTTTGTATTAACTGGCATGTGTCTTTTGGAAAGAAGTCAGTGTCATCTTTATCTTCTGAGGCTCTTTGGTTAATTGGCATGATTTTTTATTAATTGCTGTCCTAATTGACACAGCTTGAAGTTCCTTCATTGAATAGAATTGATAATGTTGATAATGTTTGAAAAACATAGAGCTAATCCACACTGAAATAATTTTACAGTCCCAGAGAATGAAAAGTCTAAATCTGTTTTGTAACAGTCAGTAATCCTGTTTATAGTCTCAAAAAGTAATGTTTGTCATGTAGCCTTGAAGGCTGGTACTTACCAGCTGTTGCTCCTTCTGACTATTTAAATTGGGTTCCAAGTCAGCAGCTCATTAAAATACCCCCAAACCAGCTCTCTCCAAGCTGATGACTTCCAACTGGAAACTTAAATAAGTCTGTGATAAGGGAGAGCCACTGCAGACATTGTGAGCAGCCTGTCATGTGCCCTGAGGTGTTTGTTTTAGAAGTGCATAATCATGAGAACTGTCACAATCCACTGGAGTTAAAACACTTGTTCCACTTTTACCTTGCTGAAATGGCAGACGTTCCTGATAAGAACATTTCGATACCAAATCCATGGTATAACTGAATTGCAGCCACCAGCTGGCCCCTGAAACAATCTGTGTAACTCTGGCTGTCCTAAACACGTCCCTAAATTTGGGATTGTCATCTCCTAAAAGCTAATTCTGCTTGTAGTGCTAAGTGTTTACCTGCTGACATGTCCTTCATGCCCTAAAAAGCAAATTTTCAATGTAAATCACTAGTCATAAACCAAAGCAAACAGGCTGCTGTGCACACACTGGAAAGCACAGAAATGCTGACGTGGAATTACTGAGGATGTTCTTCTACATCATTTGTGATTGTTTAAAAAGGTGCCAGTCTGAAGTAGCTTGAAGTTGGGGGTGGGAAGGGTTGTCTGGATAGGAAAACTTGGCATGGGAAGTGGCCTGTCAGCACAGGAGCTGGGACAGTCAGGGAACACTGACACAGGCCACGTGGGCACTTGGAGAGAGTTTGTCCTTTTGCACAATTAAATTATTTTTCCTGCTGGAAAAATTCCATTTTTTTTTCTGTGGATTTTAGTGGATCTTGGCCCCATTTGCTGAGACAGGACTGACACTGGGTCCTCCAAAGAATTGGGTGAATGAGTTCTCTCTGTCCCCACTGGAATGGAAGCCAGGAAGACAAAATACACCAGACCTTTTGTTGTCACCCCAGCTCTGTGTGTGGGTGATGGATAATGTAGCAAAGTGCTGAAGTCTTATTCCTTAAGCCTTTAAAGATTTAAGTGGTATAATTTGTGTAAAGTTGTAGTAAAGCTCTTTGCTATGTAGCTCTCCAAAGAAATCCAATTTTTTACTCACTGGTAGTCTAATGTCTTCTACCAGCTCTGAAGAATGGAAAAAAAATATTTGGAATATACTTTTGAAAATTATGAGAAACTACAGGGGAAAAAATAAGAGGTCTAAGGAGCTTTGAGAGGCTTTTCCTTTAGAGAACTCCAGGATTTTCTGTATTGGGTGGGTGTTATGCAGCTGTTTTATCCTAATGTTAACATATTAGGTTACAGGAATCTTTCCACTTAATTGAACAAACACAGGAGAGTATTTACATAACTGAAGATCTGCAACTGCCAGCAGAATTAATTAGGAGAGGAATAATTAGGCAAATAGTAGTGTCCAAATGGTCCCAATAGAAAAAATGTATTGCAATCCCAATAGAAATCTCATTAATGTTGTTGTTTCTGATGAGCTGTGCCTTTTGCAGTATCATAAAGGGAGGCAAATGTGGAAGGATCTCAGTGGGGTGTCAGCTTGGGTATGAGGCAGAAACAATATCAAGGTTTTAAACTGTCTGGTCTCATTATTGTCACTTAGTCATGGCTGCAGCTCCACTATCTGCTTAAAAGCCTCCTGTGATTGAATGAGCCACTTTAGGGTGAAACAGGTACAGAAGAGAACGTTTCAGGTTGGTATTTGCTATGGAATTGTTGCTTCATGCATGAGAAACAAGTTGTCCCTTATGCTGAGCAGATAATCCAGGAACAAATGAGACAAGCGGAGCTTGTTTCAAGTACTTCTGCTTGAATGTTTCAGTTTACTGCTTCAAAGAATGGAAAAGTTAATGAGCACATTATCTTAGACTTTCCACTGTAATGTCACTCATGCAGAGGAATTAAAAAAAGGTTAATTAATGTGATGTCATCTTTATAGTGGCTGTTCTAGGAAGCAGGTTCCTGCTCTGCAGTAGCAAGGTCTGTCCCATGATCAGTGAGGGAAAATATCTTAGAAATAGTTCTCCAGCAGGGAACTTGTGTTTTCCCTATTTCCCCCTTCTTTTGTCAGAGAATCTTTTTTAGCTCTGTTACAAATGACTGCATTGTAATTCTGAGTGCATTTTTCAAACTTGTTTCATAGGTCCATTAGAATGGACTACAAAGCATTGTACTGTGAGAACAGCTTTAATCCAAACCTATTAAAAAAAAAAAAAAAAAAAGCCTTTCACAAATAATCATTCAGAGATCCCAGGTTGGAACAAGTGTTACTTTCTCCTCCATGCCTTCCAGCTGGGGCCTGAGTAGGTTAAGAGAGATGTTTAAGGGTCATAAATACCATGTGAGACAACACTGGTAATATAAATTGTCTCACAAAACTCCACTTTCTAACCAAGCTGGAATTCTGGCTTTTGTTACTCTACCAGGGAGCTACAGGGCCCTCCTGAATTGATCTATTAACAGGGTTTTGTTAACATTTTATCAAACTACTGACAGCTGAGAAAATTAATTTGATTTTTAGTGATGGGTAAATTAATCCACATCAAAATGTTCCAGGCTGCCAATGTAGGCTGGAAAAGTAGTGCTTCTCTTTGTCACACTCAAAGTTTGCAATAACAGTTGTGTACATTTTGTATTTATCTGTTCCCCTTCCCCTGTTAGCTATAGTTGCTGATGTTTTCATTCACTTGGTTTCCTATTATGGCAGCAGCTCTGAATAAATATCAGTGAGGCCAGCCTCTTATTTATGGGCATGTCCTTAAAATGTGGCTATACCATATTCATTAATTCTAGATTCCTGGGGCTATGTTCAGTCATGTCCATCTCCTCCTTAGTGAAAAGACATTCAGGGAGATTTTATGACTTTTACTGTAGACCCAATGTTTGAACACAGGGTGCAGAGATGGAAACAACTGACTCCCAGTCTCTGAACACTCCATACTTTGCTGTCCAGTCCAGAACACCTGAGATTCTGATTTCTTACAATACTCTGAATTTGATGCCATTTGTTACCTAATCCCTTATAGCATTAATGACAAAATCTTTCTTCTGCTGCTTTCTGAACACAACCCTTTTGTCCTGCAGCCCAGAATTTCCAATATTTTTAAACTCTGTGGAGCACATTCATTCCTGATGGATAATTACAACAAACCTTGAAAAATGAGGGCGAATATATGCTTGCAAACTTGATCAGGTTAATTCATTGTTACTTTTGAATGATTCTTACAGGTTTGAGTTAAAATTCAACTTTTTAAAATTTTTGAGTGCATAGGTATTTGAACAGATCACACGCACAGAAGTGAATTTCCAGGAGGGTGAGCAGAGGAGCTGTGTGGGGCAGGAGCAGCAGGCTGGTGCCTCTGGAAGGAGCTGGCTGTGCTGCCCATCCTGGAGCAGGAGTGCCACACGTGCAGCCATTCCCTGCAGGAACACCCAGCACCTGCCTCAGGGACAGATGTGCAGCAGCTCTGTAAAAATGCCATAAAAATACCAGCTGCTGGGCAAACACTGCAGCCAAAGAAGGGCTGCTGCTCTCTGTGACTGTTCTTGAACAAAACCCTTCTGGGGGGGAAGTGGCCGAGGCCAGGACTTCCAGAACTGGAGAGATTCCCTGGCATGAAGGATTTCTTCACACAAAATTGGAAAATCTAGAATGGCCTGGGTTGGAAGGGACCTTAAAGCCCATGTCATTCTCACCCTCCTGCCATGGCAGGGACACCTTCCACTATCCCAGGCTGTTCCAAGCCCTGTCCAGCCTGGCCTTGGGCACTGCCAGGGATCCAGGGGCAGCCACAGCTGCTCTGGGCACCCTGTGCCAGGGCCTGCCCACCCTCACCCTGATTTTCTGTCAGTCTGAAACCATTCCCCCTTGTTCTGTCCCTCCAAGCCCCTGTAAAAAGTTTCTTTCCATCTTTCTTGTGGGTTCCTTGCAGATACTGGAAGGTCAAAATGGGCTTTTTGTGCACCTAAGACAAACCTGGACAGAGCTGTACTGATGAACCCTCTAGGGCTATTGGAATCCTGCAAACTGGGAGAAATAGAAAATAAACCTTAAGCCAGAAAAACAAGCAGAAAACTCATTTCTTTTTGTGCTTTTTTTTTTTTTCACTAGAAAGGAAGTGATTCCTGAAGCTTTTAAACATTTGCTCTGTCTAAATTTTAACCTTTTTTTCCATGCCATTTTTTTTCTGATATCCAAAAGTATTTTTTCAAAGTAGAATCCAGGCCAATGCAAGGAGAAGAACTGTAGATTATTGAATAATGGGGCAGTCAAAATAATGGCCACAACGTGAGAAATAAACAGGCCTCAGGAAGGTTCAGTACCTCAGGAAGGTTAAACAGCTCAGGTCTCAGTAAGTGTGACTTTCCTCTGTTGTGTCTCAGCTGATGAGCATCCTCCTTCTGGCCCTACTGAGTCTATGCCCTGCCTTGCCTTTTTTACCACTAAATCAGAGGCAAAAAATCACGTTCAGGTTGTAAAGCCATTTGTATTGTAAACCTCTCATGCACTGGCTTTCATGTCCTCACAAAATCATAGAAGGAAAAAAAATAGAAAAAGAAACCAAAACCAAAATAACAACCCAGTGCAGAGGCTAAAGACTGAAAAATTCAAAAAGGGAAAAGGGAATGAAGATGTGAGAGTGAAAAACACAGAGTTACTGAGGGAGGAGAGGGTGCAGGCAGCTGTTCAAAGGGTAGCACTGCTCTGCAGGAACAGGAGTTATTTCTAGAAAAAACACCCTCCAAACATTAACAGATCTGGTCACACCGGTGTGAGGGCAGAGGCAGCGAGGCAGGAGGTGCAATGGTGTATGGCACTGAGCCCTGCTGCGTCCTGTGTGTGAGACAGGAATCCCTACGGCTGGATGTCAGTTCCCCTGGAGCAGCCAGAGCAGCCTTTCCTGCCCCCTGGTGCTGCCCTGCCCCGGGCCAAGGCTCCTGACCCCACATCTGCAGCTGAACTGCACTGGGGTCACCTCTGCAGGGCTTCAATGGCTGGACCTGACCTCAGGGGTGTTTTCCAACCTCAGTGGTTCTACAAATCTGCAGTGGTCCCCTCTGCAGAGGCCCTTTGGCACCTCTTGGACTCTTCCAAAACGTGTGCTCTTTCTGTGTCCCACAAAATGCCATCCTGGGAGCTTTGTGCAGGCTCCCCCGGCCCCCTCTTCCAGCACAGACAATCCCTTCCCAATTTACACAAGTCAGATAAATTAGTGATCAAAGCCATAATGGCTTGAAAATGTGCCCCTGGCTGGGGCAGTGAGGATTGCTGGGGGGCTCGCTGTGTCCCCCGGCAATGGAAACAAAGGGTGCTGGATACTAAAGAGGGGTGCTGGGAGCTAAAGAGGGGTGCTGGATACTAAAGAGGGGTGCTGGATGCTAAAGAGGGGTGCTGGGAGCTAAAGAGGGGTGCTGGATGCTAAAGAGGGGTGCTGGGAGCTGAAGAGGGGTGCTGGGAGCTAAAGAGGGGTGCTGGATACTAAAGAGGGGTGCTGGATGCTAAAGAGGGGTGCTGGGAGCTAAAGAGGGGTGCTGGGAGCTAAAGAGGGGTGCTGGATACCAAAGGGGAGTGCTGGATGCTAAAGAGGGGAGCTGGGAGCTAAAGAGGGGTGCTGGATACTAAAGAGGGGTGCTGGGAGCTAAAGAGGGGTGCTGGGAGCTAAGGAGGGGAGCTGGGAGCTAAAGAGGGGTGCTGGGAGCCACCCTGGGGCGGCTGAGGGCACCCCTGAAGCGGCCAGGCTCGGGCAGGAAGCTTCACCATAGCCTGGATTTACTTCTCATTCAAAATCGCTGAAAGCCAAGCTCCTCCTTCTGATCAGAAGCCAATATTTTTTTTTCTGTGTGAGTTTAACTGTTTCTTGCTCGTGCTTAACTAGATTTTAAAGCTGTATTTTAAGGCAAGTTAAAGCACCGTGGATATTTTCCCCCTTTTTCCCAGCAGAGCTGGAGGATGTGGCTCAGCATGGAGGGCACAGAGCTGCAGCTCCTGGGGGAGCAGATCCCCCCTTCCCATCCTCAGCTCGGCCGGGTCCCGGTGCCTCCCTGCCGTCTGTGCCATCTCACTCCAGTGGCTAAAACTCTCCAAAACAACACCCAGGGCTCAGGGAACACCAGCCCAGCTCATAAAAAGCAGGTCAGCTCTCAGGAGTGTGGGCAGGTCCCATACAAGCCACCTTCTAAAATGAGAGGTTGTGTTTGTGAAAAACGCCAATCACTTGTTTTTAAAATTTTAAAAGTTTAATAGTAATAAAATGGTTATAAAAATAGTAATACAATTAGAGTAATAATAATTGGGACAATTTGAATTAGGACAATATGAGACAATAGAGACAAAGAGTTACAAACGTCCGGGTACCTTTTTCTGGGCAGCACCTTTTTCTGAGCCCGAAAAAGGACCCCCGTTAACAAAGGATTAACCCTTAAAAGCAATAGCCTGTTGCATATTCGTACACTTCATACATGATGCATAAATTCCATTCAAACACAGGATTCTGTCTGGTCATCTTCAGCTTCTTCCTCTGAATCCTAACGGCACCTTCAAGGTGGGAAGAAGTTCATTTCTTCTGATAAAAGGGCAATAAATTCTTTTTCTCTGAAAGATTCAGGTGTCCTGTGGCTGCTACCTCAGGGCAAGTTCTTTCTTTAAAAAAAGTATCCTACATAGCATCGTTTCTATTTTAACATTTCTTATAATCTAAAAGTATTTAACACACTACATAAGAAAATAAATACAGCATTACTTTCTAACACAACACAAACAAATACTCATTTTAATATTTGAGAAAAGCCAATCACAAAAGATGCATTTTTCACACAAGCCACCTTCTAAAATGAGAGGTTGTGCTGTTCTTTTGTTTGTGTTACAGACGGGTCGTTTCCAGGAGGAGGAGAGGATTCTGACCTGAAGCTGAGCTGTGGCACACGGTGCCTGCTGAGAGGGGACGGGGTTTGCTTTGTGTGCGGATGGACAGATGGACAAATCCTGCCCCCGGCAGGAGCTGCCAGTGCTGCCCACGGCCCTGCCCTGCCCGCAGCACCGGGCACAGCCTGGATGGGAAGGGGAAGGGCCGGGGCAGCCTCTGCTCGCTCTGCCCTCCTGTGTCCCGGGGCATCAAACTGCTCTGCTCGCCAGGGACACTCTGCAGGGCTTCTGCTCTCATGGCTGAAACATTCAGCTTGCCTTGGGCTTGGCTGCTTTGTTTGTGAAGGAAAAGCAGAGCAGCAGTTTAGAGATAAACAGAATTCAACATTGCTCCAGAAATTGATTTGGCTAGATCTCTTCTGTAATTCTAATATTACTGGATAGGCTATCATCAACTGTTTAGAATACACTCACCTACACTCATCGTTTGTGCAAGGATTTTGGTTTAAAGAAGTTTTTCAGGAAAGCTGAAAGTGCTTAAATGTAGACCTCTAACTTTTTTTCCTTTCCTGCTATACTACTGCACAATTCAGCTCCTACTTTTGTTAATTCTTGTATTTCCTGAATGTGAGAGCAATACAAAATATGTTGAAGTAGAACCTGAGGGGTTGAGAATGTAATGTAAGTATGGATTTATTTCTAAAAAGAGAAAAAGAAGGTCTAGCAGAAGTTTTTTCTAACGTTTTTTCCTTTCTTGCTATCCTACTGCACAATTAAGCTTTTACTTTTGTTAGTTTATATATTTCTTGAATGTAGGACAATACAAAATATGTTGCAGTAGAACCTGAGGGGTTGGGAATGTAATGTAAGTATGGATTTATTTCTAAAATGAGAAAAAAAAGTCAGGCAGGAGGTGGTTGTATATTCTTTGACAAAGGAGAGCTCTGCAGTGGTGTTTGTTTCACAGGCTGTGGCTGACAGACACAGGGACAAGGTCTCACCTCCTGGTCAAAGCCATCCCAAAGCCCAGAGAATTTCAGAGGGCTCTGCAGAGGCTGGAGAGCTGCAGGAGCACAGGGCCAGGCTGTGTCCTGGCAAGTGCAGACACAGCTCCTGCTGCCTCTGCCTGGCTCGGGCAGAGCTGAACCAGGTCCAAAGTGCTGGTGCGAGGCTGCCCTGGCACCAGTGCAGACCTGCCTTGCACAAGGTTATGCTGCAAGACTGCCGAAGCTTTCCTGGCCCAAGGAACTGAGGGAAAATGGGTGATACTTAAGCAGATTTAGAATAGTTCCTTATTTTTGGTAGTTGTTAAATGTTTCTAGTGTTTCCTCTATGAAATATCGGGTGGGTTAAATCCCAAAACAGCAGAACTGAGTGGGGGCTAAATTTAGACCAGTTCAGAGAAAGTAGTGTACACACAGAGCCCAGGAAGAGAGGTGGGGACAGATTGCATCAGGGATGAGCCACGTTTGTGATGACAGATCCATAAACGAATGGGAACATTTCACATAACAATGTGCACGTTGGGGGGATGTGAGGGGACACGTGGTAGGAAGCAGATGTGTGCAGACAGCAGCTGGAAGGAGCCCTGCTCTCACCAGTAATGCTTCTGGCTTAAACTGGGCTGGCGTGTGATTATTTTTGATCCTCACATCCAAACAGTGGGAAGGGGAAGATGTTTCTTGTTTTGATGATCATCCTCTCTTACAGAAAGAAGGGTTTAGTGTGTAGGAACTCTAAGGAGGACAAGACAAGGAGAGATGTGGAGGAAAGGGGAGAAATGGGGTCTTTAGGAACAGAAGGGAAAGGAGAAGGCTGGAGCAAAAAGATGGTAAAGCCAATGGAGTAATGTGAACACAAGAAATGCTTTCCAAAAAACAGAGATGTGAGGAATCCCTTCTAATCACTATGAGAAGGCTTGCTTCAGCTTTTAAAGGCTGGATTTGTACCCCTACAATGGCACACATTTAGGCAGTTATCCCTCAAGAGAGCCCTGGAAAGGGAGGAATTTACTTCAAGTGTACCCCAAAATAATCAATAAGTAAAATCAGTACTAAAAGGAAATCTTCTAGTTTCGTGAGTGTCCAGCTCAGTTTTTTTTGTAATTAATAGAATTTTGATTGATATGCTGAATCCTGGCCTATAAAGGGATCAGAAAACAGGAACACTTGGATTGTGTGAATGGCAAAGGCAGAATAAATCTCTGCCTTTA
Organism: Emberiza elegans; assembly: GCA_024865655.1. NCBI lineage: Eukaryota > Metazoa > Chordata > Aves > Passeriformes > Fringillidae > Emberiza > Emberiza elegans. Next base: position 1,942,886 of record JALJVW010000207.1, on the reverse strand, counting down.
CTTTTCCAAGCCCTTTAGGACCAACTTTCCTCGTGTAAGTGTTGGCAAAGAAATAATCCACGCATGCTTATGGATTCTTTCATGCTTGCATGATTTTAATGATAATTAAATAGTACATGTCTGAGATCCAAAGGCAAACCAGAATCAAGTGTGCCTGACTCATTTCTCCTCCCTGAACAAAAATGGGAAACATCAGACCTCTGTGTGAGGCTGTCTGATGTTCTGGTAGCTTTACCCTGCTCTCTCATGTAGATGTTCTTAGGTAGATATCTGATACTTGCTGGATTCTGTAGTAATTGGTTACAGGAGGGGGAAAAATGTGTTCTCTTGTGCACAGAGAGAGTTTCTTGATGGTCTGAAATGTGCAACTGGGCTTTTCTTATCTCCAAAATGGATTGAAGCAGGTTTGGAAGTATGATTTGTCTTTTCTCATAACATGTGTCAATGAAATAGGGATGCAGGAAAACTGATGTAAGCAGCATGAAATAATCTCTTTTAATCCAGCATTTCCTTGGTATTTGTGAGACCCACTCTGAATGTTTCTTCACTCCTGTGTGTGGTGTCCCTGTGCTCATGCAGCTGCTCTGGTGCTGAGTGCTGGTGTAGATGGATCAGGACTAAAGAATGGAATTATCCATGGAAAAAGCAGGTCTCAGTAGGGATGGCACCTTCTTGTGCATGCTCTAAAGCTGAGCACTGGAACTACTTTAACACGAGCTACAGGATAATAACACTTGTGCAGATGTTTTGAAATATGTATTATTGATTATTTTTCTTTCCTAGCTTTGTCTCTTAGGGATCATGCTGCTCCATGTGTCTTTTCATCTGTCCCTTATAATAATTTATGGAGCCAAGTGTAGAGATCTCAAAGGTAGGACACATCAGTCATTTTTCTGTACAGGGAAATACACAGCCTGGTGCTGCATTAAAGAATGCAGTATGAGCTCAGCCTGTGCATCAAAGAACCCACAAAAAAAGCCCCAGATTTAGCTCTCAGTTAAAGCTTCTCCTCTCTGTCAGTTTTCAGACAGTCATCAGAGAGGGATGAACTGGTGATGCAGAAACATTTGTGATAAAAACATTGAAAATAATTCAGTCAACAGCCAGGCACGAGCCTGCAGGAAAGCTGCCTTCAGTGGCTGCTGTTTCCAGGGGTGGATTTTAGCTGGAACTCTGCTCAGCACTGCATTTCTTCCAGCAGCTGAGGCTGGGGTGCTGTGACTCCAGGACTGTAGTGTGACAGGGAAGTGTTGCCTTCCCTTCCCCATTCCCCCTCTGGCTTCTCAAATCATTATAAATGGGTTTGCTCTCTGTACTGGGTATTGATAAGGAGTTCCTGAGAGTTTTGATCTTATTTTCCTTGCTGGATTTTTATCTCATTCAGAAACAAGTCCTTTTTGCTTGCTTACAAACTGGTGGATCCAGTTTCATGCTGTTATACAGAAGATGGTAAATCCAACTGAGCACCTACATTCAGTTAACCACAAGAAGTTTTCCACCTGGCAAGCATGCAACATTTGAAATATTCCTCCCTTCCCAATACTGAACCAAAATTCTCTCTATTTAGAATTGCATTTACTTGCAATTTCTTGGAGACAGTTAAAAAAAGGGGAACATTTATTTATTGCAATTGATATCCATAGATCAATTAAAACTAGGTAGGTCAAACTAATTCACCAACCAAGTAACTTTTGATTGGAATGGAGTGATCTCAGTTATAAAAGATGACCTTCCTAGGAGAAAGACATTTTCAGCTACAAGTCACCTGTAATTTTACAAGCCAAAACACCAAGATTGCATTTGTAGATAATGAATGCTTAGATAGCATCGGGTGACTCAGAGAGAAACTGATTAGAGAGGCTGCAAGAGGAGATGCAACAATTCCGTGTGGATCCCAGGGCTGATCCGTGTGAGAAAGAGGTGATTATTGCAGAAACCTTCGGTTCAGAGAAGAGACAACCTGGAATGCAGGAGAGGTTATAAAACCCACGGTGAGATGAGATAAAGACTGGCTGTTCAGCAGATCTAATACAAGAGCTCTGGAGGCATTGCACAAGCCTGATGGAGTCAGTGTGTGGGGAAATCCAGGGTGAACGTGGTGTGAAAAACGCCAATCACTTGTTTTCTTGGGTTTTTTTTAATTTTAAAAGTTTAATAGTAATAAAATGGTTATAAAAATAGTAATATAATTAGAGTAATAATAATTTGGACAATTTGGATTAGGACAATATGAGACAATAGAGACAAAGAGTTACGGACGTCCGGGTACCTTTTCTGGGCAGCATAAACCCGAAAAAGGACCCACATTAACAAAGGATTAACCCTTAAAAACAATAACCTGTTGCATATTCATACACTTCATAAAGATGCATAAATTCCATTCAAACACAGGATTCTGTCTGGTCATCTTCAGCTTCTTCCTCTGAATCTTAACGACACCTTCGAGGCAGGAAGAAGTTCGTTTCTTCTGATTTGAGGGCAATAAATTCTTTTTCTCTGAAACATCCAATTCAGGTGTCCTGTGGCTGCTATCTCACTGCAAGTCCTTTCTTTAAAAAAAGTATCCTACATAGCATCGTTTCTATTTTAACAATTTTTATAACCTAAATCTATATTTAACACACTACATAAGAGAATTAATACAGCATTACATTCTAACACAACACATACAATGTTCATTTTATATTTGCGAAAAGCCAATCATGAAATATGCATTTTTCACATTGGGGAGCTTATTCCCAAAGGATCTCAAAGTCTCCTTGCTTTGAGGGAGTGAGGTGTCACAGGAAATAGAAATGTGCTGAGGACACAGCTGATGGGGAGCATGGTTTTGTTGGTTTTGCTGTGCAGAAAGATTGCTGGGCATTTGAACTGCAGTAAACACAGTGAGACTTCAAGTAGGTGCCACATAGCTGGGGAGGGATCATCCATCTCCCTGCTGCACTGACAGATGCCATGGGCAAGGGTGGGCACTGCGGGCAGCCCCGGGGTGACAGTGATGGTTTCACTGTGCGGGCAGGGGAACAGCAGAAGCTTTCACTGACCTGCTAAATGAGCTCAACTGACAGCCCTGCTCCATTCAGAGCCGTGCTGAGGATCCTGTGGCAGCAAGCTGTGCAAACACAGGGGGCAGAGGATGTTCTCTGTGGCTCCCAGGGTGGGCACACCTGGCTGGAGATGGCCAGAGGGGCTCACAGGGAGCAGGCCTGGGGCTGGAGCAGCACACTGTGCCTGCAGGATTCCTGCATGGCAGGGCTCATTTGTGGAAGGAAAAGAGGTGGAGCACCATAACTGGGAAATGCTGGCCTGGACAAGTGTCTGTGGCAGCAGCCAGGAGGGAACTCCACTGTGCCCTGCTCCTGGCAGCAGCAGCAGCACTGCTGCCCTGACTCACTGGTGAGTGTCAGACATCTTCTATGGAAAATCCTTTCCTTAGGATTTTTTCTCCTGAGAAGCTGAGAGGCCTCAGGAACAAAATGTAAACAATGGTTATCTGCTGCTGTGGAATGCAACAGGTGCATCTGGGATTGGTCTCATGTGGTTGTTTCTAATTAATGGCCAATCACAGTCCAGCTGTCTGGATTGTCTTGGTCAGTAACAAGCCTTTGTTATCATTCCTTTTCTATTCTTAGCTAGCCTTTTGATGAAATCCTTTCTTCTATTCTTTTAGTAGAGTTTTAATAGAATATATAGAATAAAACAATAAATCAGCCTTCTGAAACATGGAGTCAACATTCTCATCTCTTTCCCTCATCCTGGGGCCCCTGTGAACACCACCACAGGTGAGGGCCTGGCACATTTCTTACCCCTGACTTAACCCTTGCAAGAGCCCTGGAAACAGCAAAATGAGCGCATTGCCTTGATGTTCTGGGGCCTTGGACACTTAGTGAAGCAAAGACCAGTGGCTCAGGGTCCAGCTGGGTGGGCTCTCAGGGATGTTGGTGGGGCAGAGCTCCTGCAGCATTTCCCTCCTGAGTCTCCTCAGCCTCCCTGAAGAGCTTAGGCTCTTTTTTTTTTCTTAGGCTTCTTTTTTTTCGTTGCTGGTTATATTGAAAGGAACTATTCTGGAGCTTGGAATTTTAATTATTTTGAATCAACTTTTGATTAAATTGTTGCTATTAAATAAAGGATTAATCATCTAGAAAAGACCTTTAACTGGCTGGGAATAACAGCTAGACAGTGTTTTTATTTATTTCAGTTTCAATCTGCTGCTGTTACACTTTTGGTTTCTTTTCCTGAAGAAACACAGGGAGGAGTGGCACATAAATCAAGATTTTATCCTGAACTCATTTCCTTATTCTGAACTGCGTAAAACATTTGATCTTTTTTCACTATGAAATTTCAGGATAGAAGGATCATTAAAGACAATATGAAATGCAAAAGTGTTTGTTGAAGAGGAGACAGAAGCTTCTCTTCATGTGATACTTTATTTTTCTTGTTTTCCAGCTAAACTGGCCTGTTATGGCTGGCTGTGGTGTAGCAGCTCTACAGCCAGGAGTGGCAGTGAGATGCACCCAGTTTGACTGAAGTTTCTTTTTTTTTATCTGCATGGTGAAAAAGGGTATCCTCAACCAGCTAAAATAAATTACACCTACTGGGAATTTTATTAGCCATCAGTTTTTGCCTTGAAAACAATACAAGAGCTAAGAAAAATTAACCAGAGACATTTGAATGTAATTGGAACATATGACAGCAGAATGCTCACTGCTTTTACAGCAGATCGTTCAAAAAAAAAATTTTATCACCCCATGTTGAATTGAGCATCCTGACATCCATGACGAATGCACAGCTGGAAAAGAGGACTGACAGGCTGACCGTTTTCTTCCACTCATGGTTACTTTTCTTCCAGGAATGTGGCTGAAGACCTTTCAGGAGCTCTGCAGCATCACTGTTCCTCAGCAGAAATCAGCATTTCTGCCCTGCTGGAGACTTCAGACAGCCCCACAGACTGCTAATGCACCTGCTCTGCAGTGTGCTGAAATGGCAATAATGAATAATGAATGCTGCTGCCTCCTTCAGAACATCAGCAAACCCTTCTTTTCCCCAGGAACGTTTACAAAATCCTAAATCATCCTGTGCCCAGACTGGCCATAAAAATACCTTACACAGGTTACAACAGAACCCTTTGTGTTGTAACAAAGGCCTTAAATTTTCTTCCTGTTTGCCTTGGACTTCCCAGTTTGTATTTATTTATAAGTGACTTCCAGCTGGACCCCTAACAAAAAATTCACCAATGGGAAGACTTGATATGTAAAGTTCTGGTCATCCCATTTGCTTAAATGTGTGAAGATCATCTGTATGAGAAGTATGTCTATAAAGGAAAAATCCTAGGAATGTATAAAACTTGTTTTTGTAAGGTTTGAGTTGAGCAAGTTTGTTGGCCACTGGGTTGATGGGTGATCTTCTGGAGCAACAGCTTTTGGTTTCTTTTCCCAGCCTTGATGTAGAGGAACTTGGTTATATTTTGAATTTCAGCTTTTTAAAGTACTTTCAAATCCAGTAGGAAGGTGTTGTGTCTGCAGCTATAACAAGGCAGACACTTTCCAAACACTCAGGAAATCCCTAATTCAAGTGAGAAAGGAAGGAAACAGGGAAAAACCCCAACAATTAAGCCAGATCTGAGTAACACAAGTAACACAGCAGGGAAAGGTCTGTAAGAGAATTCCCTCTGGGAGGGGGGCAAGGCTGGTGCCTGGAGGAGCTTCCAGGGCTTCAGCAGGAATGGATCATTGATGGCAAGTCTCTGTCTGCTGGAGACAGCACAGGGCTCCTTCCCCAGTGGAAAATCTCTAATTCTGTCAGGCTCTGTGACCTGTAATTATGGCCCTGTGCTCTTTTATTAATTTACACTCCTGCTTTACTTTGCTTGTGTCCAAGCACATCCATGTTATGATGCAAATTCAGCAGCAGCATGAAGGCCAAGTTCCAAGTAAGTGTTCCTAAGGGAGTTTTTGTCATACTTGTTCAAATCACGAGTCAGGAAAAAAAAAGAAAACGTGCATTCAAACCATTAATTTAACATGTTAGTGCAGATCTGGATTCATTAATAAAATACAAACTTGCTGATGACCAAAGCTGTGCAAACTTAAGTTTCATTTACCCGTGTGAGGGTTTATTTTCTCCCTGTGCCTCGCCTGGAAGTTCCCATGGAGTGAAATTCCCAGAATAAGCATGGCTGTAATGCAACCCTGCATCAAACAAACTGAAGTTTGGGTGTATAGACCACCTGGCTAATTCCAAAGAAAATAAACATGATGCTGGTCTTAATGTGGTCAGCAGCTTTGTTTCTTAAGAAGAATGAAGAAAATGGTGTCTTTGGACATTTCTTTCCATGGGATTACAACTGAGGTACTACAAAATTTGAATATTTTGTCTTAAAATGGTTTCTTTTGTAAAGATAACGGTTAACTCCTGTCTCTGTGTCTGTAATTGCAAGAAACATCCCACAGACCCCCAGAATGGTTTGGGTTGGAAGGGTCCCTAAAGATCATCCAGTTCCAACCCTCTGCCATGGGCAGGGACACCTTTATCTGCAAATTTATCTCCCATTTGTCCTTCTGGCACACTCTGATTTCAGCGTGTCTGCAGTGGGGGAACGCACAAGGTCCTGACAGGGAGCCGAGGGAGGCACCGTGAGAAACGATGGCCCCGCATCTCCTGTTTCAGACCTGTTAAAACAATGTCCCTCTCTTCTCCCCTGGCAACAAGTTCCAGGAATGTTCCAGCTACCTGCTGTAATTTTTAACCGTTTCCAGTGGAATTGATGCCTCCTTGTTCCCTTCTCAGGGCGTTGGTGAGTTTAATGTCGATCAGATCTGCTCCCTGCACGGTACTTAAACTTAATCCTAACTGGCTCAGGCTCGGTTGTTTCAGCTGGTGGCCTTTTAAACTTGTTTCTAGACATTCCTCCCTCTGCTGTAGTTGGTACCATAGAAATAAACCTGCTGTCAGAGCACGGGCAGCCATGGAAGCTCCGGCCAATGTGCCCCCAGCGTTCCTCAATAAAAACCTGCAGGGCCGATCAGTGGCTTTGGTGTTTCCCTTCCCGCTGTGCCCGCACCGAGCCGAGCCGGGCCGGGCCGGGCAGGGCCGGGCAGGGTTGCCGAGTTTCGAGCTGTTGTCGCTCTGTCCTGCCGCTCCCCCCGTGTCCGTGTGTCAAGGGCCGCTTCCTCGGCCGCCCTCCGCGGTAATTAAACGACTTTGCCGTCGTAAACCAGAATCGGGGCGAGTGCCAGGGAGGCGTGAAACTTTTCCGCCGCGACTTTGGCCGTCACCGCCCCCGTGCCCGGTCCCTCCCGTCCCTCCCTCCCCGCCGGTCTCTGCACTGCCCCCGACGGCGGCTCCGGCTGTCCCCGCTCCCACCACCCCCCCCGCAAAACCCAAAAACCGCGATCCGCTTTGATGTCACCTTCAGAAAAGTTCACTTTATTTACAAAGGGGGCTCCCCCCTGTTTACACACGCCCATTTGTAAAATTAGCCAACCCCCCTGACAAAAACGCAAAGGAATGGCTGAGAAATAAATAAACCTCTCCCCCCCTCCGAGGCGGAAAGGCTCCAAGCCAGCGGGGCTCTGCTCCCCCCCGGCCCGGGGCTCAGGCGATCCTGCTGCAGAACTCGTCGAAGTCTCTCTCCATGAAGAGCTCGCTCTCGATCACATCGTCCTCCGAGGGGAAGTACGGCTGGCTCTCCTCCTGCGGGGAACCCGCGGCCGTATCGGCCCCGGCCCGGGCGGGCGGGGAGCGGGCGGCGGCTCCGGGCTCCCCCGCGCACTCCATCAGCGCCCCGCGGGCGTTCTCCAGCACCCCCAGGTACGAGTCCATGTCCAGCGGGTCCATCTCGCAGTCCGACCCGCCGCTCTCGGTGCCCACCGAGTCCGAGCGCAGGTGCATGAGCTGGTACTTCTCCCGCATCAGGAACTGGTTGGTGTTGCGGGGCGCCCGCATGCCCGGCGCCCGCCGGCCCAGCACATTGACGGGCCGCAGGGAGAGCAGCACCCGCGGCCGTGCCGGGCGGTGGCAGCGGCGGAAGGCGCGGCAGTGCTGCTGCTGCAGCTGCTGGTGCTGGTAGTGCTGGAAGTGGTTGTGCGTGCGGCTGCCCAGCAGCTTCCGCGCCCCGCCGGGGACCCTGCCGCGCCGCCCGGGCGGCCAACGGGAGCGGCTGCCGCCCCGCCGGGGCTCGCCGCCCTTCAGCGGCGTCGGGGAGGCGCCCCCGGCACCCCCTCACCGCGGGCGGGCTCCCAGGGCGGGCACACGATGAACTCCGCGCGTCGCAGCATCGCGGCCCCCCGGCCTCTCACATGCTCCGAGCCGCCGGGACGCCCCCGCCGCGCTGCTCCTGCGCCGTCGCCTCTCCGGCGCGTCCTCCGCTTCTCTCCGGGCTGAGCGGCCGCTTCCCAAGAGCCCTGCGGGGGCCTCTGCGGGCGCCTCTACCTTTTCACGATCCGCTCTGTTTTTTTCTTGAGCGGAGCCCGTTGGCAGCGCATAGCCTGGCTGAACGGCTGCGGGCTGCGGGGCAGCTTGACGGGTTCCAAGCCGCCTCTTCGGAGATGGTCTCGCCTACTCCCCGGCCGGGCGCTGCCGGGCTGTCAGCGCTGCGCCGGGCACGGCGGGCCGGGGCAGGGCCCGGGAGCGAAGCGAGCGAGGGGAGGGGAGGGGAAGGCGCCGAGGCTCAGGGACCGCACACGGAGCGCGCGCACCGCCCGCCGCCCCGCGCCCACTGCCGACGCGCTGCCGCGCAGCCCCTACTTATCACCTCCGGCGCAGTCCAACTGCCGCCGCGCCGCGGGGGGAGCCGGGGCGGCACAGACGCTCCTCAGCCGGCCCGTCCCCGCCAAACTTGGCCCTCCGCGCCCGGGGAGCGCGGGGGTTCCTCGTCACCGCAGCCCGCGCTCTCGTATCTCCCGGGTTATCCCGGGTTATCCCGGGATCTCTTCCCCCTTGGGCGCGCTTTGGCTTGGCTCAGAGCTGCGGGCGCATTTTGTTCATCCCCTATTCACGAAGGTCGTTTACGCTCAGCTCCCCGCGCAAGCACCGTTGCCCGCCCGCCCCTTGCAGCGGCCCCACGCAAACAGCGTACAGCACCCGTCCTTGCAGCGGCGCCTCGCAAACCGCTACGCAAACAGCGTATGCCGCCCGTGAGGGGCGCCGGGGTGGGGGGGTGGCGGTGAAATGGTCGCCGGGGCAGTGGGGAGGGAGAAGGGGCGGCCTGCGGCCCGCACCGGGCGCTGGAGAAGCCGCGGCGCTCAGTGCCAGTGCCCGCTGCCGCCCTTCCTCTGCAGCTCCAGACTGCGGCCGGCGCCACCGCCGGGCAGCGGTGACCTTCCCGCGGGTTCCACAAAATGGTGCCCGCGCCTTCCCCCCATCAGCCGCTTCACGCCAGGGGAGTCCTTTCCTGAGGCTTCACGATGGTTTTTTGTTTTCTTCCCTTTAACCTCTCCGGCTGAATCGGTGGTTTTTTATCAGTCTAGAGTGAAAAACGAGAGCAGACACATTCATTCTTGTAATTTGGGGAATGTCCCAGTTGCTTGTGCTGGGCCTTGGTCCCTCTACCACAAATTTCCCCTGATTTTCCAATGTTTTGGGTGGCATTTTTCTGCTCTATATATAACTAATCTGACAGTGACTTCCCTGTTCACTCCCTCCCAATCTGTTAATGGAAAACAAGCTCAATGTTGCCCAAAGGCTCCCAAGTAAAGGCTGTACATGAACAAGGGCAGCAACTCCCATGCAGGTAACATTTTATTACAATTTAACAGTGAAGGGCAAAGAAGTATAAAATATTCAGGGGGAGACAAGGTAAAAGTCTGGATTTGGGCTAAGTACGGAGTCAACATTGTCAAAACCAAATTGCCCACGTTTGTCTGTTTCACTGCTTTAGAGTGTGTATTTCTAAGCAGTGTTTGTTTCAAATTCCGTTCAGGAATTATATGGTATTCAGCTGGTGTTATGACCTGTGCGTTTTACAAACTAAAGGCCAAAATGGAAGGGGTTGGCACTGGAGCAGGCAGCAGCTGTCTAAATCTGCAGCCTGACATCTGAGGGCATGTGAGAGCTGCACTGCTTTCAGAGTTCATGAGGATGTTTATAAAGAAATGCCACATCATGGGGTAGAATCCACATCCCCAGTTGTCACAGGCTTTTTCACAGATGTATTAGGCAGCAGTGTGGCTTGAATAAACTTCTGCCGCTCCAAACTCCCCTCCTGGATACAGAACATGCCAGAACTCTGTGTTTGTACAGGGGACTCTGCCCTGGCAACCACATGCAGCCAGTCTCTCCTGTCTGGCTGGTCAGCCCAGCTGTCTGGCCTCAGTTCCCATTTTCTCTTCTGTTTCTCTGACCTTGGTGCAGATTGAGTCTGCATTTCTTTTCGCTGTTCTAGAAGGATGTAGGAAATTGTGTGTAGGAAGCAGCCTTGTGCTACTTTGTGCAGGAGAGAATTCCAGTTAATGTGCCTCCCTTCACATCTGGATTATCTCTAATCCACACACTGACACTGCCCTGCACAGACCAGTGAATTCATCCTCTACCCAGTCCTGCAAATTAAAACCTAAAGCTTTTATTGAAACCTTCACTGGCACCTACATCTCTATGAGTAAGTTTTTAGAGCAATTTGAAATCATTACTTGGAGGCAGCTGAGCTGTTTGTGCCATTATTGACCTGGCCTTCATTCCCCATGCTCTGTTCTGGGCAGGGTTCAGGTGTGCAGGCTGGGAAATCTGCTTCCCTCACCTTCCTGCCTCACTTCTATTTTTCCCTGTCCAGAGCCTTTTCACAGCTGTTTTCAGCACTGGAAAAGTGGAGGAAATTTTTTTTATGTATCATGAAATATTTTGTAATTTCTCAGCGGTTACCAGCCAGCAATAATATTTTTTCAAACCCTTAAGTTTTGACATGGGAGAACCCATCTATAAGTTTGGTTTTTTAAATTTTTTTTTTAGCAGCATAGGAGGGACTTCTGTTGTAGCTACAGCCTTAAGAATTGATATTTTGAGTTAAGAGTTGATTATTTGAGTTAAGAGTATCCCTTTAACAGAGGTAAGGTAGAGCTCCCTAGAGGAGCTCGGTAGAGGCCCTTGGTATCTAGTTTCTGGGAGAAGCCCAGCGTCCTGCTCTCAGTGGGTCAAAGCCGGGTGGGGTTCTCAGGACACCCAGCACAGCTCCTGCCCGGCTTTGGGCTCGGGTGCCCGGCCATGGACCCAGCTCCTTTCACGCCCGTGCCGCGAGGGGAAGTGCGACCCCGCCCCGGCCCCTCCCGGCCCCTTCCCTAAGCCCCGCCCCCTCCCCGCCCCGCCCAATCAGGATTTTCCCGAACGGCCTCGCGCCGCCGTGACGCACAGCACAGGGAGTGCTGGCGCCCAATGGGCAGGCGCCTTACAAAGCGCCTTTGTGCGGCATCAGAGAGCCGCGCGCTGATTGGCCCTTGCGCCGGCAGCGCTTCCGGCCATGCTGCGCCGGGCGCGATTGCATCATGGCGGGACGGAGGTGAGCGGGGGGGCTCGGCCGGAGCCTCGGCCCCTCACGGCCCCTCCGGCCGGGCTGAGCTCTGTGCGGGCGGCTCCGAGACACCAGGGCGGGCCGGCTCCAGCGCCCCGCCGGGGAGCGGCACCTCCAGGGTGTCCCGGGAGAGCGGTGGCTCTCGGGCCGGCAGTGCCGGTGCTGTCACGGCGGGAGCGGCTCCGGCCGGGCTGGCGGCTCCCTGCGGCCTTGGGCGTTGTTAGCTCGTGTGTTCTGTGTGTACAGCGTCCCCTTCATGTGCGTGATTTACTGCCTGGTGCTGTGAGGATTCTTTGCTTTTTAGGCATTTTAGGGATTATTTATAGGAGGTGCTTATTAAAGGTTAGCCAGATGCCTTATTGCAGGGCTTAATGCTTAGCAAGTTTTGGTTTCGTTAGTTATTTGTATTGCAGGGCTTAATACTTAGCGAGTCTTGATTTCATGAGTTATTTGTACAAAGAATTTAAGGTCCCTTACAACGTGTAGTATGTTTTAAGCATCCCCTTCAGCATCCTTTTAGCTGTTGGGGGGTTTGATGAATGCACACTTTTTATCGCTGCAGCTGCAGTGATTTTGATATCTCCAGCAAACCTTGGCTTCCACAGCCTTCCACTCCCTTTCTGAGACTTTAATTCGGTTTGGTGGTGACATACTTAGAAAGCAGCTGTCAGGTAATAGAATTAATTTGTCACATGAAAGCAGTGTTCAGTAACTCAGCTGACACTGGTTTCTGAGTTTTTATTAAACAGACGTAGTTCAAAGTTATTTCAAGATAACCTAGATTTCTTTTGTTCACAATGATGTTACATTTTTAATCAAGGTAGCATGATGACGACAAACATTTCTTAAGCCATCACAAGATACAGTGTAAAGCTGGGCTCTTGCCTAGCATAAAATGTTTGTATCTAAGGACGTTAATTGATGACTGTGCTTATTGCTTTAGCAATGTTTTAATTGGCCCTTCAGTGTTAAGGGAAATCCTTGCAGGGGACAGCTGGGCTGGTGTTGCAGTTTTATTCTCTATAAGACACCAGGATTTTCAGAAGTAATGTTTGTTCTGTAGTTCAGCATTCTGTTCCCACCCTTCCTTCCTTTTGTTTTAAACTTGGTTGTTTCCACCCCTTCTCGAAATGGAGAATTTTGATGATCGGGTTTAGACGGATGTTACCGCAGAACAGGACCTAAAAAGGCAGAAATGGGGGGCCAGGTGTGGAAAATATGGAAAATGGAGCTTTGTTTGACTTTGGAGAAAGCAGCTGTCTGTGGAGAAAGGAAGCTCCTTGTCTTTGGAGCGAGCTTTGGTCTCTTACAAAATAGCTTGTGGGAGAAGGTGACTGGAACAAGAGTAAGAGACTGATCATAAACCCCTGGAAATCAGAAACCTTTTGTACACCTTTAGTTCATCCTGTGTTTTTATACTTGCCATTTCTCAGTCAACAAAATGATTAATATCATGAAATCCACTTTGTTTTAATTACATATCTGATGTATGGGAAGTACAGCAATATTCTCAAATGTGGGTTCACTTCATTCATAGTGATGTTTTAATTGAATTTTTATTGTTTTTTTAAAAATTAGTATTTTAAGAAAGTTAATGGGAACTTGCTTTTTTGATTTTAATACATGGTTTTTTTTTCTTGTAGATAAGAAGCCCAGCTTGAGTCTCTGACTGCTGTAGCAAAATCTCCAAACTTTGACACCGTTGCTAGTGAATGTTGTTATCCTCTAGAAAAGTGAGTGTGCCTAATAAAAACTTGCTTAATGATGCATTGTCTTTTAACACTTCTTGTCAGCAGAAAATGCAGAGAGAACCTTCATGTGTTTACTGATCTCTGTAAGTGTGAAGGGTTGTCTGAAAGTGGGGTTTATTAGATGTGTTTGTATAATTTCTGTAACATGATTTGTGATGTTTTTGCTTAGTCTGTGTTCAAAGTAATGAAGTTGTCCTTCATTATTTTGTGATTGAAAATACCTTGATTGCTTATAATAAGCTTCTTTCTGTTCTGTAGAGATATTCACACCTCTGTCTATAGAATGATTGTTAGATCTTAGCTTTTTTTCTCAGCTGAGGTTGAGCCATGGCAAAATCTTCAATGTGCTTTTGCCTTTTAAGTCAGTCTGTTTAAAATTCTAAATTTCCATAAAATTCTGTTTGTAACTTGGAAAATATAACTGGTAATGATTAATTCCCAGCAGTATTTACTCCCCCCTGCTTCTGATGCAATAAAATGGTGCTGTTGCTGAGAGTGTGGGTGGTTTGTGCCCTGTGGTTGCTGGACACTGCTGTGCCCGTGCAGTGCTTCAGTTGGAGGATGGGCCCACAGTGACCCTGGGGCAACGCAGGGAGGCTGTGAGCCCTGAGCAGCCTCCTCAGCCCTGCCCCAGGCACACCCAAACCAGCCTGCCTCTGCTTCCTGACCGCTGGCCAGCCTCCCAACCCTTTGGAGTTACACTGATTTGGGAGTTGCACTCATTTACACTGAGCTGGGGCTGAGCACAACGTGCAGATCCTGGGGCTGAGTTTGTATTCGAGTTCCCCCCAGACGAAGGAATGATGAATCTGACTCCATGTTCTCATTATTTTATGTTACTATATTATATTAAAGCATACTAAGCTATACTAGATAATACAGAAAGGATGCTTACAGAATGCTAAAAGATAATAATGAAAACTCGTGACTCTCCAGAGTCCCGACCCAGCTTGACCCTGGTTGGTCATTAAGTCAAAATAATTCACACCAGAAACCAATGAAATAATCTCCAAGCGCATTCCAGACAAACAAAACACAGAATCAAATGAGATCACAATTGTTTCCCTTTTCTCTGAGGCTTCTCAGTTTCCTGGGAGAAAAATCCTGAGCAAAGGGATTTTTCAGAGAATGGGAATGTGACAGGGAGCTGAGTAGAACATGCAGATCCTTAAACCTCAGGTCAGCTGGCTTGTGGGAGATAAAAGCTTTAAGGCTGAATTCTTTTATCATTTCCATTGTCTCTGTGATCAAGTCACTGAGAATGGACACAGCCTAATCAGTGCTCTGAGGCAGAATGGTGAAAACTCTCCTGGAGGTTGTGTGTGGAGTAACTCACTGTGCTCAGGCTGGCTGCTACCTTTCAAAATACATCCAGGCCATGTCCATGGGTTCCTTGTCAGCCCCTGATTTCCCCTCCAAATGCTGTGTTGCCTGTGCACCAGGTTGTGGGATTCATTATAATAATGTGATAAAGGATAATTTGGGTTTATTAGTGGAGAGACTGATTTGTCATGAATACAAAAGTGGTGGAGTTGGTCTGTGGCACATTTTTTCACGGGGTTCAAGCCTTGAGCTGGCAGTTTTTGTGGCGTTCTGGGTTCTGTTTAAGGAAATGTTTTGGAGCTTAAGCTGTAACTGGAAGAGGTGTCTTCATGCATTTGCCTTTGTTGCTGCTTTATGGTTAGTATTTAAATCCCAAGACTCAGGCCTTGTGCTTTTACTTGTAATTTTCTAATGCTGAGTGAAGCTCAAAGCTATAGTAGCTACTTCTGGTGTAAGTGTGGTCAGGAACAGCAGCACTGAAGGGAGGGGTGGAAGAACCCTTTTATCCTTTAGCATCATCTATTACAACCTTCATAACCAATTTTCTCCTGTTAGGGAGCTGCTGCCTTAAAATAGAGCTTTGTTTAGTTCTTGCTGTGGCTTTTTATTCAAATCTGACCCCTTTCTATTTCATGGCAGCTCTGGAACCAGGCAACTGCTGTGTGTTCCTAATTATGTTGAGAATTCCTCTTCCCTGTGTTGCTTGTACAGCATGGAAGTGGCCTGTTGGGGCTTAGTTTTAATGCACTTATAAAACTCATGTTCATCTTTGCAGTTATTCAGCCATGCTCTCTGCAGTCTGGCTGCTTTTAGGGGCATCTGAGATTGCTGGCACAGCCTGATGGAAAATGCTCTTTTAAACATCTAAACAGTTTGTGAATAGATGTACAGCGAAAATGAGCCCCTTCTTTAGTAGTTTAAAGTGAAACTCTCTGATACAAACTGGTGCTGAAGGGTCGGTTTGAACTCAAAAGCTTTTCCTGAAGAAAAAAAAAACCTGTAACCAAAACATAATTTACCCTTTGACTGTTTTCTCTGGGAAGCAGAAATAAAAGCATGATAAAATAGGGAACAATCATAGTTCAATGAATGGAGAATCCTTTTCCTGTTCCAAAACTTAGGTATGAGTCAGTCAAAATTAGGTTTTTTTTTTAGAATGGAGTACTTGCTTCCATGCCTGCAATGAATCAGACTCTTTGGATTGGTGATACGGATTTGAAAGATGAAAGTTGTATTTGTAGAGTTATTTTTTCTCACTTCTGTTCAATATGTATTTTTCTCTTATTGATCCTTGTTGGGAAAGAATGGTTCAACAAGTTCCAGAAAACATAAATTTTCCAAATGAGGAAGAGAAGATCTTGACGCTCTGGAAAAATCTAAATTGTTTCAAGGAATGCCTGAAGCAATCAAAGAACAGACCTAGGTAAGAATTGTTAAAAGCTGTAGCAATTGTGTGTGGCAGTGCAGGGCTGGCTTGGTTGTAATTACTCTTTGTTTTTCCTTGGTTCTGTAAACAGCAGCTGCTCCCTTGGCCAGCAGCAGGCCTGGCTCACGCTGCTGTCCCTTTATATTTCACTTGGTGAAGAATCAGCAGTGTTCAAACAGTTGAAATAAACCTGTAATTTCCTGCCTGGTGGGTTGGTAAGAGAAATGGGGAGGTGAGCAAAGAGCTCTTCCCACTGTGCTGGGTGTGCCATGGGAATCCTGGTAGAGCTGGCCGTGGTGGGGACTGAGCAGGCTGGAATGTTCCCTCCAGTGCCACTGCCAGCACCTGTGCTGGCTGATGGTGGAAGAGGAAGGAATGGACATTTTCCAAGTGAAACACAAGTGGTGTAAGCATGGAGTCACCCTGTCACTGACGTGCTGCTGAGTTTTTGCTGTTTTAATGAGGAATGTTTTGTGTTGTAGGTTCAACTTCTACGACGGCCCCCCGTTTGCCACGGGGCTCCCCCACTACGGCCACATTCTTGCAGGAACCATCAAAGACATTGTGACCAGATTTGCTCATCAGAGTGGTTTCCATGTTGAGAGGAGGTTTGGCTGGGATTGCCACGGCTTGCCTGTGGTATGTGTCATGAATTTACCTGCAGATACTTGCGGTGGTTCCTCTTTCTCTGTTGTTCCCTGCTTATCACTCATATTTCTGTTGCTTTTATACCTTACATTGTTACTAAAAAAGAAGTGTTCCTTGTCCAATGTATTTCTCTGGCTTTTGTGTGTGGTGAGTTCAGAAGCTTGCTTCTGGTCATTGCTATGAACCTGTGCTATGAACCTATTTGGTTCATATTTCCAAAACTGGTGTTTTGTTTATTTTTCTAAAGAAACAGTCACACCAGGGTGAGCCTTTGAAATCCCTGCCTAGTTCAGGTGCAGCTCCCATGAAATCCCAAAAGGTTAAAGGAGGCCCCTGAGCCTCATTAGAATGTACAGGACACATAAAGTATCCAGAGGACTCCTGAAAGCTTTTACTAACAGGATGTTTTGTTTGGTTGTTTTCCATGCTCCCAGGAATATGAGATTGACAAGACTTTGGGCATTAAAGGGCCAGAGGACGTGGCAAAGATGGGCATTGAAGCTTACAACAAAGAGTGCAGAGGGATTGTCATGAGATACGCCAAGGAGTGGGAGGTGAGTGCAGGCTCAGTCCATGTTCTGCTGAGCATTTCTAAATGCCTTTGTGCAGAAGTGTTTTAGGTGGGGGGAACTTCATCCTTTTGTGTAGTTGTGTGCGTAAATCTCATGCCTTTAAGCTCCTGTGTTTCTCCCCTGTGATCCTAAAAAGGGAACAAAAAGAGCCCCTTTGTGGCTTGGAACAGACACTGCTGTGCTGACAAGAGAAGGTTACTGGCAGGTTACCTGGAGCTCAAAGTGTCTAATGAGCTACACTGAACAAATAACAGATATGTTGAGCATTGTCTCTTTCTTTGTGTCCTCTCTTGTATAGAAAATTGAAAGATCTGTCTGGTTTTCTAATGGAGCCATTAAAGAAAATTAACCTCACTGCTTTTCTGCTCCTCCTTCCCCACAGTCTTTTCATTGCCAGAGTGCAGGGCAGCAGCTTGTATTTTTGGAAGAACAGAAATTCTCACATCTGGTTTTGTCACAGGAGGTGTGGGTAAACCCTCAGTCTTCCCAATGAATATTGGTGGCAGCTTTTCATCCGAGGAATACAGGGAGAGTGTTGGTGTCTGCGAGTTTGAAGAATGGTAGTTCTCTAAAAAGATTGCCAATAAAGCTTTATCTTAACCATAATTTTTTTTTCCTAGGCAGATCAGTCCTAATTATTTTAATTTTTTCCTCTTGCAAAGGCTCTTCTACTTCATCACGCTCTCTGCGTGTTTCTAGTCCTGCTGTATTTATTTTCATGGAAACAGGAGTTTCTTACTTGATTATCACTTGCCTCTTGCCCCTGGGAGCATTTTGGGAGCATGAAGAAACCAGAGGTGTCTTGGGTAGAGTAACTGTGGCCTAAACCTCAGTGAGTGGCTGGAGGAAAAGCAGACAGTTTGTTTTTTTCAAATTACACTCGGAAATGTTGTATTTCAAACCCATCATGGATAATTCTTTGTTGCTTTTAGAAATAAAAAATAGCAAGATTCATTCTGGTTTGTTGTGGTGGTTTAACCCCAGCTGGCAGCCAAGTACCAATAAGTGGAGATAAGAACAGTTTAATTGAAACAAAATAAAATATTAGAATAATGCTAATGATAATAATAATAGTAAAAGAGGACAGAAGGAGGAATAAAAGCCAGGAAAACCAAGTGATGCCCAGTCTGGCTGCTGAGTGATGCCCAGCCCAGTGATCACAGCTCCTGGCCAAGTCCCCCCAGTTCTCTGCTGGGCACGATGTCCTGTGCTGTGGAATGTCCCTTTGGCCAGTTGGGATCAGCTGTCCTGGCTTTTCTTTGTCCTGGCTCTTCTCCCACCCAGCTCCTGGCTGGCACAGCCTGGGGAACTGAGAACTCCTTGCTTAGGGCAAGCACAGCTCAGCAGCACCCAAGCCAGCAGTGGGTTAACAACATTATTCCCATCCTAAATCCAGAACACAGCACTCGACCAGCTATGAAGAAGAAAATTAACTCTATCCCAGCCACACCTGGAACATTTGTGGTTCATTTTCCATACCTTTTAACTTGCTGTGCTTCAGCAACTGGTGTTTTTGCAGTGCTGGTTAGTCCAAGCACTTGATCTTTTGGGTGATGAATGGATTTTGTATTTTATTTTGTTCATACACACAGACATACACAAATTTATCTTAGATGCTAAATAAAAATAATGAAATTTGTTTAAACTCAAATATTTTGGAATAGTGCTGGGAGAGGAATTACCAACATTCCTGTTAGATAGTGTTTATTTTCTGTCTGGAGTGGTTAGCAAATATTTGAGCTTTATGGAAAAAAATAGAAAAGGTTCCTTGGCTGTGTGAGATCTTACAATGCTGAGACCAGACATAATGCTCCAACTTTGTGAATCCTTGTGCTAATGAGTCCTAGGCTATGGATCTTATTAGTGGAGTGTCAGAGTGGCTTGAAGGTCAGCATGGAAAGTGATCCATGTCAGGAGCTCAGGTGTGGTATGAAAACGTAGAGGTGAAGGAATGAATGTTTTGTGTTCCCTTGGCTGGTTTGACATTCAGTGTGGGCTGTGTTAACAGTGTCAGGACAGCTGTCCCTGCCTTGGCTCTCTGCAGAGCTGGGGGTTTGGGTGGCTGTGAAATCCCACTTGTGCCAGTGAATCCCACAGCTGGCTCATTCCTCATCAGTGGCTGAATGTGACCATGACCTGTCCTGAGCCAGGGGCTGGCACCTGTCACTCCTGGGGCTCTGGCAGCCCTCTCGTGGCTCTGGGCAGGCACAGAAGGCAGCTGGCCCTGGCAGAGTTTGATAACTTGTCATGTATCAATTTCTTTCAGCATTGCTTTGTCTTCAAGTTACATCATGTTTGCATGGAACTGAAAGCTGATAGACTTCTGGGTTTTCACTGTCTCTGCAACAAGTAGGCTTAAAAATAGAAGTGTGACCACTGTCATGAAAAGCAATTTTCAGGCATTTGAACCTTGGCTGAACCTTGAGTGCTCCACCATTTCTATGTGATGAGTGGTCCAAGCGATCTACTCTTTTTGCTGTGTTGAACGCATTTGCCTGGTGTGTGACCTTGGTTCTAAATAACCATGTTCGTGGTTTCATTCCTTCCTTCTTTCTCCTGTATGAATACACTGTTTGGAACTATTATCAGGCTAAAATACCTTGTAGATGTATTTCATTGGGATGGGACAAACATTGCACTTAAAACCCAGCTGATTTTTACTTTACAGAATAAATATTGGTAATGTATTGTGACAGTGCATTGTTAAGATGCCTTTCAATCTCTGTTTTTGTGTGTCTTAACAGTTCAGTGTTACCAGATTAGGACGCTGGATTGACTTTGAAAATGACTATAAAACTCTTTACCCTGAGTTCATGGAGTCTGTGTGGTAAGTGAACACTCATTGCTTTGGAGATTTGAAATGTGAGAAAGGCTTCACTCATTGCAAACATGTGTTGGTCCATGTATCACTAGAACTGCTCAGAAAATGCCAGATGCAGATAGAACATCAGGTAGAGGAATTGAAGTGATGTGAAATCTCTTGATATCCAAGTGATGGAATGAATTGTCCCATTTTTTCCTTCTCCAGGATAGCAGGGCTTTGCAAAATAAAGTGCAACACTGCCTTGAGAGAGCCCTGAAATGTTACTGCTCCATGCCAGCTTCAAAGCAGTTCTGAAGATGTATTAATATGGTCCTTGGGTGGTTTAGGAAATTACATTCTAGCTCTGCATTCTTGATGTTCTTCACACTGTCAGCTGTAAATGGCAAACTGTCCAAGCTCAGTTTAGCTCCAAACCTCTTCTTCAAGCCTGATTTTAGAGGCTGTGAATCTGCTGTTATCTTTTTCTTGGCAGCGCAGTTTGACAACTGTCTTGGACTCCTGGTGCAGAGCTTAATAAAGTTTGGGTGTTTTGGTAATGTATTCAGGGTGCCTGTTGGGATTTTAAAAGACAAGACAACCTTCCAGGTTAAGGATGAGCAGGCTGCTTTA
This sequence comes from Emberiza elegans, assembly GCA_024865655.1. Classification (NCBI taxonomy): domain Eukaryota; kingdom Metazoa; phylum Chordata; class Aves; order Passeriformes; family Fringillidae; genus Emberiza; species Emberiza elegans. The sequence continues at coordinate 1,922,236 of JALJVW010000207.1, read as the reverse complement.
ACACAGTGAAGAAATGGCAGCTGTGAGTCCTTTGGGTGATAGAATGACAAGGTGAATTCAGCATTCATTGAAAAGCAAATTATGTGCATAATAAAGTATTGAATATTTGGTAATATTAGCATTACTAATCAGCTTTAATTGTGAAGTTTCATAAAGTTCTGCCACTGGATTGACAGACCTTTTAGATGTCCCTGAAGCCACTGCAGAGGGCTGAAGTGCCAGTGAGATTTCAGTGAGCAGTGGAGAGATGGTGGGAAGGCAGCAGATGTTTAATTCACTCAGCTGAAGAAACCCTGCATAATTATAAAGCCAAAACTGACAAGAAACCTTCATTTTGTAAATTACAAAAATACTTCGTGGCACCTCAGATCCTGGCAGCTTAAAAACCAAACCTGCCTTGAGCTAGTTGCAGGGTCTCTCTCAGCAGCCCAAGCCTTTTTTTGGTGGTTTGTTTCTCCCACCACCTCTTCAAAAGGCAGTTTCTGGTCTTTGACCTGTGTTACAGAGATCACCTCCTCTAATGCCTGCTTTGATACAAACTCTAAATTATATTGCATCTGAAACCCAGTGAGAGTTCAGGAAGCATGTAGGCAGACAGCCTCTTAATTTTGTACTTTTTTTGCTTCCCGAGGCCGTTAAGTTTCTGTTAAATGCTGTAATGAAACATTTTCTGTTTTTAAAATTGGGGTTTTTTTTTGGAAAGTCTCCTAGGACTGTCTCAGGGCTGAAGGAGGTAATGCTTAAAGAGATCTCTGTCACTGCACTTAAGAGTGGTGCTTTTGGTAATGCCCAATTTCCTAAAAATTAAATAAATTGGATGGTTACCCAGGCAATCATCAGACCCACAAGGTGTTACACTTTGCATGTCCCTCAGGAGTGTTAATTTGAGCTGTAGGTTCTAGAATGCTTCTCTCACAATTGATTCAATTTTTTCTGAGCTCCTTTTGAAATTATTTTAAAAAAATTTAAAATTTAGTGTCCAGCTACGTACAAAAGAGAATGCAGCTTAATTTCTGCATTGACTGCCCTGGAGACCATATTGGCCTGTCCAGTAGTTTGACCTTCTTGTTCTGTCTGTGGGAGTACAATGCTGATTTTAGGTCCAGAAAAAATAACCTGGTTATGAAAATGGGAGTGGGCATGGCAGCTGTAGGTTTGTGGTTAAAATATGGTGAGGAGTTTCTCTTTAGTCATATAATCAGCTAAACCAGTCTGTTTAGGTTGTTTTTTTTCTGGTCTGTAGCTTTTCCTGCAGCTCTGGAGTGGCCTCAACTGGAATTGCTCTGTGACATGTGGTGTTTTCTTCCTTGTTTCTGTTGAGTTCAGGAGATAATCTAATACTTATAATAAATGTTCTTTTCAGTGGTGGCTGATCCAAATCATTTAGATTTGGAGTATTTAGGACTCAGACACCAAATACATCTGTTGCACAGTATCTCTGCAAAACAATATTAATAAGCTCAGAATGCTAGAGAGCATTTCTTTTTTATCTTTATAATTAGTCTGGTGGAAATGACTACTTTGTTGGCATTTTGATGCTGTCAGATGATGACTGACTAAACTGAATTTTTAGCCTGCTAAATTTTGACTTTACAACAAAACATTCATTGGTAGAATTGGGGTATCCTGGCAGAATTTTTCAGGGGAGGATTGAAAGTTGGTATCAGTGAGAGGTGATACTGCACTTGTTTTGCATGGCAAGATCCAGTCAGCGCTGCACATATTGAATAACTTAAATAGAATTAGAACTTAAAAGTTCTGTACAATTTGTCCTGCAGCCAGCTTGGATCTCAATTAAGAAGTGCCCTTCACTGGAACAGTGCAGTGAGTGATGTTCTTGAGCTGGCATGGCACAAACATGAAATATCTTGTTGCCTTTTTCTTGTACAACCACAAGGCACATCCAGTGAAATGGAGAGCAGTTTGATGGGAGCATAAACTTCTTACTGAGGTGGTCTGCAAGAAACCTTTGGGAGTTGGAATAGCTATAAATGGTTGTTCTCAGTGCTGGGCTGTTGCACAGGGGTGGGCTGGGTGTGAGTTCACCCCTGGGAAGCAGCCCAGGTGGGATGAGGGGATGTTCTGCATTCCCAGGGTGATGCCAGGGCTTTTCCTCTCCTCCTGCTCCTCTGAAGGGTGGCTCGAGCAGATTCCTGTCACCATCTAGTGCCCAAACGAGCAACTGCGGGCTGAGCCTGGTAGAGACAGCCCTTGGTGACAGAGCTCTGGGAGGAGCTGCCAGGGAGAGCTGAGACAGGCCCAGCACCCAGCACTAAACCAGAATGATCTCAGAGCAGCAGACCTCTGAATAGAAATTCTCCCAACAGATTTCTCCTGATAGAAATCACTATTGCATTCTGTGTATTCCATGACTAATGATTCTCTAGAGAGATACTGGTGATAAGAAGTGTGGTTTGGCCATTTTTCTATGAGCTACTTGTATTTTTCCCCTCATTCTTGTATTTCTTTTGTGCATTAAGTTCTTTAGTTCCCTTGTTGTTACCCTCTCACCATTCCAGTCTTGTTGTATCTCCTTACCTGTATTTTGGAGGAGGAAAACTGCAGTCCTGTGGCTGACCTTTGGGATAAGTCTAGCATCAGTTTTAGATATTCAGGTTTACTGTTATGCAGGTATTTTGCATTTCTGTCTCGATCCAGAATCTCTCAACAAACACACAGTTCTGAAGGTTACAGCTTGGAGGACAGACCTGGAACAGGATGATCTCTGTATGCCAGGATTTTAAAGCTTTCAGTGCTAGTTTAACACAGAATTTGACAACTTCTGTACTCAACAATTCCTAGGCCCTGGAACAAAGAAATACTTTTCCTGCCTTTCTTCAGGAGCTGTCTTTCCAAGTTGCTATTCTAAAGATAGGTTGTGTTTGTTATTGGAATTCGTGTTCCACTTAGGCTTATGCTTTTTTGATTCACATCCATTATTTTTTGAGTACTTTTTTTTTTGTCCCTAAGCATCTGGTTTTGCATGTTGCTTTCATTTTAATTTCCTCTTGTTTTTCAAGTGTTGTCCATGAGTTGTAGGAAAACCTTTTCCTCAGGAGCTCTGCTTCCCATGGTGCTGTTAGGATGTAGTGTTTGCTGAACTTTAAAATGACAGGGCTTTTTACACAGTGTGGTGTTTGTGCCTGGATTCGTTTGGTAGGTCTGCAGACATTATAAAATTGTCCTTTTATCTTGATGTGAACTGATGTGAGGTCACACAGCAATAATTTTGTCCCTTTACCTAAAGTACCATGGATATGTTGAAATCATAGACCTCTGGATTCTGCTGTCCTAATGGCAACAGAACTGTTCACAGAGGAAAAAAGGGGGAAAGCACTTCATATGTGTTATAATCTCAGTGTTAGTTATGAGGTAGTTCTCTGGAAAGGTTGGAGTTCTCAAACCCTTAGAAAACCCTCAGATACTGATCATTGCAAACAGAGCCCCTTGATCCCTCAAAGGAATTGGCATTAAGGGCTTGGGAAGCTCCAAGATCAAACCTTTCTCTTTGATGTGAGCTGGATGGAGATGTTTGAGAAGTGCAGCTTGCTTTTGGTACTGAGAGATGCTGGATGTGGGATGCCAGGGGTGTTTGCAGTGCTGCATTGACTGATTCAGTATCTTTTGGAAGCAAAAGCTCCCACTGCATGAGTTTGGTTCTATCCATGTGCTGTTTGTATGCTGTGTGTGTGACTTGGATGAAAAAATTCTGCAGGAAAGTTCTGGATTTTTGGGAGTTCTGGGGAGAGCAAGGCTTTGTTATTGACTGGGCTCAAACCTCGTGGCACTTCAGGAGCAACAAACTCTTATCACTTTGGAAGTTAAACATTCCTTGCACCTTTAGGGGCCAGATTCTCTCTGAACAAGAAGCTGAAATATGCATCTTGAATTTCACCTTTTCCCAAACTGCAATTTTCTTCAGTAAAGGTCTGAGTTCTGCTCCCACAGCCAAGAGAATGCAACTAAATTTATTTATGTGTGAGGAGAAATGTAGCAGAATTAGAGGAACAGGATTTGATTTCTTATTTATGTGAGTAAATGGTTTGTCACTAGAAAGGAGCTCTGTGGTTTCCTTAGATTATTTTTTTTTCAGAAGGCACAGCATTTTCACTTTTGGCTTACAGACCTGGCGCCCTTTTGTTGCAAAGTGTCAACGTTTTTCAAACATAAGGGTTAGACCATGTTTTGTGAGGTTATTCTCTAAAGTACTGTGATGACTTTTTAATCAAAACACGATGTCCATCTGTCAGTGACTCTAACTGTTAGAACCATCTCATCTTTGGCAGGTGCTGTTTCAGGTGTGTCTGCTGCAGGGAGCTCTTTGGGAATCATGTCTGCTGGTCACACACCAGCAGCTTTTTTTGTCAAGGAAACCATTTTAGGTGCTTTTTAAGATAACAAAAGAGTTTGTGTAGTGGTAATGAGGACTATGCCATCAAACAGCAGTTTTGACTCAACTAGAATTCTGTTTATTCTGCTGGAATGGCTGTGTGAGGGGACTGGTTGTGACAAACTCCAAAGAGGGCAGGAGGGCTGGAGGAGCTCAGGGCAAGGAGCATGGTGCTCAGGGCTGGGATGCGCTCTGAAACCCATCCCTGCTCTGAGTGCACAGCTGGAGCCCGGGCTGTGCAGTGGGATGGGATTGCCACAGGAGGGAGATGCTGGCTTGTGCTGGGAGCTTGGCAGCTCCGCTAGTGCTCACCTTTCCTGAGTGTACAGTTATATTTACAGCTGAATTAAATATTCAGTGTTTCTCTGAGTAGTTTTTGTGTGCTGTTAGTAGGCAGTGTTCTATAGAAAGGCAAGTGGAGCCTTTTTCTATAGGTGTTTCAGTTACTGTTTTTGAAAGGCAAATAGAACACCTTCAGTAGGAATGCTGTCACTTGTCACAGGCTGCATTAATTATCCTCTGAGGGGGTAAGCATACATTTAAAGTTACTTTAACTCCCACAAAAACTTGTGCAGTTAGCCAGCTCAAAGTTATATGCTGAAAGCTGGTGAAACTAAATTCAGAGATCATTTTTATAAAAAGACTGATATAGATTTATACAAGTCTTAAGTTGATAAATTTAAAATCTCCACTGTAAAACAGTCACTCACTGCTATGTTTCAGATTTGGGTTGGGGGTCAGGCAGCCACATCTTGCTGTTGGTGACATTTCTTGTTTGAGCAAGGTTTCATTGGAGTTGTGTGTAAGGTAAGGCACCTTTGTAGGAGTGCACAGCTCTGAGGGACTCCTGGCTTTGGCTCCTCTGTGGCAGAACTTGATGCTGCTGAAGGTCTCAGAGGCTTTTTCCATCTCAGACTTTGGATTATCTAATTTTTCTGATGTTAATGACCACTCCTAGCAGAGTTTTGGACTTCTCCTGGAGGCCCATGGATGAATCTGATTGGACTGCACATTTTTTCTGTGTGACATTCTGTATTTTCTCCAGCTGCCTAATCTGCAGTGTCATAATTATTCTGATTAAAGCATCACAGGACTTCCATGTCAGCAAGCCAGGGCATGTCTCTTGATAGTCTTATTTTGGGCCACAGATAAAATCAGTGCAATAGTCTACTTGTGGTTTTTGTTGAAGATGATAATTTCAAGCATAGAAGACAAGACACTGACTGAAACACAGGTCCAGATTCTCTAGCACAAAATGACAGCCTGCAGAAAGAAGTGCTGCTTGCCAGGACTGGGTTGGTTGCTTAGCAATGAGCTATTTATCTGCAAAGGGACCCAGAAAAGGGATCAGGATGGTTTGAAAACATAGTTTGAATAAAGGAGCTTTTAAAGTCAGCAGAGTTTAACAGTTTTGCTGTGAAATTCAAAACGAGGAGGCTCTGCAGCAGCTCTGATTTATGAGTTGAAGCTGGCAGGATTATTTAAAGCTTGGCCTCTCCTGCCTTACAGCCTGCAGGCTGTGCCACTGAGTGTGCAAGTCAGCAAGATGGGAGAAGCTGATAAATGCTGATGATCCTTGAGGAAACCCTGGAGCATTCAGGGTTTGTCCATCACATGGACACCTTGAGTTGTTGTGTGAAGAGTTTCTCTTCCAGCTTCCATTCACCTTGAGCACTGACTCAATTTGTCACTTGTAATATTGAGTGCTGTCTTGATTATTTCAAGAAAACATAAGGATCCAGCTATGCTCCAGGCTGAGCTGATGATTTCCTAAGCAGAGTTAGACCTTGGTGTGAGACTGAGGTCTTGGTGAGGATCTGAGTTCAAGGTAGAACATTAAATTGCAGCACTGAGTTCATGGTTAACTGTGGTCTCCTGTGAAAATGCTCTCAGATGATCAGGATTTACTTGGGGTGGGTTGCAGGTGACTCTGATTTGTATCTGTGTCTCTGCTGTAGCACTGGATGCTGCAGCAGAAAATTAAGATGATGTGAGAAGTGAGCAGCCATGTCACTACAGCTCTTCTCTAAGTTATGACTGATTTCAATCTTGTTCAAATTTCAGGTGATCTTTGTATTCAGGAAATCTGAGAAGGGATTTAGATGGGACACAAATCTGTATTGCTGGTTAATCTCTGGTCTATGCACCAGTGCATGGAATACCAAGCTGTTAGTACCAGCCAAAGCTAAAATCTGCCAGAAATGCAGTTGCAATCAATTATCTCTCTGCCTTTTGGACTTGAATATATTGTCTTTAGTTTAGGGTGGATTTTTTTAAAAAGGTGTCATTCAGAAAGAAACTCCAGCAGGAGCAGAAACCTCATTTTGCAGTTTTATTTCCTAATTGTGAAACACCAAGTCATTCCTTGTTCCTTGTGTACTTCCAGGTGGGTTTTCAAGCAGCTCTATGACAAAGGCCTGGTGTATAGAGGGGTTAAGGTCATGCCTTTTTCTACTGCATGCAACACCCCCCTGTCCAACTTTGAGTCCCATCAGAACTACAAGGTAAGCTGCAGTCAGATTTCTCTATTTTCTTCTGTAAAGCTTTAGTACTTTTCACTTGGTGGTTCCTAAACATGTAATTGCACTCCAAATTGGTGGTAAAATCCAGGGAAATGGGTTAATTTTGGTCATATTTTGCTGTATTCATTTGGATCATTTGATCTTAGACTTCTTCCTTGGTTACTGCTTACAGATGTTTAGAGTACACACTTTGTTTTACTGTGGTAAACTCCTCCCTCTCTGTGCTCTCAAGGCTTTATTGCAGTGGGGGATTTTCATGCTGAATTTTCAGAGCAGAACTGCAGTTGTCCCTGTCTGTGCACATCTGAACAGAAGAGGGTCCTTAGCAGGGTTTGAAACTTCTGTGAGGTGATTTGTAAGGAATGTTAAAGACTCTGCAGCTGTAGGATAATGGTTCTTCTAAGAATCATTAATTTACATTGGGAAACACCAGAAAATGTTTTACCCAATATAACACAGGATTTACTGTGGTTTATAAAATGTTCCTTTAAAAATGAGTGACAAGATGAAGCAAGTGCAGCTTCTCACTTGCAACAAACTCATGTTCATGTATGTGAAAGCAGAACTTGTGTCCCAATTTTCCAGATTCCACCTTAGTTTGTAGATGGAGATTTTGTATCCCCTCCAAGCCTGACCCAGGCCTCCATATCCTTACATTGTGAATCTTCCACTTGCATTGTGAGAGCAGAGAGCTAGCACAGATTGTACATCTGCTCTCTAGATCTTGCCTAAAAAAGGCCAGTTTTCTGGCCAAAAATAGTGGTTTTAAAACAAATGTTTAAATAGACTTGGAGTACAATGCAGCCCACAGATACCAGAGAGATACCAGAGCTTTCAGTGTTGCTGAAGGGTATTTATACTGAAGAAAAAATGGTTTGTGATTTATGAAAGAGAGATTTGCAAAGAGATCTTGGTATTTGTGACTGTCTGACAACTAAAATAATTATTTTTCTTGCCCTTATTGGCTGCCATTTCACATAGGCTCAGATAAATGAGATTTCTTTAGAAAAAAGACTATTTTGGAGGGTTTGTATGTATGTGTATCTATGTTCTCTTTTTCCATAAAGCTTGAAGCTTTTTTCTTGAATCTTAATGAAATATTTAGATGCTGTTTTTTACTCTAGAGCCAGAGGTGTGTGTGTGGGTTGCTGCTCTGCCACTCCATGCAAAAATTATTGTTCTCATCTGCCAGAAATGGTGTTTGGAAGTTGTGGGTCTGTGAGCTGACAGGATTTGTTGTTGGTGAGCACAGTAATTTCTGGGTGTGAGGCAGCTGTTGCCTTTCTTACAGTGGAAAGCAGCCTTTGGCTGCTGTCTGTTGATCCTCTGAGAGCTGGGACACAGATCAGGAGCACAAGAATCATGTTCAGAACCAGAGCTGAGTGTCCAAGGCACACCTGAGTTATCAATGCCAGCAGCTGGTACTGCATTAAACTGAGGAAATGGTGTCTGCAGGTGAAATTTTAACAGCTAAAACACAACACAACACCTTACCTGTCAGCCTGGCTGGTATTTTTATGCTTTGCCAGTTGTTTTTGTCTCCTTTGTGAGCTCAGCGAGGAGCCTGCAGTGCTGCCTTGCCAGAACTGAGGGCTCTATCTCTGCCTGGTATTGAGCCTGGGCCATGGCTTATGTAATATTTATGTTTTACTGTTGACTGCACCAGATGTTCACAGAAAATTCCCTCTGGAGCAGCCCTCAGCTCAGACATAAATAGCTGCCTGTCCCATGATGCTATTAAGTGTTCCATGATGCTGGGTGGAAAGCACAGCCCTGGCCACAGCACCTATTTTAGGGCTTAGGGTCGCTGTGCATGGCACCCTCTGAGCTGGCATGTGGAATTTCAGAGGGAAAATTTCACATTTGCAGGGCTAGACTTGTTTTTGCAAGCAGCTTTTCATCATATGTGAAATGTGAAGTGACTGAATAGGGTTGTAGCTGGCTGAAAGAAAAATTTCTTTTCAGAGGATTTTTAGGACTCATTTGAAGTTGAAGTTTTATAGAGTAGCTGACAAAGGTCTCCTTCCCTGAGGTTTTATTACTCTTAAATATTGACATACTCTTGTTTTTAAGTACCCCAAATGTTTTTTCCCCCTTGTTAACAACAGCTTCTTAATTAGAGATGAATCATTGTATGTGATGGCTGTTCTTGCTAATCCCTGGCTGCAGAAGAAAATGTGGAAAAGGCTTTGTTAGCAGTATCTAAGTATTTCTCAGTATCTGAGAAACTGCTCATTTTCCTGACCCTTGAGATTGGTTCTAAACTTTGAAAATGGGGTTATAAGAGGTGCCTATAGGAACTGCACTTGTCTTTCTTCAGTGTTTTGGCAGCAAATCCCCCAAATCTCCCTGCTAACGGGGGATTTTAACCCTGTGGCCTGGTTGGACTGGCAGGCTGCACTGGTGTAATGAGGAACTCAGTGACTGGAGCTCTATCCTGACTTCAATGCTGCCATTTCTCCTTTTCCATCCCAGATGAACATGGCATGTTAAATTGTTTTTCAGGATGTTCAGGATCCCTCAGTGACCGTGAGCTTCCCTCTGGAGGAAGATCCAAGTGTTTCTCTTGTTGCCTGGACCACAACTCCCTGGACCTTGCCCAGCAACCTGGCCCTGTGTGTTAACCCAGAACTGCAATATGTAAAACTCAGAGGCAAGTGTGGAACACCTCCTCCTTCAGGGCCTGTGGATATGTATTTATGTTTTGTATTTTACACTGGTTTATGTGAAATTTACAGAACTTTTCTGGGGTTGAACCGGTGATATTGTGAAGGATGAGATTCACTTTGGATGTGGCTGATAATTTCCAGCTGCTCTGTTCAATTCTTGTTATTTAACATGAATTGAGAGGACTATTCCTTACAAAAGACTGATAGATGAAATAAAGAATAATAAAAAATGGTGTGTGTGTTTGTAGTCTTTAATTATACCTTCATGTACAAACACCTCTCCCACTTTTTTTTAATAAAGTAAAATCAGTGAGTAGGAATTTCCAGTTTCAGCATAACCTCATGAATCTGTTGTGTGTTAAACATGAGGTTGTGCAGGCCTTTGCAGTGAATTCCACCTGTTTGGGTTTTCTTTCTTTGAAGAGACCTAAGTACGTTTCATTTTTCAAAAGTTTTAACATAAATTTGGTCATCTTTAAAAGAAATACTGGGTATTTTCAGAAATGATAACCTCACTTGCCTAAGGCCCTGAGTTGGGTTTGGATGTCTCTGGCTCACTGCTGTGGGACAGTGACCCTTAGTTGGCAGGGTAGCAACCTGAATAAAATTTCTCATTGAAGTTAGGAAATCAGCATGGTTTGGGATAGAAAATGAGTTTTCTTCATAACATTTCACTCATTTTTGATGTTAACTTCCTTTGTTGGTATATACTTATTTTATAAAGAAATGCAAGCATGTAATTGAAATAGCAAATCTCAGGAAGGCTGCATGAAGTGCAATCATTACCTTACAACTTAATAACGTTGATTTTATGCAGTCATTGTCCATCTTCCAATCTTTTCCCTCTGTTTCAGTTACAATTTACTGAAACTTCTCAATTGCTTTTTTATTTGACTCAGCAATAATAGACAAGGTATTTCTGCCTCTGCAACAACAAAACACCCTGAGATCAGTGGCCTGGGTTTTATCCTGTGATTTCTGTTTAAACTTAGCCTTTGGAAATTGTTCCTTAACTGGTTGTGTGGGGAAAAAGTGGCTGGAAAGTAGTAAAGGATTATTCTGGGTAGTTTTATTGTTACAATATCCTGCATATATTGAAAGGTTTCATAATGGTACAAATGAAGGGATTAAACTGAGATTTGTGAAACTCCTGTTTTATTTTATATTCTAGATGAAGCCACAGGGAAGATTTACATTTTGATGGAGTCCAGGCTGGTGGCACTGTACAAATCTGACAGTGAATATCAGATACTTGACAGGCAAGTACATAAATTATTATGCTTGCTAGCTTTCAGTGTTTTTCTAGATCAGAAGTTAAATATTGTTAAGAAGATGGATTTCCCTGCATCTGTGTTTATATTGCAGAAATCTATAAAAGGAATTGAAATTTGCTGGGACAAATTGGTCTTGTATGTGGAGCTACGAATAGAAAAAAGTTTCATTGGGTGCCTGTATTGTAGTGGGGAAAACAGGTTCCATAGTCCACCCCTCTCCTTTGTGTTTACATAAAGGTAAAAGTTTGAGAAAATGCTGGAGGTGTGGTCTAGATGCCTTCTTCTACACATGATGTAAAGATTTAAAGGGAAATGGGCAAAGCAGTCCCATTGTTTTTAGCAAATTAAGATTACTTCTCTAATTAGTGGCAGTCATTGCTTTCTGCAGGTTGCTTACTCATCTTGATTAGGTGGAAAAAGAGGAATTATTTAAGAAGTCAGGCTGGGCAGGGGGTGCAGGTATTAAATTCTGTAGCTCTTTTAGACAAAATGTCTGTCTTAGTTTCTCTTAAATGTTTTGTATAAACCAGCAGCCTGTTAAAGAGGTCAAATACAACAAATATTTGTTTGTTCACTTTATTCAAACAAACCAGGAAACTCTATAAAATCCCACATAACCATAATAAAAAAAAAAAAGACTAGAAATATTTTTGAGAATAACACTCCTTCAATGGCATCAGTTATTTCTATTTTAGTCTTTTTATCAAGTATTTGAAAGCTGTAAATTGAAAAAATAGAGTATATTTCAGCTAAGCAGTTGCATGTAATCATTAAATTAGGGAAATACAGAGCTGGAATGTTTAAGATGTTTCCTGTTCTGATGGCTCATACTGTGACAGTTGAATAATTTTAGATTTCTGCATTGATTTCTGCCCTTCCCCCTCTATGAGAATGCTCTTAATCTGTCACTTGGTCTGTACCAATTTAAGCTGGTGTTCAGTTCCTAAAGATGATGTTCAGTGCTCTCATTCTTCAGGCTTGGCTGAACTTGTGATCTCTGGAGTTTTTTCCTCCCCTCTGAGTCATCAGTGGAACCACTGAACAGTGTCAGGATGGTCCTGCCAGGCCACCACTGGGAATTTTGTTTTGGTCTGATACTGAATTAACAACAACTTTCTCTTGAGTGGTGGTGTATCCTCCAGTTCCATATTTGTGTGTGTTGGAATGATAAAGTGTCAAAGCTCTCACTAACATTAAGACCTAAATTTGATCTGCTTGCTTGCTCTCTAAGCTAGCCAGTCTGCCCTGTAAATTTTGGCTTTGTGTGGCTTGTTCTTCACAAATTCACATTTTATGTTCTTTAGCACTTCTCTTACTAAGGACTGTCCATCATTTGAAGTTGAATCAGGTTGTTAGACCTGTCTCAGTGGTTTTTAGGTCCATCAGTGCTTCAGTTCTCTTGGGAAATACAGATATTCTGTTGCTTTTTGGTCTTTTGAAACCTGTTCAGAGTGTCTAAAAACTTCTATCAAAACCATTTTATCTTCTTAAGTATTTTTTAATACATGTGCTTTTGGCTTAAAAAAGAAGCAAGGTGGCTCATATATTAAATTTGTTGATCCAAATTCTTCTTTCAATGCAATACTACAAATTTAACTTCAGTGTGACTGCAGTCATTCTATATCAGGAGTGCACAGAACATTTTGGCCTTCTTTTGATGTGGTTTCCTCATGAGAAATTTGAAGAGCCTGCTCTTTAAGGCAGTCATACACATTTCAGGTGTTGTATTTATGTCCCTGACTAATGGTATTTCTAACACCACCACTCACCCCCTCAATCTCTGATTATTTTTTAAATTTCCCTTTTTTTAACCTCTGCCCATTTATAAGGCTGCTAGCAAATCTCTTTGCAGAGCAGTATATTGTAATTCTTTTTGTATTAGTGCTGCGGTCTCTTCTCAAGCTGATTTCTTTTCTGGTTTTGGTCATGCTCCAGTTGTTCTGTTATGTAATAATTAATTTTCTCAAATGTGAGACAATTAAAAGGTAGCTGGTAGTTGAATAGATCTGTGAAAGACTTAGATCTACAAAGTATCTAAGTTCATGAAAATGAACTTTTACCACTTCTTAACTTTTTTTCTTCCTTTAGCTCACTTTTAAATTCTCAAGCAGTCAGGCCCTTTGAGGGAGAAATTGATGGAACTTGATCTAACCATTTTATCTTCTTAAGTATTTTTTAATACATGTGCTTTGGGCTTAAAAAAGAAGCAAGGTGGCTCATATATTAAATTTGTTGATCCAAATTCTTCTTTCAATGCAATACTACAAATTTAACTCCAGTGTGACTGCAGTCATTCTATATCAGGAGTGCACAGAACATTTTGGCCTTCTTTTGATGTGGTGTCCTCATGAGAAATTTGAAGAGCCTGCTCTTTAAAGCAATCATACACATTTCAGGTGTTGTATTTATGTCCCTGACTAATGGTATTTCTAACACCACCACTCACCCCCTCCAATCTCTGATTATTTTTTAAATTTCCCTTTTTTTAACCTCTGCCCATTTATAAGGCTGCTAGCAAATCTCTTTGCAGAGCAGTATATTGTAATTCTTTTTGTATTAGTGCTGCGGTCTCTTCTCAAGCTGATTTCTTTTCTGGTTTTGGTCATGCTCCAGTTGTTCTGTTATGTAATAATTAATTTTCTCAATTGTGAGACAATTAAAAGGTAGCTGGTAGTTGAATAGATCTGTGAAAGACTTAGATCTACAAGTATCTAAGTTCATGAAAATGAACTTTACCACTTCTTAACTTTTTTCTTCCTTTAGCTCACTTTTAAATTCTCAAGCAGTCAGGCCCTCGAGGGAGAAATTGATGGAACTTGATCTATAGCAGGATCAGGCTGAGGTCAGGGGATGGTCAGGAAATGTTCAGTGTCTGAAGTCCCCTGAACTGGCTGCCTTGCCCTCATGAGTGTGTCTGGGTGTATTACCCCAATTTTGGCCATTGGGTGGCTTCCTGGTTTATTCAGCAGAGGTAGGATGTGATTGCTGAGCATTTCCCTCCCTTGTGTAAGACTTCAGTCCTTTAGCATATTAAGCATTTAATTTCTTCACAGTTTTCCCTGGTTGTCTCTTTTTGGATTCTAAAGAATCCAAACCAGAGATTTCTGATCTCCTGAGAGGGAAGGATTGCTGAAGTGTTTTCAAACAAATCTTACTGCTGTAACTTAGGTCACAAGAAGGCACCATTGTACAAATTTTCAACCTAAAGTTCAGGACTTTGACAAACAAAGCATTTCAGATCCCAAAATGAAAATCAGGAATGTGATCCACAACCTTTACCTTTCTCTGACTTAAAAAAGAATATAACAATTTTTTTTTTTTAAGCCAAGTCTGGTGCTTCACATTCTGTATCTGAGCATTCCCACATCTGAGATGCTTCTCTCTCATCTGATCCTGATTAAGCACCTCAAACATTCCTAAGGCTGTTTGTAATATAAAAACATATAAACCATCTGCAAAGCTGAGGCTGAAAATAGAAATCTCCCCTATTCCTAGAGGATATTGTATGTGGTGAGCTGAGTATGGAGGGGCTTGGGAGCTGGCCTGCAAGCAAAGCTGAGTTAATAGAAGAAATCACAATTGATGATTTTCGAGTGTATCTACAGCAAGGAAGAAGACAAAGCTGTCAGCATGGAAACCGATAGGAAAGATACATGAAAATTTTTGTAAACTAGATTACTTTTCTTTCCCTGTGCGGGCTTGTTTTCTTCAGCTTGGCAGTAAATGCTGCTGCAGGTCCTTCCTGTGCAGGGAAACAGTTTTGGAAAGTCCCCCACTTTGAAGGAGTCAATTGTTTTATGGTTTGACCATTGTTTGGAAGTTGTAGATCAAGGCCAGAGCAGGGAGAGACCACAGCTGGGACTCAGTCAGAGAGCCAGCCCATCTATTAAATTAAGTTATGTTTTAAGTGGATTTTCCCCTTGAAGTTGGACAATTTAAGCACTTTCAGGGGAGTTCTGAGCTGCAAATCCCAAGCTAAGCCCTGCCTTTGTCAGCTGCTGTCAGGGGCTGAAGGGAGCCAGGCTCCATCTCTGCCTCTGTGCCTTGTCTGGCTCAGCTGCTCCCCAGGCAGCCCTGCCTGTGTGGGATCATTCCCTGAGATGCCTCTGGAGAGTCTGGATGCCCAGTTTGGAGTAAAGAATCAGACATCAGAGCTTCACAGGCTGCAGTACCCTGTGTCACAATCTCCTGTACATAAAACTTCAGGTGCTTTTGTCATTATTTAGTGCTCTTGGACATGCTGAGCTTTAGGGCTTTGTTGTTATGATTATTGTGTTTTATCCAGAAGATTTTTACCTGGCTTTACCATAAGGAGCTTGTCATTAATGTTTAATTCCTTTATTAATTTACATTGATTGTTTGATTGAAGTCCATCAGGTACAAGTTGTTGACTGGTAGCAGAGATGCATAAAAGACATTGTCTTTTCTCCAGTTTACTACAGAGATGGGAAGTAAACTTAAGGAAATTCTTTTCATCTTCTGAAATCAAATTCTGTCAGGGAGGTGAAGAAGCAAGTAGGAAAAAAAGTTTTCAAGTTGTTAATTTATGTTCTTGTAAATCTTTCTCCTCAGGTTTCCTGGTATTGTTCTTAAAGGCAAGAAATACAAACCACTCTTTGAATATTTTATTCAGGTAAGATGAACCAGTTTGGTGTTTGGTACAGGATATAAAGACAAAAATAAAACCCATTCTGACTATTCCTTCTTCATATTATAAAAAGATCTTAGGTTCTAATAACAAACTCCAGATTGTATTAAATAGTGAAAGTTTGAAAAACTTTTTTCTCTTGACTTTTTTCTCTAGTTTTTTCCTTTAAGTTTTAAATGTACTCAGAGTAAACACTAGGTAAATAAAAGTTTGATTTCAGATTGCAGAGAAACTTCAATACATGTCAACAAGTACATATTAACCAATATTCTCTCATTTTCTCATCTGGTGAGTGTTGTCTTCCTCCTAAGCCCAGCTTTGCCTTCACAAGGGAATGATTTGGATAACAATCACAGATGTGTCATGTTTCCCACTGAAGAGTTAAAATCCTTTGCTCAAACCCTACTGATGTATCAGATTTGTCTGGATGCAGCTTTTCAACTGCATTAGGTCTGGCATCAAAGATGATAAAAGAATACATAGCAATAGGAGAGTGCCTAGAGAATTTTTCTAATTTAAAAAAAAAAATTCTGATTAAAAACTGATGACATTTTTCAAAGAGAGGTGCAGCACTGCTGGCCAGGCAGCAGGGAACTCCTGTCAGGGATTTGGTCATTTGAGACGCTTCCTGTTCTGAAAGATGTGCAGGAGTCAGCAAAGGTGGGAAAACCTCTGCAGGGAGCAATCTCTGATATTTCTAGAGGAAAGTCAAACACAGCTGAATCTGGAATATTGGACTGTGCATCTGAGCTTTGAAATGGATAAATTTTGTGACTCCTGCTGTACTTCTAAGGAGCAGATGGGGGCATCTACAATTTTTTATTTGGAATGGAGATCTTATCTCAAAATAGCTCCCTTCAGAACAAGCCAAACCTAATATTTTGTAACATATTTGGTTCAGCTGTGACTGCAGTATTTTTTTTTACTATTTTTGTTTTAAGGAATAATAAACAACCCTTTATTTTTCATTATCTGTATACTGAACACACTGAAAATTGTCATATCTTTTCTTAGCAATTTTTTTCTGGATTTTCTCTTCTCTCTGCTTTTAGTTGGTATTTACCATGCTCTTATTCTCTGGAGGAAATAAGGAAAATATGGGACTATAAAAGCAAATTTTTATTTAATTTAGAAGTATAGGGCATATACAAAAATGCAGGGAAACTTTTGTGCCTTTCTTGGTTGTGTCCCCACGTTCAGGAGTGTATTGATTTGCAGTCTGTTAAGCACAGAACTGTGTGAAGATCTGTGGCTTGAAGAGTAATTGACTTGGAGGCCTTCTGGAGAGGTGTGAGATTTAATCACACTTGACACTCTTTAAATGAAGTACACAGGTGTCTGGGCTATGGGAAGTCATTAAGTCATGTCAGGGATGTCACATTTTACTGTGTCACTGATTTTTGATGCAGCTCTTTCCTCTTTTGTGTGGCTCGTGGCTCTGCCAGGTTCTGAACAGCTCTGTTTTGCTGTATGTGTGTAAATAATATAATACGTTATATATTTAAAATATAATATATATTATATATATTCTATACAATATATAATATATATATTATATTTAAATAATATATAAAACGAGTAAATATATATTAAATAATATATAAAATTATATTTTTGTCTTACAGTGCAAAGAAAATGGTGCTTTTACTGTGGTGGTGGATGGTTATGTGAAGGAGGAGGAAGGCACAGGGGTTGTCCATCAGGCTCCCTATTTTGGTGCTGTAAGTATCAACTACCCTGTAGTGTGTATCTGTGATGTTAATTTTGGCCAGCACACATTGCTTGCTTTTCCAGCTCCTGGGGACTCTCTCAGGGTGATGGGTGTTCAACAGTCTTCCCATTTGCTGCTTAAAAGTGTAAGAATATCATATAGCTTTGTATTCTCATGAGCTCTTCCACTTAGTGCCTGTGCTAGGCTGGAGATTTTTGTGTCCCTTGCTTTGCTTTGTGTTGTGTTGTGTGAGCTGAACTCACCACTGGATCTTTTGGGTGTCATTGGGCTCAGCTTTTCTCAGAGGCTGAAGCTGGAGCTTTGGGAAGGGCTGATGTGTAGCACTGGTAGTGAAAACTGGCTTTGCTGAGTGTTGATTTTGGTTGGGAGCAGCAGTTCTGCTCAGCACACTGCCCCTCTGCAGTGTTTCTATTTCATTACTCACTGGGCTTTTAGAGAATGAGAAAATGCTTTCACTGCTTTTGTCCTGACACTTTATCCCTTGGTGTGAAAGGATTTGTTGCACTCCATTCTTTTTTTTTTTTCTGTCTTTATTGTCCCTTCCCTCAGTCCGTTCTTTTTTAAGGCTAAGAGAAATAATTTGTCATGGATTTAATCATTTCAGTTTTTAGACACTTGAATTAAATGCACTAGTTTAGGCTCATTGTCCTTTTTGTAGAGTGTCCTGTCTTCATCCATTATCCAAAGATGCCCTCAAAAAACTTGCAGTGCCTAGCAATTAGCAATCCCTGGACCACGAGTTCTGTCATAATTTCCAGAGAAACTTGGCATTAGCAACAAGCTTCTTTGTATTCATGTGAAATAGCCCATCCTCTTCCATCCTTTTCCCCCTGCATTTTGCTGAAGGGAACATCCATTGTGGTGGTGTTTCCCTTGTCAGGATGATGGTTGATATGAAAAGATGTTCCAGCTTAATATAACTCTGAATAAAGCAAATTAGAGCGGGTTGTGTTAGCAGTTAATGAAGAAAATGGTGGTGGCTGGTCAGTGTCCTCAGGAGAGTAAATCCTGTCCCACTTCTGCTCCTCAGACTCTCCCCTGGAGCTGAATCCTGGATGTTGCAGAGGGGTGGGAGTTGATTTAGAGTCAGGAGCTCTTGCTGTGGGAGATGGAGGGAAGGAGGAGAAGGTGCTGCCAGCAGGGAAGGAGCTCTGGAAGCAGCTTTCCCTGGGCAGGAAAGAATCACACAATCCCTAAGAGTGGTTTGTGTATTTGCACAGTCCAGTTAAACTTATTGGAAACAGCTTGTTGGAAAGCTTGACTGACCTCTTAGAGCAAGGGTTATATGCCCTCTTTTATTTGATTTTTTTAATAAGTCCACTGAGTTTTGTAAACACAGAGGAAAAAATATTTTTCTCTCTCTCTCCCCTGGGAAATCAGCAATTACTTGTAAAACATTTTTTTAATGAAAAAGCCCGAGAGTAACAGTTAAATGCTTCACAAAGAAAAAAAAAAAACACTGTGTGAGGAAAAAGTGCACAAAGATCACAAAGAAAACCTTGCAGTCATCAGCTAAGGAGAGGTTTGATAACTTTTTGGTGCAGGGGCCGGAGTCAAAGTCAAAGGAACTTCACAAGGAAAGTGCACAGTGTGTGTTGCACTTAAAGCTGCTGCCTTCTTTTTGGGGTGCATGTAATTCAGTTTTGACAGCCCCTGGATTATTTCTGTTCAGAAAAGCTCCCAGAGGTGCTGGTGTAAGCTCATTTTTTACACAGCAGGCTCTGGTAGAATCCTGCTGATATCGCTTGTTGGCCTTTAGACCGGCTTAGCTGAAGGAAGGGAGATGGTTCATGGTAACAGACAGGGTTGTGTTCCTGCTTAATTGGCTCCTCTGCACCTTCCTGTTGAGGTGAAGGTGCATAAAAAAGGAATAACTGCACCAGGATGGTCAGAGGTGAAGAAATAAAGCACAGTCCTTCACAGCAAGCCTTGAGTCTTGTCTCTGTTCCTTCCCATCAATATAAGTGAGTCCCTTTGATAAATAAAGTTGGAAAGTCAGGGTTTTATTTACTTATTTATTTAAAATCCTACTTACTGATACATGTTCTGTATTGCTGGTAGCTCAGCAATGTGTCCTTCTCCAAAGAAATTGAAAGTAATTCACTTTCATTTAGTTCCAGATGTAGTTTCATTGTCTTGTGTGATGCCTTTGCCAAATGCAAGCTGCCACACCATATCAGAGCACTCTATTATTTCAGTTCAAAAGACATCAAAATTAAAGCTCACAAAACAAGACAAACCTGTACTAAAAATGCTGTAAACTCATTGCACCTCCAGATTAACATGACACTCAAATTCAGCTGCTCAGGTATTTCATCATGTGTAGATGTACCTGCAGTCAACTTAAAAAGCTTTAGTAACACTTGAATTTACATACAGATTTTTAATTTGCAATACTGCTAGTGCCTGCTCAGGCTGTGACACACAAGTTTCATAGATCTGTTACTGATACACTTTTTTTTCAGTACCTGACACTTTTGGCAAAAGTGATGTTTGTTTTTGCTAAGAGGTGCTGAAGGTGAACATTTGACTTTGTGTTTCTGTTATTTTGTTAAAATTTCACATAAAAAAGCATTTAATTTCTCACAAATGAGCTGCACTTATTAATTTTGTGTATTACAACTTCTGTGTGTAATCTTTTGAGGGATTTTGAGGTACAGGAGTGACCACTGTAACTCCTATCCTGAAATGACCTGATGTTGATCTTGGGCTTTTATGTGAGCAATAGTGCTGTGTGACAGAAGCTGTCCTCACTGTTGGAGAGGCTCTTCTGGGTCACAAGGGCAGGGGCAATAATTATGGGATGCTTTCTGCAGCTGCTGGACAGGTCTCCTGGTTTAGGCCAAATCTGGGAGAGAATCTCCAAAGGGGACCCCTCCAGAAAGCAAACCCAACCGGTTCAGGAAGGATTCCTCAGAGAGAAGTGGAAAGAACCTGTTTATTTAACAGGCACAGCACCCCCCCAGCACACAAAATGTACATTCCAGGTGACACCACTCTGTCACTGCTCTGAAAAAGATGACAGATTCAGAAAGTCTCTCTTGGGGGAGGTAACTCTGTTCTCAGTCCCTCCGGAGCTGGGGCAGCTGCTGCAGCCACAAGGTGCAAACTCTCAGTGTTCCCAGGTCCTAGTCTGGAGCAGGTTCAAGTAGTTCCAAAAAAGCAAAGGAGAAAGTCCAGGAAGAAATTTGGACTGTTTAGCTAAACTAGCTAATGAGCAGAAGCAAGAGCAAGCAGAAGCAAAGCAGAAGCAAGAGCGAGAGCAAAGCGAAAAGCCAGGCAAAAAGCAAAAGCAGCACTATGTACTGTCCCAGCAGCCATGGGGGAGTGGCTGATAAGAAACCAAAACAAAACTTTTACTCTTCAGAGCTAGTCTTGAAGGCACAGAACATGATATCCAGCATAAACAGGACACAGGAATGGGGATACAAGCATCCTAATGTCACCCTAGGACAACAGGAGTGTGCTCTGCTGGGAGTGCTGGAGCTGCAGGGATTTGTTGTTTCTGTGAGTAAGGCTTTGGTCCATGAAGCAGCCACATTCCCCATCTGTGGATGGATTTCATCCTTGTAAAACACAGCAGGTCTGGCTTGGGAGGAGCTGGGAGCCTCAGGGGTAGTGGGGAGAGCTGGAGGGACTGGATGAGGCCACAAAGGACATGGAAACCCTGCCCTGGCACCCCAGAGCTGGCTCACCTGTGCTGCTCAGGGCCAGGGAAGGAGAACTCAGGGAGCTGTGGAGCACTGGCCTGTGAAGTGTGCATTTACACCCTGTCTTTGGGCAGCCTCAGAGGGTGCTTTAGGTGCAGCTGCTGTGTATCCTGGGTAAGATACAGATTTACTGTCACTTCAGCCTGGAAGGTTTTTCTATCCCCATACTTATTTTGTTTTAATCCTTTCTCCGATACCATTATTGTTCAGTCATGTTCTGGCAAGGCTGAAGCAACTATTTTTTTTTTTCCTTACTGCTACAGGAAATTAAAAATTTAAATGGAGACTGGCCAGGAAAAAAACTATGATGTTGTCCATGTGTGGTTCTTGGTCAGTAGCATTGCCTGTGGGCCAAAAATGATTGAGAAATACAGGTTTAAAGGCTTTGGATTGCTAAGACATTCAGAAAACGGGATTGCTTATGTGAAATGCCAGAATTAGATTGATTAAAACAACCTGCTTTCTGAAAAAGACCCTGTTGGCTGGAGAGCTGGGCAGATCCAGGCTCAGGATGGAGTGGCTGGATTCCTTTGCCATGCAAGTGTTGCCTGAAGCTGTTCACTCCATGGGGGTGTGTGTGTGCTCAGACACATAAAATACATGTGTGTGTATATGCACTGATGTACAGAGAAACACATACACATATCCCCTGTAGTTGGGGACAGTCTGAAGAAATCATAATTTTCTGCAGGAATAAAACTAAAAAATAAAATCCTGTAAAAAAGGACTTTCTCATAAGCATTTGGGATTAGTGAAGCCTGAGTATTTTGCTATTCTTGTCCAGTCATCACATTTTCTGTTCAATATTTCATTTCTGTTTCAAGGGATGGATATCTTAGCCAGTATTTTGTATTCTTACAGCTTGCTGCTTGTCTCTTTTGCAGGATGATTACAGAGTCTGCATGGATTTTAATATCATTCAGAAGGACTCTGTGCCTGTGTGTCCTGTTGATGCATCAGGCTGCTTCACAGCAGAAGTGACTGACTTTGCTGGGCAGTATGTGAAGGTCAGTGGGCCTGAAATACTTTATTCAAGATACATTTTATATATGGTAGAAGCTTTCTTTCCTTTCCCTGTGTGGGCTTGTTTTCAATGTGTGGATGGTATCTGGATAAATTAAACTTTGTTTTAACATTTGTTTAATTTGTTTATTAAGCAGCTGAGAAAAAGTTGAAATGCAAGTAATGTTGTGGTGAGAGGGCAGAGGAGTATCCTGTTTGCAGCTGCTCCAGAGAGACTCTCACTCACTCTGAGTTTTTTCCTGACAGAAGTGTCATGTCCAGAGTCCTCAGGCCACGTGTGCAGGGCCTCCCTCACCTCTGGATGACTTTGAATTTCCAGGTGCCATCATTACGTTTCTCCCAGCCAGTTAATGTAACGTGACCCCCTAGAAAAGCTGTGTTGCAGTGGGAATTTACGCAGATGCAGGAGAATTCCTGGAAAAGAAACCCCCAGGAACTCCACATTGCTGCAGATACAAATCCCTAGCAGGGAGTGCCTCTTAAATTCTGTGTCCTGAGAAAACAAATTGCTTTTAGCCCTGCTGCTCCAGTTTGATAGCAAAGCAAGTTCATGTAAACAAATGCAATACAAGATTTTACAGTCTTTTCCAATTAAGTTGAGGATTCAATCAGCCATCTTTCCTTCCTGCTTTATGCATTAAGGCAAATAAGAGGACACTGGAGGCTCCATGTTTAGCTTCTTGCTGGTAAAAATCTGAATTTAAGGCTCTTGGAAAAGTTTTTTATGTTACTGAATTTTCCCTTGTGGATATTTGTATATTTTTTTCCTCAATGTCATACTGACTCTTGTATGTTCAGTAGATTGTCTTAAATTATCAATATGCAGCTTTCACTTCCAGCCTAGCATGAAATTCCAGTTAGTTAGGGAGGTACTATGAAATATGCTTCAAATTCTGAAATTCAGTCACTTCAGAGGAATGTGGTATCAGGAAGTTTAAATACTAGGTAAAAAAGCACTGTGTGATTTCCTGTCACAAAATTAGAAGACTCAGTCATTAGGATATTAAATAATGGGGTTTCTGGCTTGTATTGGTGCTTCAGAAAATCTGAATTTTACACACAGTTGTGTGTATATGGAAAGGGAGTTAAGGGTATAAAAAGACTGATGCTGTAATTTATGAATTTTAATTTATCCATATAGCAGAGACACATTGAAGACACTGTAAATAAACAGGGTTTGGAGAGCAAATAACTTTGCAGATTTGGTGTTTTACAGTGCCCCTGCAGGAAATGTATAAACTCGATAGCAGTTTTGTGTGTGTGTGTGTAAATGCTGGGTTATGCAGAGATTTTTTTAAAATTAATTTGAGCATCTGAGACAAATCCTATAGTAGCTTAGAGAAATGTGCATTCCAAGGCAAATGTGTGTTTTCAGGATGCAGATAAGCACATCATCAAATGGCTGAAGGAGAAGGGCCGGCTGATCCACAGCACCACCTTCCAGCACAGCTACCCCTTCTGCTGGAGGTAAGCACACCCCTGCCCCTGCCTTCAGCTGAGCTTTCTAACACACAAATTCTTCAGCTTTCTCCCATATTTTCCCCCTCCCTTACTAAATTTTCCTGCCAAAACTAGAAGTAACACGAACCAAGATTATTAACTCAGGAGAGCTCCAGTTTTGATTTAGTCATCAAGAAATTTTTTTTTTTTTTTTTTTTTGTATTCTTACAAATACAAAAAGATTAATTTAGGTGTAGTGCTGAAATTTAGTTTCTATTTATGATTTTAAAAGTGTGGTTTTGTAGTTTGTGTTGCTCATTTCTTGGTGTAGAGCTCCTAACTAACCACCTGTTGTAAAAAAGGTTATTTCATAAGCAGCTGAGTGATGGGTAAAAGGATTTTTTAATACTCTTTGAATTGTATCCAAAGAATTATATCACAGTAGGTCTTTAGATGTTTGTGTTTAAGCTTTGTATGTTTTGAATAAAATGGCTAAAATATAGCTCCTTTGAACCTTGTAAGATGACTTACTTCTTTGAAAGAAGCCCAGTTGCTTAAAATGTGGAAACATCTCCCTTGGTGGATGTCTCTGGGGGAAGTCTCCATGTGGAATTCTCCACGGGCCTTCAGTATCAGTGAACAAACAAGTTTTGGTTCTGAGGAATACAGGCTAGACAGATTTAATCTAGAAATGAAGCTTGTTTTTATTAGCGTCCTCCCTGGTTTGAAATTTCCACGGTTGCTGTTGTAAAAAATCACCAAATAATATCAAATTAAAAGAAAAAGAATCTTCAGTAACCTTTTGGTAGAGTATTAAATTCTTATTATGAGCAAAGACAGACTTAAATTAAAATATCTAATTTAATTACCTGAAATGGCTTGAAGAGTTTAAGTCTTATCTGATGTATACAGCACCTGTACTGAAATAGCTGTGATAAAAGCTCATCTCTCTGTCTGGCTCTGACTCTGCCAGGTGAAGTGTTCTAGCAGGGTACATTTATCTTTAATTTATAGCAAAAATAACCTTTGCTGGCTCTTGAGCAGCAGGATTGGTTTGTTTCTAGCAGCTGCCTGGAGGAAGAAGGGAAATTGCTCTTCAAGTGTTACGTCCTTGATGATTTGGGACAGTTTTTGAAAAATGGCAGGCCCAAAATCAAGCAAGGCTTGTGTTTTTCTTGTGCAGCAACTCAAATACCCAGTCATGGCCTTCTGAGACAAAAGCAGGGATGCAGAAGTGCTGATTCTGTAGAAGATCCTTAATCCTGCCACTCTGTTGACATTTTTGTTGATGGATGATAAGTTGCAGGCAGCACCTAGCAGCAAATTATCCGGTGGGAAGAGCCGAACAATGGATTCCACTTGAAAAGCTCATTTCACTGCCATCACAAATCAAACCATAATTGGAATATGCTAAAAGTAGAAGAGTAGTTCTTAACTTTGAACATAGTTATAAGTTATATTGATTAATGGAAGAAAACTTTGCAATCAGACTCTTCTTAATGTACTCCTGCTTTTCCCTGAAACCAAGCAGTTGTTGAATCCTTGGGCTGTTGAGAAACTTGCCTTTTCTTTTTACATATCATGAAATCAGGATCCTTCTCTGTTTAGTAACTTTCTAGCAACTAAACCTTAAAATATGAAAAACACAACAGCTTGGTAAGGAAGATAGTTTTCAGTTTGAATTTGTCTTTATTGGAACTGCTGAAAATGGAGGACATTGGTCAGACCTGGAGATCTTGGCAGTCTTTGTCTGGGTGTGGGCAGCAGTTCAGCAGCTGGGGTGTCCCTCACAGCTCCTGCCTGCCATTCCTTTGGGAACAGTGTTAGGAAGCTCTCCCACTGGCAGATGTGGAGCTTTGGCTTTTCCAAACCAGTGAGGCAAAGCCAAGAAGCATCTTGATAGCGTGGGCTCAATTATTGATAATTTCATTCCTAAATTACAAGGAAATGGAATAGGATCACAGTTAATGGGATTTGATTCTTCTGATGTGTTTCTAAATGATATGTCTGTAAGGGGAACAAATTTTTTTTCTGTTGGGACAGAGAGAATCATTAGGCAGGAACTTTGTGAGCATCAGACTTGGATTTAAGATCTGTCTGGGTGGCTTTTCCCTTGTGTTGATGGAAAACCCAGCAATGAGTATTTCTCATTTGATTCTACAGTAAAATCCAGCTGAATCTGGATTCCTCAACCTTCTCACCAGTCATGAGGGGCAGAAACGAGGGAGGTGTCACTGCTTGGGCAGATTTTACTGTTTTGTTCTCTGCAGTCTCCTGCTGAGGAACTGCTTGGTAGTACAGCCAGAAGAAAAACATTCAGGGAAACTTTGTCCTCTCCCCTTTATTGTTGCCTTCATGTAGGAGGAGCAGAGCCCTGTGGGTGCTCGGAGTGGTTATCAGGTGTTATAACCTTGGTGTTGGGTGGGAAATGTTCCCCTGCTGGGCCTTTGGTATTGATCTCCCTGACTGAAGCCACTCTGCCCCTGGACCAGCCAGCCTCACCTGCTGCTCTCCTCACAGAGCTGGGCTACACCATTCTCCCAGCCTTCCTTTTCTACCATGTTAAGACCACGTGAAAAATTTTTAATATCAAATTTTAATATCAATTTTTTATTCTCCTTGTTTCCACTTACTCAAGATCTTGTGATCATCATTCTTCAGCACATCTGAATCAAGATACTCAGTGAAATCAAAACACCTTGTAGCTTGGGGAATGCTTGCTTTTTTACTGTGTGAGCAGTGACCTCAACTGTTCCCATTTTTTAGTTGTTAGGACTTAAATTTGTGTAGCAAACCATCAGTAGGTTTGCATTTAATAGCTAGGACACAACTACATTATTATTACTTTGAGTTTTCAGCATTTCCTTTAAGGTTATAGGTACTTTAACACTTAAGCACATGGAAACATACAGGTTATAGTTAAAATGAAAAGTCTTTTGAAATATAGTGTTAAAAGAAACAATGTGTTTTTTATTGTTGGGCTTTGTGCAGTGTGAGTTCTGCTTTTAAGGTCTGAACAACCTTTGCTGTGGGTTTTCTTTCTTTTGTGGGTCAGGCAGGTGCACCTTTAGCAAGTGCTGGCACAGTAGCAGTTTTAATTTACATCATAATCTGCAGTAGTTGGTGGATTTCAAATGTGTTCTTCCTGTGGATATAAGTAAAATGAATGAAACTTTGGCTGTTTGTAGTGCTCACTGCACATGGGAGATAACAGGAGTTTCTCAGGTGAATTTTTGTGTATTGCCAAGTTCTGAACCAAAGTGACTTAAACAAAAGTAATATTTTTCAGAAACATTTTGTGGGATGGATTGATGCTAAAGGAGAATGACCTTCTTGTCCCAGTGTTGTTTGCTCCTCTGTACCCACAGACAGATCCTGTTCCCCAGGGCTCTTCTCCCTCCTCATCATGGGCGAATGGGATGCATGTGAAGGGTTAGAAGTGTCTGAGCTCCTGCTAGTGACCTGTGCCCCCTGTTGGATCCCAGGATCCTTTAGAAGGATGTGCTGCCTGAACAGTTGTTCAAGACCTCAGGCAGTTACTGTGGAACTGATAAATCAGAGATTGGGTTGGAACACTGCAGTCACATGCTTGGAGATGCTGATTTTCCCAAGTAATTTAGGAAATTGGTCAATCCTTGCTCCGGCCAATTGTGTTTCTATTTCTAAGCAATCCCAAGCTGTGAAACTGCTCTCCTCCCATAAGAATTTTCTGTTATGGCTTATTGAAGTAAGGAATATGTTAAGATATATTTAAAACTTCTTTTATGTGCTTATCTGGATTTCTTGCTTTCCCTCTCCTCCTGGAATAGAACTTTCTTCTGGTTAACCCTAGGTGCTGTTACTTCTTTATGATTTGTGATTATTATTTTAAATGCAAGTAGTAAAAGCACAGCATAATGTTCCCTGGCTTTTCAAGCTCATGTACACATAAAAAGTGATGCAGAATGAGCTCATGTGGAAGACTGAAACATGACTCATTTTAATAGTTACTGAAGTTCATCATGTTGTACTATGTAGGAGCACAAATTTCAAATTCAAGTATCGTTTGAACATTCTCATGATTGCTCTTGCTATACAAATTCCTTGAATTACTGGGTTTGAAGGCTGTAAAATATTTTTTCAGGACTGGATTTCAAAATAGTAGCTCACATAAGTGTAACAGTTTATGTAATTTAACAAACCAAACAAACCCCAACCTTTAACTGTGATAATATTTCAGCAGCAGTGAACTCAGTCTGTGAAAAGGAGACTGTCATGTGCAAAAATAAATATTAAAGAGCACTTTATAAATAATGTAGCATTTAAAAATGTGTTTGCTTGTCTTATTCCCTTCCCTGCACAGGTCAGATACCCCGCTGATCTACAAAGCTGTGCCCAGCTGGTTTGTCAGGGTGGAGCACATGGTGGAGAAGCTGCTGGAGAATAATGCCCAGTGCTACTGGTAATGTGTCCTGCAGAAATCTGATTATTCCTTTCCCTGGATTTGGGGTGTAGGGGGTGTGTGCTGGAGCTCTCCAAAGCTGTTCCCCTGTTCCTATGCTCACTCTGCTTCATATTTCCTCTCCTTTTCAGCCAGCGGGACCTGTTCTAAACAGTGTTTTATCTCAGTTCTATCAAGGTTGAATATTTCCTAGTAATTTACAGGGAAATACACTACAGGGTCATTAAAAGTGCCCTTCAATCATGGTATGCAAACCTAAACAATTCAGCGTGAGAGAAACTGCAGAGGAGAATCATCCTGCAGAAGCAAGGATGTGCTTCCCAAAAGCGCTCCACCTGAGGCAGTAATAGAGGCAGCTTAGGGCTGTGTGTATATTGTTCCAAATTAAACTAATTTTTAGACAAGTTGTGAGTTTTTCATCTAGTTATTACAGATAAGGTTGATTACTTCATCATAGGTGCATTTGAAGAAAAAATCCACACCCACTCTCCCCCCAAACAGCCACAAAACCCCTCAACCTCAAGTTGCTCAACGTAGCTGCCCTAATTGTTGTAGGTAAACACAAGTTTAAAGGAAAAAATTCTATTAATGGCAAAAATGAAATCTTGATATGTATATAGGGAGTGTGACAAATACTTGTGTGAGATTTGTGTAGAAAACAGCAGATGAGTTTTAGATAACAAATGCATTATTAATTACCGTACAAGGGGACTGTTGGTGCTGGTGGCCTTTTAGGGAGTCAGTCCTGGGTTTGTGGTGTGTTAGTAACAAAAGGACCTTATCTTCTGCACTTTCATAAGCTGCATTTTTATTTCCCTTCCTGTCATCCATCACTTGTGCCTGGGAGGCTGAGACCTCCCAGTGAGTGAGGAAAACTTGGAGATTACAACCTCATTCAGTCTTTGCTTCTGAGGGCTGCAGGGAGAGCTGGCATTCCACCCCTCTCCCACCTCATTTGCCTCTTGGAAAGAAGGTGACTCAACCTTCAGTGAGCAATTACAGCTTGTGCTGCCTTTTTTTCATGGACAGTAGCTGGCAATTAAATTCTCCATGAGCAGCTTTTGCATAAGTGCTGACGTGGTGCAGGCAGTGTAAATCCTGGGATGTGAGGGAAAAATCAGTGATCCAGAATGGAGCTGCCCAAAATGCTGCGGCACAAGCCCAGTCTGCCTGTGTCAGGAGAGTTTAGAGATTAGGGAGTGCTGTTTTCTGTTTTCCACAGCAGAACATACTGTGATCCTCCTTTGGGGCAAAAATAAGCTGGAGAGGGGGTGAAAGTGTTTGTTCTTAGCTTTAATTAGCTTCCTCAAGATGCTTTCACTGTTGGGATGACAGTAGACCTGCATACTTAATTTTCACATGAACAGAAGAAAAAATGTAATGATCCTGTTAAGAAGTGCTGGAATGGATGGGATTTGCTTTTCCAGAAGCAGAGCTTCAGGAAGAAGCTGCTAAGTGACCTCCATTCTTCCAGGAGACACTAGTGAGAATTAGTGCTCAGTTTGAGCCCTGCATCATTCGCGTATTTGGAGTTTCAGTGGTGCTTTTGTAAGTGCTGCTAGGGGGGATCCAAGTGGAAGCAAATGTTGGAGCTGCTGTTGTAGAGGTTGGGTGAGAAGAGCAGGCAATGCCATCATTTGGCAATTTCCAAAATGCTTGGAATTACAGGAACCATTTGTCCTTTAGGCAGTTCCTGAGTCTGAACACAATTCCATAATTGAACATAAAAGTGGTTCCTCAGGACTCCTCTTAAAACCATGTGGTCTTAAGGATTTGGGGAAGCTTTTTGTTGGAATGTAGCTACAAGTAGAGATGTATGATCACAGAATTATTAATAAATAATATGTATTTCCAGTGTGTGAATTCATAGTAATTTGAATACTGGATAACCTTGAGGTTGGCTTTAAAAATCCAGTTTTTACAGAGAATAAGGGAGTGTTTTTGAGGTTTTCTTCATGTGTTCTCCATTGATGCCAGTTTTGTTTGGGCTTGTAGCTTCTGAAGTTGGTGTTGAGACTGCTGGCCTTCTGCAGTATTCATTTATTTAAATTTGGGAACTCTTTCCTTCCCAAAACCTACTTTTTCTGCTTTTGAAGAGACTTGATCTCTGAAAGTGTCACAGGAATAATATGTAGCTTTTTAAAAAATTATTTTTGGACTCTCTGGGGCTTCAGCATGTCCTGAAAATGAGAAAATTTGGGATAAATGCTTTTCAGACTATATTAACCTTTACAAAATGGGTTTGACTGCATTGCTTTTTTTATTCCTACAAATGACTGATAGGTATATTGTCCCTTAAGAATAGCTGCCCTCTTGATAGATATCCTTTCTGATGAAATAGATTAAACATACTTGGACAAACTTTGCAACCTGATTGCATTTCTAATTAGTTTTTTAGTGAATTACCCAACTTATAAGGCCACAGTCATTCAAAATTTATTAAAACCAGTAACTCTATTTTCATTTTTCAAAATGAATTTAACTATCACTTCCAATAATGGTTGCATGAGTAATGTGCCAGCATTTTAGTAAAATCAGAAGCCAAGAAACCCTCTCTGCTCTGTTGCATCCTTATTTTAGTCAGACTGGGAATTAACTTGTGCTGGATGTTGATGAAAATGCACAATTGGAACAGTATTTAGGGGCTGTGCTTCAGCCTTTAATTGAAGTTCCCTTACTGAATGTTCTTTACTGTGTAACTGAGATCTTATTTAAAGAAAATTTAAATTAAAAAGGTTCTCTTCTGTTTGGCATTCAGGCACCCACTGCTGCTGTATTTGAGATGAAGAGGGGCAAATTTGGGCGCTGTAAAATCCAGACTTTGTCAGATCTTGGCTTTCTATTCTCTTGATAAGGAGAGTTGGATGCAGCACCAAGGTGCTGTCTGGATTTCAGCTTTAATTGTTGTCACCATCATTTTCTCAAATGGTTTGTTGAAAGAGCATTTTTTATGTACCCACAGACTAAACCAGGCCATGTTAGATTATAATTACAATATAGGACTAATTCCTGTCTTCAGTGTTCAAAGTTGGTGTAAATTGAAAATTTATAAGTTACTGTAAGCAATAAATCTGTGCAACTTCTAATGAGAATTCCAAACTGTTGTAGCTCATCCTTCTGGCAGTGGATGTTATATTTCCATTCTTCCAGACTGATAGAAAAGACTCTGTAGTTTGTATTTAAATATCAGCTTTGAACTCTTTTTTTCTTTCTTTTAAACCTCCCTCACTTGAAGTTCTCCTTCAGTAACTCCTGAAACATTGACCTGTAGCTGTTGCCAAGTTTCTGACGTTAAAGACATTGTGCAGTTCTGACATTGTTTGCATAAGATGTGCAGCACTTGCAGGAGTGGAAAAATGAGCATCAGTGGAAGGAAAGCAGTGATGGGAGAGAGTCTGGGACTTCAAAGAAGCCAAACCTTTTGTTCTGGCATCTTCTCACCACTGAAAAACTCAGGTGCTGTAATAAAGAGCTTAATGTGTGGTTGAGGGTATTATTTTCCTGACTTGCATCACTTAAGCTGTTAGTTCTTGCTGGAAATGCCACCCACAGCACATTTCTGTGAGTGAAATTAAAATGAGAGTTTTGCACTCACTCCCTGCAGCTCTTGGGGCAGCCCAGGTGTCTTCTTATGTGTCCATCAAGCACATGAAGTTTTGGAGAAGCTTTTCAGCCCGGTCATTTTAATCTTTGACCACAAAACTGTCTCCCACCTGTGGAAAGGTGAGATGTGATCAGGAATGATGCCTGTTTGTGTCAGAAACCCCGAGGCTGTGCAGGGGTGGGCTGTGGAGCCACAATATAAAGCAAATGTTTATTTTACTGGACTTGTGATTTTTGCTCACATGAGGAATCTGAGTCTGTAGCAGGGCAACAGAATTTTAAATCATAACAGGATTGTAGAGCAGTGGAAGAAAATCAGTGAGTCCTTTTTCCTTCTTTTGCTGCTTTTTTGTATTATAGAAAGTCTCAGGACATTTTCTTTCTTAGTTTGTTAATATTAGTACATTTCATCTGAACAGTTTTGAATGTATGGTGTGTGTAGATTTTTTCATTTTTTAATTTTCTTTAGTATCACCATGCAGTTGTAACTCTTCTTTTTGAGTCATCAGTCACACTTTTCTTACTGGGGAATCGTGACTACAAATGAGATCCTCCTCCCTCCAGCAGCAATTGTGATGTGTACAGCAACGTGGAGTCACTAGATGGCAACATTTCCCGAGGAAAAATCCAAATTACTGTCATTGCCTACAGCCGGAGGTGGAAAAAATTGCTGCAGGGTTAGCCTTGTATTTGTCTAATTTAGAGAAGGTTTTATTACTGTCTGTTATCAGACGTGGCTGAGGATTAGAAGTGAATTTGGAGGCTTGTTCACTGGATTTTGATGGCCACTGTTCTGCTGTGCCTTAATTTTGCTGTTTGCTCTCTGAGCCTCTTGTGCAGAGCTTGCTGCTGATGCCATGAATGCGGAGGTGCCTCTCCAGCCCCGCTGAAGGGTCACCTAAAGCTTGTGTTTTCCTTCAAGGAAAAGCTTCTGAAATAAACCCTCCAAATTGCAGTTCACAAAGCAACTCCAGCACGATTTTCTTGGGCAGCTGATAAATCTGTGGCATGAGCAGTGTGTTGAATGTCTGCCCCTGTCACAGGAATGCAAATATATTGGTCCATGTGCATTGAGATGGATCCTGAGTGCTGATGCCCTACAAAATACTTTGTGCCAGCAAATGTTAGAATATTCCCAAGGAAACTCCGTGGCTTGGGGCTGCAGGGATTGTTGATAAGATAAGGAGCTGATCAGGGTGAGCAGGTGCCTGGCTGTGGCAGGGAGGTGCAGCAGGGTGTCACGGGGGTGTGTGCCAGCCTTGGAGGTCACGGCTGCGTCCGGAGCGGTGCCGCTGACGGGGCTGCAGCAGCATTGCAGTCACACCAAACGTGGGGGTTGCCATGGGAACCAGGAGAAAAGAGCCAAGAGAAACGTTGGGAGATGAAAATGATTGAAAGCACAGCTGAGCCAGCCCCTGTGAGCTGCACCATAAGCAGCAAAGGCGGCGGTGCAGGGTTTGTGGGGTTGCACCATTGCAGCTCTCCCAGGCTGAGGAGCAGAGCTGCTGCAGTGGAAATTCTGCCCGGCACACACTGACCTTTCCTCCCCCCCCTCCCCCATGTTTAATTAGGTCCATGATATAGATTGGTGCTAATTAAAGTGTCAAAAGGCCATGAATAGTTGCTTATTTTATCTCTTTGAATTAAAAACCATTAAAAATCAATTTGAGGGCATGTTGAAGGAGGCTTGTTATTAGAGTAAATTAACATAATGGAATTTAAGCCTTTGTCTTCTAAGGGTTGGTTAATGTTTAAAAAGAAAGCCAAATTCTACACCTAAAATAAACCCCCCAGTTGGTATGCTAGGAATTTAAATAAATCTGTACATATTTAGTTAGATGACATAGAATAACTACTTCATCACCTTTGGTGCTGCTGATACAACTCAGCTGTCTTCTGCAAGAGTAACTTTCTCTTTTCCAGGCTTAAAACTGATTCCTGATTTCAGGTGGCACTTAAAAAGGTACCAGCTTGCCAAAGGAAGGACAGATCTGGGACCATCCTCTCAGAACCAAAGCTGTATTAGAGTTCCTAATCTGGTATTAGGTCCCCTAATTCCCACTGCTTAAGGTAGTATTTTGTTTATCAACTTTACAGTCTTAACTCCTTTAATTAGCAATTAGGAAGTCAATCTTACCCAATACATAAAGGTGCTGTGGTTTTGCAGAGAATATCATGACAATGAAAAGTGAGAAAGGATTAGCCTATCTTTATGTAATATCTGAAACAGCTTTTCATGTTGAGCTGATGATAAAACACGAGGCTTGTGCAGGGGCAGTGTTTTATTTTGGCAGTGCTGTTTGTGTTTACAGAACAGAGGGATGGTGCTGCTTTGAGGCAGTTCCTGCATCCTGTGACTGGGGCACAGTGAGGCAGCTCAGAGCACACCTGAGCTCTCCAATGGAATAAGGAGCTCAGTTCAGTATTTGCAGTTGTGTTATGAGCACAAGAAATATGCTTCAAAATATATCTAGAGAAAAGGAGCAGATGTCTTCATCCTTTTAATGAGTTTCCTTCTGGATTATGTGATAATTTAGAATATTTTTTTATTTGCATCCTGTACATTTTTCCTCTGGAGACAAGAGTCAGAAAGCAAATTTCTTTATTTAATTGATGCTGTTCCTTGAGTATTTATTGGTGCTGAGAACCCACTGGCTCAGCCTGTGGTAGCTCACTGTCAGCAGACTCAGTTCTGCTCTGGGATTGAAGGTAGTCAATATTTGCTGTTTTCAAATCCATGCCCACATTGCTTGTGTGACTTGGGTGCTGAGTGGTGCATAGGCTGAGAAGGCAAAGAAGATGGTTCCTGTTGTAATAAGTTAATAAATGTTGTTAAAAGACTGGGTTTTGCTTTGCTCTTCATGGGTTTTTTGACTTGTCAAATGGAATTTTTATTTTAGACACTAAGAAAATGAGTAGCTACCAAGAAAGGATGTGGGAGTTGACTGTGCAGAGGACTTAGCAATGCATGAATTAAGCAAAACCCCACATCTGCTTCAAAAATAAGAACAAACAGTCAAAAATGGACACGGAAATTCGCAGCAAATGAATAATTTTCATTATCTCTAACTTATATGATAGAGTTTTGATGTTTGGAAAGTAAGACATGAGCATTCAAACAGGTTGGAACTGGTGCACTTTGATTCAAAATCTTCCTAATTTATGATTTGGCAATACAGTATTTATTCCTTTGTGTTGTGGAGTTCAGTTCTCTGAACTTTCCAGCTGCTGCAGTGTCTGCATGCTGAAGTTTATTTAGTGCCCTGTCCTGGGTGCCAAGAGGAGAAATTGCAATTGTCCCACACTATTCCACACCCATGAATAAGAGCTCCCTGACCTGCTGAGGCAGCAGTCTCCTTAACCTTGCTAAATGTCAGAGAAAGAAGTATGAAATCCTATCTGTGTCATTTTGCAGAGAAATTTGAAGGTCAAACCAATTGTAGGCCAGTTGGGAAATAAAAAAACCCATTTCTCACAGCTCAGTTTGAGGAGCTGCAGCACCAAGGCTTTGGGAGAGATGGGGTTGCTTTGATTTTTCACTTGCAGCCTCATGGAGCTGTTGGGTGCTGGGGTTTGATCCTCTCTGACGTGTGAAGGTGTCCAGTGCCAGTCCAGGGGTCTGAAACAGACACAACTGGGCACAGCCAACTGCAAACTCAGGGGTCACCAGCAGGAACCCGAGCTTTGTGTGTCAGCCTGAAGGGGTTTGTGATGGTTGTGGGGTTAAACATGAAAAACACGTGCATTGCCATATGGGAGAGGGCTTCTCATTTCTCTTCCAGCTGCTTTGTGGATGGAGGAGTTAAAAACGCTCCCTCAACTAATACATGTCTATGGCAGGATGGTGTCTTTATGAAAATTTAACAGGAGAAATATACCAAGAAAATATCTAAGAGTAGGATGAAGAGAAACTGAAAAACTCCAAAAGAATACTAACATGGAATTGGTTTAAATAAAGATCAGGTGTCGATAACAACATCATTGAGAATACTCTTTTTTTCCCCAGCCTAATCAAATATTTAAGTAGAAGGTGCCTCTGATTTTATTTTTGCCCTGTTTTCACAGACATCTTTTTATGAAAAATCCTTTCCTTAGGATTTTTCCTCCTGAGAATCTGAGAGGCCTCAGGAACAAAATGTAAACAATGGTTATCTGATGCTGTGGAATGCAGCAGGAAAATCTTTGATTAGCCCATCTTAAATGTTTCTAATTAATGGCCAGTCACAGCCCAGCTGGCTCAGACTCTCTGTCCGAGCCACAAACCTTTGTTATTCATTCCATTCTATTCTTAGCTTAGCCTAGCCTTCTGAGATGAAACCTTTTCTTCTATTCTTGTAGTATAGTTTTAATGTAATATATATCATAAAATAATAAATCAGCCTTCTGAAACATGGAGTCAGATCCTTGTCTCTCCCCTCAACATAAGACCCCTGTGAGCACCGTCGCACTCTGTGATGTGTAGGTATGTGTTAAGCTGAGCTATCTGGAGCTAAATCTAGTGAGAATAAGTAAAAGAAATGGGCTCCAGACTGGAAGGACTGTGCCTGGCGTGGCTGTTCCTGCTGCAGATCCCTCTGCCAGCTTGATCCCAGCTGCAGGCTGTGTCTGCCCTTGGGCACCATGGGCTGCATCTCTGCACAGGCAAATCCCAACTGCTCTAAGTAACATTTCCTTTGAGTGATGGGCTCAGAATGGGTTCGATACAGGCTCTTTTTGTTTGACTTGATGCCTGTACCACTGTTATTCCTGCCTTGTACCTCTGAAGAGCCACAGATCATTGTTGCAAATGTGGTTGGTAGGAGATGAAGTGGTTTGTGTTTCATGTTCCACTGAAAGCTGGCAGCAGGGTCAGACAATTTTACCAGAAGAGGTAAATTATATGCTTTCATATCTCAGAGAGAGATCACACCACATACATTTTTGTGGTTAATGTCCACTTTGGGGATAAAATTAATTTTTCAGGCGTGTTTTGAGGAGGCAGAGTTGAAACTCTTAGCATTTTAATGTCATTGGGGGATTGTCTCAGCCTCTAGCTATGTTAAATGGGACTAATAATTTCAGCTAATCAGTGTCTAACAACTTCTGAAAAATGGAAACTAGTTTAGGAGTGATGTAAAGAGAAGTTTTCCACATTAGTGGAACGTTGGGCAAATGCTAATGAACTTTGTACAGTTTCCACTTGTGTTTGGAGAGAGGGTCTCCTAAGGTCAGCACAGAGAGTTAATAGTAATGAGTCCCACGCTGAACCAAATTGGGAAAGCCTGTATACATTCTACATTTCAAAGCAGGGCTGCACATGTCATGTGAAACATGACTCACTGAGTTTGTTTAAAATTTTTTTATATTAGATTTTTGTTCGAGAAGTGTTACAGAAGACAACTCTGCAGCTGAAAGTAACTCCCGAAATAGCCAGGGAAGCTGTGGAACCTCAGGCTGATATTTAGTGAGGCTTTTAAGGGTACTTTTTATCCACTTGAGACAGCACTGCCATCAAGAAGCCTTTAGATCTCCACATGGCTTCATCATGGATAAAACTTTTAAAAGAGAGTGGCTTTTATTTTCATCAATAGTTTGCTTTTTTTTTTTTGTTGTTCACACTTATTTCATAAATCTCCTGCTACTGGGCCAAATCCTACCTCAATGTGTCATATGAATCCATTCTTTTAATTTGTCCTCTAAAGGAGCCTTTCATCTTTGTTACTCTTGGGACTGACCTGTGATTAAAAAATCTTCTTTAAAAAGAAATACTTGACAAGAGGACCAAGAGCTTCAGAAAGAAAAGGTGGAAGAGACCCTGTGTGCTTTGTAGCTTGGCTGCTCCCCCTTTGGAAACTGTGGCTCTCCTAATCCAGCTCAGACTTTGGGAAGGGCCTTTCTAGTTAGACTGGAAAAACAAACCCAGCAAAACCTGCCGTGGGTTGCTAAAAGCTCAGTTCCAGAGCTGCTTTATTGTTGTGAGCTGCTCATTCACAGCTTCTGTGTGTCTGATGCTGTCTTAAGGTTGCTCTTTCTGTGAGTTTCATTTGAATTTGGTCTTTTGAAATGCACCTTTAGGCAGGAGGGGAGCATATTGTTGACTGTGAATCCCATTGCTTTCCTTCATCTGCATATAATCATTGGGTAAATAGTTAATTGTGTGTTTATATTGTGGGAGAAAATGGTTCTAATGGTTCTGATCAAGGCACCAGGCCACCTAGCACAGCCAGGAACCTCGCAAGGCATCGGGTTCTGGCCTTAACCTTTGAGCTCCAGGACACTTTCATAGAATGAAAATTTGTCTTTACCATCCCTCAGTGCCCATTAATGCTCAAAATGAGGTTTTAGCAAGCCTTGATAGGGTTCTGTGGTTGGGGGGCGTGTTTTGTTTCTTAATTGGGTAATTCAACGTGAGATGATAAATAGCTTGGAAAGGAGTTTTTGTATGATCTATCAGCCTGATTAATGTGCATGTACCTGGATGCCCACACATAATCCAAGGTGCCTTTTGATGCTATTGCTCCAGGCTTTTTAATCATGGGAATTTCATTCAACCTCAAAATCTTTTTCTATATGTAATTTAAGCAGCAGCGTTGTGATTGCCCTTAGCCATAATCCTCCAGTGTTGGACTGTCCTGAGGACTTTGGCTGTTGTTTCACCCCTAACGAATCTATTTTATGTTGCACATGTTTTCCTGAGTTCCCTTATGGTAAAATGAACCTGGTGTTTGTCACTTCTGCAGCTCACCTGAGATCAGAAGAAGGCAGTGTTGTGTTTTTTGGCAGAACCCCCTCAGGCCTTGCAGCAACCAGAGCTGTAACATGAATGTGCTCCAAGTCAGTCAGTGCTGAAATAAACTTCTTGGTGGATAAAATAAAATATAACCAACTCTTACCAGCTTTCATTGAAGTGGCACCTAGTGATACATGAATACTGTTGTTTTTTGGCCCAGGGTTCCAGATTTTGTGCGGGAGAAGCGCTTTGGGAACTGGCTGAAGGACGCTCGCGACTGGGCCATCTCTCGGAACCGCTACTGGGGCACCCCCATCCCCCTGTGGGTCAGCGAGGATTTGGAAGAGGTGAATGAGCAACATGAAAGCTTCCAGCTGGCAAAAACCCTGCCTGTACTTGTTGTTTGCTTCTTTTGGTGTATCTGTGGCTGCTGCAGCCTGAAGTCCTATTTTCACGTTTGAACAGCATATCTGTATAACCCATCTGGATGTGTGTAATAGGTGACAGATCTGTGCATATTTATGGGTGCATTTGTGTGCCTGTACAGGTATGCTTTGCTTTTGCTTGAGAACTGCAAGCAATTTTTCTTGGTTTTTACATTAAAATTAATCTTGTCTTTCCCAGAAGAATTTGCAGTGATGGCAGATCTAAAGAAAATAATAAATGCAGTGAGAAAATGGCAAGGAGGAAATTTTTTTTTTTTTTTTTTTTGTAACTCCTTTAAGTCTGCTTTTGATATTCTGGTGGTTGGTTAGTTCAAGCCAAATGAGTTGCTGAAGGCATAAAAGCAAGTCCACCACAGCAGAACAGCAAAGATACACATTTGTAGTGCCACAAATGTGAATGTAGCAGACTGTAAAAATATGAATCTAGTGGAATGAAGAAAATGTACAATGGTAGTGCTAGGAATGAGCTTTGTGAAGTTGTAAGGTACCCTGCATTGGTAGCAGAATGCAGAGGGCATGAGTGAGCACTTAACACAATTTTGATGGTTTTAGAACTCTTTCTGAAGGTAGAGTGGGTTGTGGTGGGTTTTTTTTTTTGTTGTTGTTGTTTTGGGTTTTTTTTGGGTTTTTTTAATTTGCATTGGGTTAGTTCCATTAGACACACATGAAAAGCCTCCCTCATGCTAGAAGTAGAAAATGGTAATCATTGTCAGGGTGTGCAGGAAAGGTAAATACTGATGGCAGCACCCCAAGCCTTTATTTTTCTCTCTCTTGATTTGAAAAAGTTTTACTCTTCATTTTGGACCTGAAAGACCTTGGGTAGGAAAACATCTGCTGGAAAAGTATTTTATGATTTTTAACTTGCCATTGCTTAGATGTGCACCATAAAGCATTTTTTATTTCCTCTTCACTGGGAATCGTGGTAGGCAGGAGATACTCCTGCAATAAGGATTTAAGTATCTGAGAAAGCCTTGGCATTTGAATTCTGCTTGTGCTGTGAGTGTGTTTGTAAATTACTGACAAACCAAGTGCTTCTGTCTCTCATATAACAGTTCAAGTTTAGTTTGAGGACTGACAATTTATCCACAAGTTTTTTCACATTCATCCAACATTGCTCAGTCCCTTGTTTGATATAACAGTTTCTTTTAGGTAATAAAAAGGCTTTCAGTGTTGTGGCTGAGTGTTTCATTCTACAGCTGAAAAAAATTGTGTAAAGGTTTCATTACTTCCACTCCTTGCCTCTAATAATATTTCATTTTCTGTCCAGTCTCCCCATATCTGTATTCTTGTGTGTACTGATTTTTTTTGCTTTTCTAGGTTTGATTTGTTAGTTTTTAATAACAAAATGATGTCTAACTTGGAAGATTGACCTTTCCTTTGAAACGAGCTGCAAATATTCCTCAGGGCTCAGTGTTCTGAATAATGATGGAAATACCAACAGGTCTATTATTTCCATCCATAGATGTTACACATTTTGTTTGCTCCAGAGTCTGAATACTGTGCTTTAATAGCTGAGTACAGCTTCTGAACTGAGCTAAATTTCAAGTTAAGGGGTTTTTTTAATATTCTCTCTTTTTGTGTGTGTGAGATATGGCTTGAAAAACAAATAGGGCTGGAACTGATGTGGAACTTAGAGCCTAGGTGACATCTGCTCTCTCAGTAATGATATTCCCTCAGAATTCCCTGACTCCAGTGTTACTGCAGCCTGGTGTGGGATTGCACAGCAGCCTCTTCATGTCTTGCTCTCAGAAGAACACTTTGTTGCATGCAATTATGCTTTGCATATTAAATCCTGGAGAAGTAATAACAATTCCTTATTTAATATACAGTAAGGTGAATTAATTGGTATTAAAGTGAATTTTATTACAGATCAATAACTGGTTTTGCACAGTTTTATTTTAGTTTTCTTTTAGCATAATTATCAGGTAGAGACACATAATGGAAGTTAAATTCTGAAGCCTGTGTTTATTGCCACATTTTTGCAGACAGTTTATCATTTTAAGCTTTCAAATTCCAACCATTTCCTCAGTGGAGGAAAACATCTCATTTGGATTAGATAATAAAATTTTTTAATATAACACCCAAGTTGGTAAAGCAGATATGGGCTCATTTGATAGGCCTTGCATACAAATTACATGGTGTTCAGTATTCAATGATGTTGTGGAGGTTCCCTGATTATTTCCTGGCTTGTCACCCGTGGTAACCCTGCCTCGGGCTGGGTGCCCTCAGTCTGGTCCAGCACAAGGAGACGGCTCTGCCTCTGCTGTCCTGAGGCTGAGGGAACCTCTCCAGGTGCATTTCTGGGCCATCTCTGGCTGACTGTAGCAGTCATTTCTTCACCTGTTGAATATTCATGAGATGCTTTCTGGACATCCCGGACATCTTTCTGACACACCCTGCAGGCTTCTTCCTTTCTGTGGGCACTCCTGCCTCCAGCTGTGGTCCTGGGCACAGCTGAACTGGCAAACCCACAAACACAAATGTTTTTATCCAGCAGGGACTGCAGGGCTGTGCCACAGAAAGGTTGAGATCCATGACTGCTGCTGGATGGATTTGTGCTCCTGTGGACGTGGATCATCCTGGATCTGATGTTCATTTTGTTGGCAGGGGTTAACCTTGACCTGTGGGTTCACATTAGGTCCCATCTGCTGCAGCCTG
Organism: Emberiza elegans; assembly: GCA_024865655.1. Taxonomy (NCBI): domain Eukaryota; kingdom Metazoa; phylum Chordata; class Aves; order Passeriformes; family Fringillidae; genus Emberiza; species Emberiza elegans. Next base: position 1,880,971 of record JALJVW010000207.1, on the reverse strand, counting down.
AGCTTCTGTTGGATGGTGGTGGAGCTGCTTTTGTAGCTGATGTGACCCATAAAATGGAGGAGGAGCAAATGCCTGGTGGGCAGAGCAGAGTGCCCAGGCTGCTGGGGCAGCCATGGCTCCTGAAGGGATGGATCCAGAGCAGGATCCATCTAATTGAGGAATGTAATTGGGGAGCATCAGCCTGTGTGTGCTCCTTGCAGAAACGAGGGGGTGGGCCTAATGAGGGATGGAATTTGATTAGCATCTGTTTGCTGCTTTCTCCTCTTGCCTTTCAGTATCTAATGAGCTCCCCTTGGGACAGAGGAGCTCCTTCCTTCTGCCTTGGACAGAGGCAGTCTGACTCAGTGGGGGAGATCTGTGTTACTCTGGGGGTTGGTGGATTTTTCGTTTCTTCCATGAATGATTTCTGGGTGCAGTTCTGCATCAATATTCCGAATTTTGCTTTAGCATTGAAGCACTTGTTCAGAAAGCACCAAATAATGAGCAGCTTTTCTCCCAGAGCTTAGTGTGAAAGTATATTCAAACACAAAGGTTAGTGAAGGTGAGGATGTATCCAAGGGCATTTTTTTACCCATTTCTCTATTAATACCTTTTCTTCCTTCAGCAGTGCTGAACTAAGCACCTGCTGCTGCTCACTTGAGCCTCTGTGTTTACTTATGGGGCCACATGAATGAAGAACAGATCTGGGTTAAAAATAGTTTGTTGTTGAAGATGTATTTTTACCTAGAATCAATCCCCTGGTGTAGTTTGTGGACATTCTGCAGCCTCTTGTACCTGGCTAGTGAAATCATTGTCCTGCCTCATTTCCTGCAGAAAAAAAAAGACAAATAAGCAATGAAAACGTCACATTGCCAAAGTACTTTAACAATAGCAAATTGTGATTAGTAATGCACATCAGCACTTGAATCAATACTGGGAAAATCATGTCTTAAAACCCAAATCAGACTGAGTTTCTGTCTTTTCTGTAATTCATGACAATTTCTTGGAATTAAATACACCAAAACCTTTCAGTTAGTCACAATTTCCATGTGTATACATATGCATATGTTTAAGACTTGCTAAAGGAATTGAGCAGTGCTCTGATTTTTTGTATCTTAAGAGCAACTTCCAAAGTTATTTCATGTGAAAAACGTCTGGCCTATTTACAGCTTCTTTATGGTGCTACATTTAACTCCTTCCCTGTCAGATCTGTCAGACCCTGGTTTTTTTCTGTTGCAATTCTAAATGGGAAGGATGGCATGTGGGACAGCATTTCCAGAATCCAGGCCTGTACTGCAGCTTGTGGCTCGTGAGTCCTGCCAGATGAGAGAGGCCACAGGCTCTGGGAGGGCTCCATTTCAGTAAAACCTAAAATAAAACCTTTGCTTTTCTGCTTTCTCATACAGTTTTTCAGAATAATTGTTTCATGATGTCAGTGCAAATCTGGTGTGGAAATCGGCATTTTTCTTAATAGCATGTTGGTACAACAAAACCAAGAAAAGTCTTTCTTAGCAACCCCTTTGGTAGCTGTGATGCTTTTTTCACTTTAAATAAAAAGCCTTTAACATGTACAGTTTTGTCTACCTGGGATGGAACACTTATGGATAATGAGCTGCTTACTTTAGGGGAGGAACTTGGGATCTGAAACTCCTGTTTGTATAAAAGTCAGTCAGTGAATTTTCAGAGGGTTTTGGTTTTGGAGAAGCTCTCCCCAGTCCAACATTTTTTGATAACCTGCTGAGATGCTGCTGCTTCCAAGTCTCCAATTCCTGTAACATGAATTGTATTAAAACAGGGGAGTGGTCTTTAACATCATTTGAGGAAGGAAACCCTTGTACAAAATTTGTGTTGGTTTTTTTTCAGCTCTATTAACCTACTACAAGAGATAGTGCAAGTCTCCTGTCCGATATTAAAAAAAAATAGCTGCTGTGTACAAATAACTGGCTAAATTTCTGTAATTTCTCCTACAGGTGGTTTGTGTTGGTTCAATGGCAGAACTGGAGGAGCTGTCTGGAGTAAAAGTGACAGATCTGCATCGAGAAAGGTGGGTCACAGAGGCTCTCCCCTGGGTATTAGAAATAGATAAGCAGTCATAAAAAAACCATTGGGATTTTTTTTTGTCCCAACCCTGGGGAACAGATTTAGGGAATAGAGGAAGTTGTAACAGGACTTATGATTAACAAATAGAAATTTTCTTTTTTTCTGTTGAAAAACACTTGTTGAACACTGTTAATACAAAAAATGACAGAGACTGTCTAAAGGAAACACTTTGTCTGATGGTAACAATACGAGGGGAAAGGGAACTGTGGGGAGAACAGAGGACATCTAAACTACAACATAACCATACATCACTAAAGCTTTTCTTAATATTCACACAATAGTTATCTTTTAATTGTGAGAGTCAATCATATTATTATCCATCTATAACACTAAATCTGCATGAAATTAAACTCTGGTGAAATGAGACACCAAATGCACTTCTCTGGGTTCAGGGAAATCAAGTCAGGTTAGGACATCATTGTACACTTTATTCTTCAGAGGATTTGTTCATGTGACCAAGAGCTATTTTCCTTTACTGATTCACTTTAAATTAAATGTTAGATCACTTCTGTTCAATAGATATAGGAAAGAATATGTCTGAAGGAGAATATTATTTAATTCAGATCTTCTTTCTGGTAGTGTTGAATTTGCAGGCAACCCCGACATGGGAAGAGATGAGAATCTTGAATCTATGTTTCAGAAGGCTGGTTTATTATTTTATGATATATATTATAAGAAAATGATATATTAAAAGTGTTGGGAGAGTAGCTAAGAATTAGAAAAGTACAAGGCCATGGCTAATTCCAAGTCTTGCACCTGCAAGATAGCGTGTCCTTGGGCCTAGCTGTAGTATGATAACAAATAGTGAAAGAGACATGGGAAAAGAGAGATGTAACCCCTCAAGAATGAGGAAAAGCTGATGTTGTGGTGTGGCCAATAGATGGTGTAAATTACAGAATATTCATGAGCTTATTACTTGCTGTATAAGTGTCTGATGCTCTATCAATAAACCAAAGCGTGCTGATTTCATATTGAAAGTCAAGAGTCTTCCCTCACCCGATGAAAACTATACTAAAGAATAGAAGAATGGATTTCCTCAGAAGGTTTGAAAGGAATAGAAAGGAATGATAATAAAATCTTGTGACTGACCAGAGAATCTGAGACAGCTGGACTGTGATTGTCCATTAATTAAAAACAGCCGCATGAGACCAATCCCAGATGCACCTGTTGCATTCCACAGCAGCAGATAACCATTGCTTACATTTTGTTTGTGAGGCCTCTCAGCTTCTCAGGAATTAAAATCCTAATGAAAGGATTTTTCATAAAATATGTCCATGACATGGTAGCAATGGCAACCCAGAGATACATAGCACACCTGAAACAAAGGTGATCGAGTCCTTCTGTTGTATTTCTGTTAAGGTTGAATTTTAAAGGGGGTTTTTAAAGGTGGGGTGTTTGTCCCGCTTGCAGCATTGACGGGCTGCTCATCCCGTCGCGCCGCGGGAAGGGCGCGCTGCGCCGCGTGCCCGAGGTGTTTGACTGCTGGTTCGAGAGCGGCAGCATGCCCTACGCGCAGGTGCACTACCCCTTCGAGAGCAGGAGGGAGCTCGAGGACGCCTTCCCCGCCGACTTCATCGCCGAGGGCATCGACCAGACACGAGGATGGTAATTCCTGCCATTTATTAGCTCTGGGGGTCTTGGGACTCTAGCTGCTCAGAGTGACCCTGAGATCAAATAGAAAGTCTTTTCCCAGCCCGGCGGTTGAAGGGAGTCAGAACTCTTCATTTCTCATTCTCAAGGTTGTTTATTGTATCTTATCTATAAAATTCTTTCTCCAGTTCAGCTGAGGTCTGCTCAGCAAGACAGTCAGAGGCACTCTGCCTCCCCTGGGGCAGTGGTTTTTTATACTAAAAACTATGTGTACAATATTTACAATAACTTCCCAATACCTATCACCTATGTTAGACAGTGACCTTCTACTCTAAACCAATCCAAAAGTGCCACCATCAGAGCAGAAGATGGAGGCCAAGAAGAAGGAGGAGAAAGGCTGGACATGCCCAGAATCCTCCATCTTGTCCCCTGAACCCCCATTCTAAAAACCCCAAAAATCTATTTTTCACCCATTGATAAATTCACTATCATTCTACTTAAACTGTTGTGGCTTGCAGATCTTCATATAAGGTTGGTAATTTGCTCCATGGGTCATAATCAAAACCACAGTCTTGGGCTTTGTGCCAGGGTCCCTGACAGTGGTCCTGGCAGTGTTGGGCAGCCAGAAGGATGTCCTGAATTCCCACAAGGTGGCTTGCTTTGAAAAGATAGGTGGCTGCTAAGGAAGGCAGGAGCCTTCCCTGAAATGGGAAATGTCAACCTCCTCCCACCAAATTATTATAACTTTTAAATTAGGGTTCTTGGGCAGAGATATGGGAGTAGGAATAACAGTTCTTTATTAGGAAAATTAAAATTGCCTTCCTTGAAATGGGAAATGTAAACTCCCTCCCTCCAAATTATTATAATTTTGAAATTAAGGGGCTCTTGGGTTATAGGGGGATAGAATATAAGAAAACAAAGATAGTGTAGAAAGTAATCTTACCCCTAAGGAGTTGCAGCTGGGCCAATTATCAAAGGTTAGGAGAATGCCTGACTTGAACAGCTGTAACCAATGAGAAGAAGAGTGCTGTAAGGAGTGGGGTGGCTGGTTGGGAAGCGAACTGGAGTCAGTGGCTGCTTTGTGAAGGAGAAAGAGTCAGAGCTCTGAGGAGCTGCCCACGAGAAACAGCAAGAAGGTGAAACTTTTGTGATAAGGAGACAACAGCATGGAACCCCTGCAAAGATATGGGAATAGGAAAAACAGTTCTTTATATGTTTCTTTATTAGGAAAGTTAAAATAAAATGCAGTGATACAAAACCAACCCCTGCCAGAGTCAGAGCGTGCCCTGACCCCCTGTGGGGCAGGGTGGTGGCACAGCCCCATCCCATGGGGCTCAGCCCTCCTGCAGTGCCAGCTGTGGTTCTGCTGGAGCAGGGTTCCTGCACAAGGGGGGAGTTTTCCTCTGCAGCTCCAGGGCTGCTGGAGATGGGCCTGGGCTCCCTCTGGGAATGCAGGGCAGCAGAAAGCTGCTCCTCTGGGAATGCAGGGGGCAAAGGCTGCTGTGGTGTTCCTAATCTCAGATTCTATCTGGATAGGAATGCTTGGCTGCTCCCCTGGGCAGAGCTTCTCCCCATGGGAGGATGGAATTTGAGCAGCCATGCAGGGACACTCAGTGGCCATGGACAGCAGAGATCTCCTGGAGGGAGGATTGGCTGTGGGAGAGATAAAGAAAACTGCCCAATGAACAGAAGATACCTGCCCCACCTCTGACAGATGGTAATTGAATACCCACCCAGCTAAACCAGAGACGTGAGGTTATCACCCTGTGTGTAACACTTCAGCACCTTACTAGCTACTTTAATAATTAATATATTTATTTAACAGCATTTTGTAATGCATTTGCTTCAATGCTTTCATATCTTTGGGTAATGCTGTACAGATAACTTGACTGTTTCTGTACAGGTAAGTGTATAATTTGTTTATTAAACTAAAACACAAGATGGTCTAAAGCTTGGTGACCAAAAAGTTGTTGTAGAAATACAATATTAGCAAGGAAACTTCCCAGCTTTTATGGAAGACATTATTGGGTAATAGGGCACATCTTTGGCCTGGTAAGGAAAAATCTCAGCAGCTGACTGATCACAGAACTTGAGTTATCTGCTAAAAACAGAGCTGCAGTTGAGTCAGTTGAAATGGAAGTCAATGTGTTGAGGATTTCAAGCCAATGTATAGCCTGATAACCTTTACCCTAAGATTAAGTTTGAATTTTGGGTTTATATGAGTGCAGAAAAAAATTAAATCAAACCTTATGTTGTTAAGATTATATAATTTGCAAAAAAGTCAAAGCTTTCAGCTGTAAACTGCATCTGCTTCTTTCACTGGATAAATCCTTTTCAATCATCCATGAAAAATTTTGTCTGATTTTCTGTGGTTAATGTTCTCATACATACTTGTATGCCTACATACAGCTTTAGTTCTAGCATTGCAAAGTGTTTAGTCCATGTCTGAAGTTTGAGGTTGACTGTGAAAATTGACAGATGAAGATGAATTTTTGTGTTTTCTGGATTAGTGTGTTTGACTCTGTCCAAGCAGAACTTTTCCATCCAGTAACCTGAGGTATTAGAGCTAAATAAATTCCTCTGCAATACAGTTGGCACTTCCCTTTGCCCACTCCTCTACCCCCCAACAAACCAAGCAACCAAAGCAGGCAGGATGCCAAATACAACTAAATTTCATGATTGTAGTGAAATGTCTTCATTTTTCAACCCCTTGTGATGTAAAATATTATCTAATACCTCAGTATACAATCAAATACTGTTGGGTAGCAACAGGAGAATTAAAAACTTAATTTTCCCTCTTTATTCTTTTTATCTGGAAAAAATTAGAAAACAGTGCTTTTTTTTTTTTTAATGGAGGAACTCAGGATGAAGACATTTGGTGTGAGCCGTGAGACTTGTGTGCCATAATCAGGGTGCAAGAGGAGGCTTTCCCTTTTCAGTCTGGGGCTTTTTGTCCTGAACATCACTGTAAGAGTTCCTGGGACTCTTACCCAGAGCCAGGTGTGTTTCACCTGTTTGTGGTGGGAAATCAAAACACCCTCCTCAATTCCTGCTGCTCCCACCTCTCCCAGGTTTTTAATGAGCTGGGGCTTTGCTACCAGCAAGTGTTGGGTGATTTGTGGTAGAGCACTTGTGATTAGTGAGAGACAGGAGGAATTAAGATGTGAGGTCTAAGAGAACAAGGAGCAGATGAGTTCTGAAGTGTTGGGAGCACAGGATGTGATTTGTATTTGTCACATCCTGTTAGAAGTGTGAAGATTGAGAATGGAGATTGGTTTTGTGTCAGGTCAGAGACTGCAGCTGCTGTGAAGTGAGGACTGGGAGGTGGGGAAAGGCTCAGGAGGTGCAGGTCTGGTGGCTTCTGGTTCACTCCACAGAAGAGGAGAAAAAATCAAGGGAGACAAGGGGAAAATTAATGTGAAGAAGGTGATTGTCCAGGAAAGTGATGTTTTTGATGACTTTCTGCATGGATAGAGAACCAGCTGAATTATATTTGTTAAAGCCACAGGACAAAATCTCAGAGGAGTTGGCTTGCAAGACTGGCAGTCCAGGCAGAGTGGTAGGAAAGGCTCTGCCTCTGAACAGGGAAATGTAGCAGGATTTATGGTTGTGGTCAGAATGTGGTGGCCCACAGGGAATTTAAAGCTGGAGGGTTTGGCATGAGCCACAGGATCATGAATTTACCCACAGATGTTCAAGAAATAAAGGAGAAAAGTTTCCCTCCCTGTTTTCTCGGCAGTGGAAAGTAGAGCAAAGGAGTGAATTTCTGTCTCTGTTATGGCTTTTTTACTGTTGGTTGACTGACAGGTATTTATCTGCAAGGACATACCTAGGAACAGTCTGAAATTTGGTGAATGGAAGGTGAAACAGCAGAGAAATTGAGGAAGTTTCCAGGAAACAAGTGTGTCTGTGGGCAACATATTTCAAAAAAAAAAGGTGCAGAAAGACACTGCTTTAAAATATTCAGAGTGAATGAGGTGAATTCTGAAAGCACAACCTGAGGAAGAATCTGAAGAGTTCCATCAGAATATGTGGATCACAGGTTTTCAGAGACAGTCTTGTAGCTGTCATCAGCTAAGGCTGAGGCTCTTTGGGTTTGACAGTTTGAACATAAAATTTGTGATGTATCCTTGGATGCATTTTTTCAGTGCCCACAGTCTGCCTGTACAACTTTCCTAATACAGGGAATTAGGAATTACTAAAGAACATTGAAATCTCTCCTAGTTGGTTCTGCTTTGTGCTTTTTACCTGCAAATTCTGGTGCTCTAATAGGAGAATTTGTGACCAGTTTGCAGAAAGTGTTGGGAGTTTTTCAGTGAGGAACTTTTAGTAAGTACAGAGGAAAAACTGCTGTGTTTGTAATGTATTTTCAACTCTGTAGGCTTGAGGTGTCAGTCACCTGAGTAAATAGTCAGATATTTGTGTTTAGGGGTTTTCTTAAGAAAGTTAAAAATCAAGACAGGGATTTTGAATGCACATGTTTGTGTGCAGGTGGAGGAGCATTGGTTAAAATTAATGAAATTAAACTGCAGTTTAATAAAGAGAATTTGCATCCTACAGTGTGAGTTGGGGTGATTTTGAGAGATAGGGACCTGGATGAGATAAACATCAGAGTTGTCATGGAAGTCACTTAATAAATGCACACAGCAACCTCTGCAGAGAACCCTCAAGTGTCACAATAATGCTTTTGCAATTATAGGCTGCTTTTGACAAAAACAACTTTGGAACATACAGATGCATTTTTTTTCCCCCCCATGAAGTGTTTCTCCCCTAAATCTTCATGCAAATACATAGTTCTGAGACATAACCTCCTGTGCCTTATTATAGCTTTTTTATAATCACCTTCTCTTTGAAGGTTGCTAAGCAGTTGTCAGTGTGATGCCTGTTTTGAACCAGGAAAGCTGTGGCCCACCCTCCAGTTACTTTCTTTAAAGTAATTACCAACAGTGCAGTTCCAGCAGCTCACACAGCCCTCCTTTGGTGAAGGCTCTGGCTCCTGAGTGTGAAATTATCACATCATCCTGCACTTCCACTTAATTTCCCAGATATAATCATATATCAGCCTGTGAACAATAGGTGCCTGTGCTTGCTCCAGCACTGATTTCCAGAGTGTCCAAGTTTATAGAGTGATTGTAAACACATCAAATAGAATGGGGAGGAACCACTGCTGCCCTTTGTTGGGGGAACATTCTCTTATTTCCTAGTGATGGCTGATTAAAGCAGGCAACCACAACCTCCTTCCACTCAAACCTTTGGCAGCATTGGAAGGAGGCTTCTCCCATTTTTGGTAGCTTGTTTTTATACTTTTATACTATGTTCCATTGTCTGTCAGGCTGAAGAACACGCAATTAACACACAAACAAAACTGTGCTGGTCCTGAGTGCTCTGTTTGGTCCTGACTGATCCTGTGCTCACAGGTTTGCAGTGAGCAAATAGGAAACTTGTTCAGGGGCAGAATTCCCTTTTTTCTGCTAAAGAGGGAGAATGTTGCAGTTTTCTTCCTCATGATCTTCCTAATGCTTCCTATTAGAATTTTTCTGCCTTCCTGGACTAGTAGATCCCAGCTGAGCAAGCAGCATGATATGTTTCAAATAGGAAGATCTACTTTCCATGAGCTCCTCTTCTGACTCTTTGCCACATAAATCTTCCCCAGACTTAAAATTTACCTTTGCCAGAGGAAAGCAGCATAATGAAACATTTATTTTGTAATGAAGACATGCAGGCTTTGGCTTGGTGTATTCATAAAGTCACATTTGTGTTGTCTCTTGTTTCAGGTTCTACACTTTGCTGGTGCTGTCCACTGCTCTTTTTGGGAGGCCTCCTTTCAAGAATGTCATTGTGAACGGCCTTGTCCTTGCCAGGTTGGTGTCAATCAGCTCCTTCCTGAGCAGGTTTTTAGTCAAAAAATGTTTCAGATAAGACCTGCAAATTGTAAATGGAATGTGAAATGGACTTTGGAGCTGTTAAGACTTGCCAGGGTGATATCTGTGCTGCAGGAGATAAGAGGCATCAGAGAGTGAGAGGCTCACACATCCCAGCATCTGCTGCGCTGGGCTCTTTCCAGCAGGGCCAGTCCTGCCTGGAGAGAGAAAATGAATAACAAGAATAGGAAAGTAATTGGACCTGTTATGCAGAGTGAAGGGGATGATAAATGTAGTTTTAGATGTAATTTAAAGTTAATTATATTTTTTCCCTCTATTTTCCAATGAAAATAAAAAAATCAGTGGGTTGGGGGGATTGATTCAAAACAAGTGCATCTTTTCCTCAGTTTGGGTAGGAAGGACAGATTTCCTGCTTAGATTTGGAACTTGGGAGGAGCCTCCTGGGTTGGGTTTTGGTTTTTTCAGTTGTTATTGTAGTTTCAACAGTCCTACACAAAGGATGTGCTAATTCATACATACATACATACATATATATATATATATATATATACATACAAACATATATATATATATATATATATATATAAAATTATGTCTGTGCCACCAGGAACATACTAGGCCACAAAAACTGAGCTGGATTTGAAGGGTCTTTTTTCTTTATCCATTAAAATAAGTGTTAAAAATGTTACAAAAGTTCTGAGAATTGATGCCTACATTCTAATATTTTCTAGTGATGGCCAGAAAATGAGCAAAAGAAGAAGAACTACCCCGATCCGATGCACATTGTGAACAGTTATGGAGCTGATGCACTCAGGTGGGGTTTCTCTGCTGGATGTTCTATGGGATGTGTTGGCTCCCTGCTCGTGGCAGATCCATACCAGGAGGCTGCTTGGGGGGGTTTGACAATTAGCAGCAGGAAGCAAGTTCATTTTAGAAGCTTCTAGACCACAGTGACAGAAGTAGCTGCAAGAGTGGATGACTGCAAAGAACTAGCAATGTGTGCAGTGCATGTCTCCCTCCCTAAAGCCCAGGGGATCTGCTTCTTCCAGTACTGATAATCTGAGTTGAGCCACTGAAAATGGGAATAAAATATTTGATAACAACACTACAAGGTCACTGTTAAATCATTGGCTTAGAGGAGGGTCTATGCATAATGCACAAAACATTTGTTTGCTGTTTGCACTATATATTTTGTAGAAAGTGCTTTGTGTTTGTGGATGCAAGGACATCATTTGCACCTAATAGTAGTGGCACCATAAGAGCAAAAGTGGAGCAGCCTAATGTGTGTAGATAAATTGTCCTGGTCAAACAGAGATTAAACACAGTTCAAGTGGTTCATTAAAATTACAGGAGCACATGAAGTCATTACACAGTCACTTGGTGCACTGACTGCATGCATCAGGTGGTACCTTGAGGTAAAGGTACATAAAAGAAATTTAATAACTGCAGGAATGCACTACTTGGGCAGTTCTCTGGAGCCCTGTAATTCTTGTGTATATAAGAAACCCTTCAGCTCTCACACATTGTGTTTTGCAGCTACAAGCAGAACTGATGGGCTGAATGGAAGCTGAGTGTGTTTGGGGAAGATGGTTGTTGAGTCTAGATAATTTAACAGAATCAATGTGAACTTCTAATTGTTTCAAGCTTTAGCATGTTTGCAATGAAGAGTTGAGTGGAGTTGTTAAATTTAATCAAGGTTGCTCTTTACAAATCAACAAGGTGTGGTAGCAGGGTAGCACTGAGCTGGTAGCTGCAATAATAACAGTGAGAAGGGTTGGAGTTACTCATACTGGAGATTTTTAAATCACAGGTGATGTTTCTGTTGAAAAAAAAAAAACCAACCCTGCCTTTTTTATAAACAAACCAAAAAATCTCAAACACCAGAAGTTACACTTCCATTATTCATGGGTTTTTTTTGAAATTTCTAAGAAGCTAATTCATTTTTCTGCCAGTGTACTCATTCTTTAATGTCACATTTATTTATACCTACACCCACACAGAGAGTAAAAAAGCATTGCAGCCTGGGCTCATTTCTGGAAGGAGCTCTGCAATTCAGTTCTCTGCCTTTTCTGAGGTGCTTGATGTTCTCTGTTTATAGCAAAAGCTACAACTGAGGTTTTTTCCTTGGCACTGTTTCCCTGCAGAGTTACTTTAGCTTTTGCAGTACACAAATATATATGTATATTCTAACTCCAACTTTGAAGTATTCTCAGCAGTAGCTTGATAAATAGATCAGTGGAAAATATAGATATAAGTTGCTGAAATGAATATGGAATTGAGCAGAAAGGGCAAACAGCAGAAATAACAGCACAGTAAATTTAACAGCCCAACTTGAGGCTTCATGAAATTGGAATCCTGAGTGAAATCTGTTAGAAGGGCCAAAACAGTTACATTTCAACATTGCTGAGACCTGTGCTAGTGACCTGTCCAAGCTGAGCTATGTCAGAAGGAATTTGCTGGTTCTGGTGTTTCCAGCCTTTGCTTTCCTCTGCGCTGGGGTGGGGATTCCTCTCAGAAGGGAGCAGTTGCATCCTCCTCTGAACCTGGTCTTCAAATGCAGGAGCAATAATGCAACAAGCTGCTGGTTCAGAGGGGTGGAGAGGAGATAATTCACTTTTTTCTTGTGCACTTTCAGCAAACTCAGTAACAGTGGAAGGTTTTGTTTTCTGCCCAGTGGGCAACTGAATGGCTGTTACTAAACTGATGGAACGCTGGTTTTCCTGTGGGCCTTATTTCTCTGTCCATACAATAAATGCATCTTTGAATTAGAGTAATTGAGGAAAACAATCTTCTTGTAACATTTACATATTAAAAGGCAGGTTGGGCTGCTTTATTAAAACAAACAAACCCCCCCAAAAACCAAACCTACAACACCACTAAACTGTGACACACAAATAATTGTGGTAGAAGGAAGGTGTGGTTTAAGGATAGATCTAAATTCTAATTTCATTTAAGGGCTTCCTAGTTCATTGCCATTAATTGTTCTGTAGTTCTGTGAATTTATAATTTGAATTCAGGTATGAATTCACTTGGGTGATCTTTGGGGTCCATTCCCACCCAAACCATTTTAAGAATCTGTGTTAAAAAATGTAAAAAATGTTGTGTGGTTTTGTTTTTTTTTTTTTAATTCTTAATTTTTTTGAAATCCAGTACTGAAAAAGCCCATTTCTGTGTTGCATTACTGTCTGTTTATTCTGGCAGCTCTATTTTTATCTATTAGTTTTAATGCAAGAATCCCTCTCTCCTGAAGAATTTATGGTCTGGTATTCTTGAATGTGCTGTGTCAAACCCCATTAAAATTTTAAAGCCTCTTAAAGGAAGTGCCTGTAAAGTTATGTTAGTTTAGAATCATGATTTTAAAAGTTTTAAAATGTGAGAAAATGGGTTAATAAATTTGGATTGAAAAATGCCATAATCTTGAAAATGAAGGAATGTTTGCTTTGGTTTTCATATTTGGAAAATTAAATGAAGTGTATCTAAATCAAGTTTGGATTCAAGTGGTTTTGATACTGGAGTAAGGCCTGGTTTCTCTTTGAGCCAACTTGATAGATTCCAGTTTATTTCTGAAGACAGAATGTTTATTTGGGGGAGAAGGTGGGATTTTTTTTTTAAACTCAGAGACAGCAAAGCATCTGAGGGACATTTCTGTCCCTTGTATAAGTAGTTGGTGTCACCTGGATCCTCTGCTTTGGATCAGAGCTGCCTCTGGGTACAATACAGTTTGTATTGCAGGAGGCACATCCTTTGTTCCCTTCTGGGGAGTCTGTCTTGAAAATGTTAATTTCTGCTCTTGGCCTGGTTTGTTTTGCTCCTTAGTTCTGCCAAAGCTTTTCATAATGGAGGAGGTGAACAAGATTGAGTAGAAATATAATGGGTAGTGGTTAAGGAAATAAAAACATTACCAAAACAACAGGTACCATCCTAAAGATGAACCACACAACCTCTGCATGTTGTGTGCTGTGATGGCACCTGAGCATGTGTTAACACAGAGAGTGAAAAAGAAAATTTCAATTAAATTTCTGTGTGCAGGATCTTAGAAAAACTCCTATAGCAGTTACTAGTTAATGGTTTTATGTTCAGTTTGTTACATGCCTACAGTACAGCCATCTTTGGGTTTTTTTGTGTGAAACCTTATCAGTATGTGCAGTTTTAAGCTTTGAACTATTGTGCTCTTATTTTGCAGGTTGTACCTGATCAATTCTCCCGTGGTAAGAGCAGAGAACCTGAGGTTTAAGGAGGAGGGGGTGAGGGACATCCTGAAGGATGTGTTCCTGCCCTGGTATAACGCCTATCGCTTCCTGGTGCAGAACGTGCAGGTTCTGCAGCACAAGGTACAGCTCAGGGCTCAGGGCAGGGGACTCTGCTCCTTCAGGGTCCAGGGAATCAGCATGGCAGAGAAATTACTGGGCTCTGCTCCTTCAGGGGTCAGGGAATCACCATGGCAGAGAAATTACTGGCCTCTGCTCCTCAGGGGAGGGAGGTCTGGCAGGGAAATTCTCTGGGAGGGAGGTCATCTCTCATCTTTACTCCTTGGTTTGAGTTAGATCAGGCTGTATATTATACTTGCTCTTAATCTGTTATTTGCTGTTTGTACCATGCTTTATAAAGTTGTAACCACCTGCATCTTTCTTTTCTTGACCAAGCTTATTAAATAGAAAGGAGGAGAGGAAGGTGAGGGACTGCCAAGACATGACAGCTCTCATTTCCCAGATTAGAGTGCTGTTGGGTCCCTTTTATTTCACATCTGTGGGATGCTGCTGCTGCATTCAGACTTGTGAAATTGGAGTTCCAGACCTGGTGTTTATGGGGTGAGGGCACACTGAGCAATTACCTGCTGCTCCTCAGCCCCTGGGAACACCAGTTAGAGCTATGTATGCTGGAGGAGATCCTTCTGAGATGTCCCTGCTGAAGCTGGGTGGGCTTTCCTGGTGGTGTTTCCAGAGCAGCTGGAGGCAGCAGTTCCCACTGATCCTGCCTTAGAGCTGCTGTTTTTTCCTTGCTGTTCCCTGTGTGGTGTGGCCAGCACAGCTCCTGTCCAGGAGGATCTGTCCAGCAGGATCTGTCACTTGGGCTGCAGGTTCCTCTGCACTGAGAGCAGTGCTCAGCACCACACACACTGAGCAGAGCTGCAGATCAGTCAGCAAAGTTATTTGCAGTAGTGGCTGCTGTGACAGTTTCTTGAGCTAACTCATTTACAGGAACTTTAATTATGAATCTGCATTAAAATGCTTAACTTGGGAATACTCAGTCCTGAATACATTAGCCACAGCAAGGAGATTGTCTTCTGTAACATGACAGTAATTTTTTTAAAAGTTATATTTAAATGCAACTTAAAGATTCAGAAATGGAATGGAAAGAAAGGCAAATCACAAAAGCAATAATGCTTTGGACTTGTAGATTACATTTGAAGTCTGCTAAAAATGCTGGATGAGTGACAGGAGTTTCTACACTTAGAGTGTGAAAGCAAGATTAAAATTTCTTTCTTATAATAATTTTTCATTAAAATTGAAGATTTGATGTGTATTTTGTATAGTTTCTATTGAAACCAATTTTAATCTTTCAGCTGAAATTAATGACAGCAGGTTTAGTGCAGACTTTTATGGGAGAGTGGGAGCTCAATGAAGAGTCCAAACCTTGCACTTGCAGTTGCAGCCTGAGCACTGTGGAGCTGCCATTTGAATCAATAAAGGCAGCTGAATTCAGAAATCAGTACAGTAAACAGCTGACTTAAACAATTGGCTTTATCTGTTTTAGCAACCTCTTTGGGGAAAAAAGTTTGCTAACTCCAGATCCTAATATTCAACAAGTCTTATTTTTAGGATCCTTAGACAGCATTCATCAGACAAGCTTAAATGTTACCCCCAAAATACACTTGTTTATCCTGTGTGACCTTTGAATTGTCTAAAGTGAACTTTATAGCTTTTTGCTGTGATCCCATTAAATCTTGTAGTGTCAGCTCAATTGGGGATGGAAAACCCCAGTGGAAAATTCAGGGTTCAGGGAGTCAGCTGAAGAGATAGGTTTGGTAATTCAGTAGATGGATTTTCTCTTCCTAAATAGTAAAATCCTTCCTATGCACCATATTAGGCAAGAGAATGTGCTATTGGATGTGATAATGTTTAAATTAGATTTCATTAGGTTTAAGCAACTTCTTCATTGTGTTCTGCTTCCTGCAAGAGTGCAAGTAAAATCCCAGTGTCCTGGATCAGGTATAATAATGATTTACTGCTTACTGTAATTCCCCCTTTAATTGTAGTTGGTTAATGACTGCTGACCTCACACTGGGATTGTTCCTCTTCTGCATTTCTTTCCTATGAATCTTCTTCTTTGTACTGTGAAAGTGGATCTGTAGTATCTGTGTTTAATAATCCAAACAGATTTTTTTCATCTGGACTCTTAGGGAAGGGAAAGTCAAAAGGCTTTTAAAACCAGCTATTAAATACTGTTTATAAATTAAAAAAAAAAAAACCAAACCCAAAACCTGTTTCCAACCTGTTGTAAGAATGTGGGAAGGAGTCAGACATGGTCTTGCTTGCAAGGCCCTGCAGAACCAGTAAATTGATGGCATTTCTCAGATGGCTGCAAACATCAGTGCTCTGGAAAGCAGCAGAATTCCACTGTGTGCATGTTGGATGCTAAAAATTCCACCTGTTTTTTCAGGTTGCTTCATTCATCTGTGTTTCAATGTGTTGAGATTGTCCCATGTTCTTAAAAAAGTAATGGTCTTGTTTCTAGGCCTGTTCTCCAAACAGAATCCATCTGCACAGTGAATTCCTTAGAAATGCCTCAGACCCTCCTGGATGAAGGAGCTGTGTAAATTCCAGGATCCTGGCCTGTGTCTGGAGCCTGGGAAAGGATTGGTGCTGCTTTTTATCTGCTTTTACAGCCCAAATCACCAGCTTCCTTTGCACTTAAAGGTGGTGGAGAGGCAGCACTGAGAGACAGGTTTTGCACAGCTCCTTCTCTTACATACCTGTGTCTGGAATTTAATGTTTGCTGCTGGGAAACTCAGTGTAACCCAGGGAGGATGCCAAAATAGTGCTAGCTGACAGGTAATTGGATACAGAGGTTTGATTATATACCCTGATGACTTGGAAATCTGCTTTGTGTTTTGATGATAGGATGAGGGAAGAGAATTCCTTTACAATGAGAACACAGTTAAGGAGAGCAATAACATCATGGATAAATGGATTCTTTCTTTCACCCAGTCCCTCATCCAGTTCTTCAAAGCTGAAATGGCAGGTATGCATTTTTGCTCAGGGGGTCTGGGGGTGTTTCATGTTGGATTGCAGAACTTGCCTTTCCATACAGAGATTTCCCAAATTCTGTGAGAGACTTTGATAAAAGGAAGAAAATATTTAACCAGCTACCATAATCCATGGAATGCTTCTTTCATGGGTGTTAAGTCAGATTTTGCTATGCTTGTTCATGAGATTTCAAAAAGTGATGAGGCTTTTTTTGTCACAGCTAATCCTGTGAGCTCAGGGATGGAGCTTGTTGCTGTAACAACGTCTGCAGTGCTTGGAGCAATTAATAATTTTATAATAGTCACTGCAAGACAGCAGTGAAAAGGAAACCAAATAGAATTTGGAGAAGCTGTAAAAAAGGGATAAAATGGGCAGTGCTCAAGTCAGCTGAATAAAATAATTTTGATGGGTACATGAGCACTGGCAATATATTTTTCCCTGGTATAGCTCCATGGAGAGGTTTTCTTTGGATTCATGCTGTGGGAGTGTGTGCAGCAGAGTGGATGGCATTAGGATAGCTGTAAAGGATACTGTCCAGGGTTTTTTCCTGCATGATGTCTTTTTCATCATCCCATACCTCTTGATGTTCACATTACATTGGGACACTTAATTGCAAAGAGGAGATGCTGCAAGAACCCTCTGAAGTAGTTGATAAACTTGTAGATAGGATTTGAAGAGGTTTTGGTGCATTTGAGGGCACTGGAAGCCCAGATATTGGAAAGAAGGTGGCTTTGGCCATTGTCACTCCTGTTCATGAATAAACAAATAACCCCCTCAATACCTGTGATCCTAAGTTGCCCCCAGAAGAATTTTTAGCAGCCTTGGGCTTGGGAAGGAAGGTGTTAAGTGGGATAACAGGCAATAAGGAAATACCTGAATGGCAGATGTGAGTTCAGCAGGACACAGGACAGACCTGCACTGCCCTCATCTCTTGTTTCCCCCCCGGCTGCTGTGATGGTCACTGTCACCAGGAGCAGAGCAGGTTATCTGTCTGTGACAGGGGAACCAGCTCCTTTGGTACCTGCAGAATTCACTGAGCTCATCTAAGAACATTTCCTTAAAGGAAGAAGGAATCCTCAAGCTATCCAACCTAGCAATATGATAAAAGCTGGCTCTCATTGATGAAAATGTGGCTTCTTCCTGCAAGTTGTTGTCCTTGAAATTTGTTGGTGGTTTGTGTTGAGCTTCATGTGTTGCCAAGCAAAAATAAACAGAGCCTATGCAAGTTTATGTGCTGCTTGTGAAGAGGAGAGTACTCTGAGGGACAGCAGAAAATTCATTTGTGAGTTTGTGAACTTGGGATCTTGGATTATTGTGTGGTTTAAACAGAAATATTTGTAGGAAGGTGAATATAGGAGTAGAAACTTGAATTACCTGCTCTGGATTTCTGAGTGTAAGATGAAGCTGACAAAAAGGGATGTGTCAGTTACTACCTTTATAAAGTAAGAAGATCCTTCCAAGCAGGAGAAAAGAGTTTCTGTTGAAAAATGACAATGCAAAAGCTTTCAAGGCAGTGGTGTTGGTAGGAAATACTGTTGTCTTGTGTTAGATGAAGATAACATCATGTGCTCAGCAAATGAGTGGCAGTCTCATGTGGAAGGGATTAATAAACAGAATTTTTCAATTTATTTTTCTGCATAAACTCTGGATTCAGTCAGGCAGATCTTAATGAGATGAAGTGAATTTGTGCACTGTGACATGATACTCTAATCTCTTTTGCAAACCTATTTTGGGATTTTTTTTTTCTGAAAATATTTTCTACTTTGTATCACTTCAAGTAGGAAGAATGTTAGGCAGAGACAAGGGAAGATTGTAGTGGTACAAGACTGGTACTCTCAAATGCTCAATAAAGGAGATAAATAAAAATAAATTCCTGTAGCTGGAGGTCATGGGGTGTAAAACACACTCGTTTGAACCTGGCAGTGCTGAGGAGACCCCAGTGAGCAGGGAAATGCTGCAGCTGGGCTCTGCCTCTTCCATTTCATCCAGGGTCTCTTAGAGTGGAGCTGAATTTTACACCCAGCTCCTGCCTATGGAAAAATGTTTCCATTTAATCCAACTTCTGGTAGTTCTGCCCCAGTTTCTGCTGGCACTTGGGGAGGTGGCAGTGTGGGGTCAGTGTGGGATTGCCCTCCCCTGCAGGGGCCGAGGGGCAGGGAAGGGGCTCAGCCTGTGCCCCTGCAGCTCTGGGGTGCTTGGGAGAGCCTGGAGAAACTCCAGAGAGGGGGAAGAGCTCTGCTGGTCCTGTCTGGGGAGGGCTTTGCCTCCCAGGAGTGTGTGCAGATGGAGAAAAGGAGCCCCAGCCCCATTCTCCCAGTATTCCTGGAAAATGGCACAAGTTACATTGTGTTGAAACCTGATGTGTTTCAGGGGTGTTAAAATTCTGTATTTAAAATCAATAAGATTTATTAGGCTTTTATTTTCTACTAAAGTGCCCAATACAAGCACTTATTTTAGTAAAGCATCTTTTCTCCTGATGACTGAAACGAAAAGTGTGTGTAGTGTCTCCATTTACATCCATGGCTTTTTCCTGAGTCACAAAAAAGCAGATTTCACAATTTGGTCACAGCTGTTGAGAACAGAAATGCATTTTTGCAGGCTAATACTGTATTTATTGTTAAAGTTACACTGTCCCTGATTATTTAAAAATTTTGTTTGTAACAGGCCTCCTAACTAAATAATGCATAGCTAGGAGAAAGGTTAGGATTTTTAGAAATACAGATTCCCCCATGAATAATGTCTTCCCCACCACGGTGGGAATCTTCTGGGCATTTCCTTTTTAGGTTTAAATCCCCATTCTCTGCCTTTAAAAACACTTCTGCTCTACAAAACACAGTGAAAAGTGTGGTGGAGCTTTTAAAGCCAAGATCCATTTTACTCAGTAGCTCCTTGATTAATGAAACTGCTTCAGAATGGAGCTCAAGAAGCTCTTGGCTTTTAGGGAAGTTAAATACAAGGTTTTGCTTAGAAAATTGAGTCCTGTGTAAGGTCTGTCCCCCTTATCCCCCAGTTTTCTCAGGAACAGCTGAAATTTGTTTCCCTGTTGCATAGTGATGTTGGGGATGACCTTGGTGCTGGCAGATTTCCATGATTTCAGTTATACAGAACTTGAAAATTCAGCTCTGTTTATCTCCTACCTCATCAGCCTTGCTGCTACTTCATGTTTTAGCTTACCCTGTTACTTAAATAATAGTGAAAAGCTGTAATTATTTCAGGGAGACTGGGTTGAAGTAGGTGTCTCATTTTAAATCTGCTGAGCAAAAGGAGGAAGTGTTGGCAGTAATTAAGAAAATTTTATTTTCTGGTTCTGCAATAATTTCTGTTCAACTTGCAGTGCCTTGGCTGTGTTTGCAGCATGTGCAAAGGGAGGATTTGCCCAATCCCCTGCCATTAATAGTCTCTTATCCACTATCCTCTTTACCAGTCAGATAAAAGCATAAGGCTCCCATAATGTCTGTTTGTGTGGGATTAGGGAAGCAGTTTGGGAGGGGGGAATGTGTTTGTCTTGAGCATGAGAGCGATGCTGTGCATATTCAAAATACAGCTGGAAAATGATTATTATTTAGTCACTTTTTGGAGCTTTCTGCTGTGTTTAACACCAGGACTGTAACGGATGATGTGGTTACTAAGTGAGGAGCTTGCAGAGGGCAGATTTGACCTGCAGCACCCATTTTCCCTTGCAGCTTACAGGCTGTACACAGTGGTGCCCCGGCTGGTGAAGTTTGTGGATGTTCTGACCAACTGGTACGTCAGAATGAACCGCAGGAGGCTCAAGGTAGGCATCAGTGCTGCACTCCTGCCCTGCCAACAGAGTCCTGGCAGCTCCTGGCAATGGCATTCGTGGCAGCTCCACACAAGATCTTGGCTTGAAATGCTGTCACTTTGTGTCTGAGAGTGGCACCAAAATTAACTGTTCTCTCTCCTCTCTGCTTTGTGGGAAAAACCAACCAAAATGCCCAATAATTGTGTTGAACTTGTGTGGTGGTGTTCACAGGGGTCCCAAGATGAGGGAAGAGATGAAAATCTTGACTCCATGTTTCAGAAGGCTGATTTATTATTTTATGATATCTATTATATTAAAAGAAAATGATATATTAAAAATAAAAGAATAGAGAAAGGATTTCATCAGAAGGCTTGCAAGGAATAGAAAGGAACGGAATGATAATAAAATCTTCTGACTGACCAGTGAGTCTGAGACAGCTGGGCTGTGATTGGCCATTAATTAAAAACAACCACATAAGACCAATCAAAGATGCACCTGTTGCATTCCACAGCAGCAGATAATTATTTTTTACATTTTGTTTCTGAGGCCTCTCAGCTTCTCGGGAGAAAAAATCCTGGCAAAGGGATTTTTCATAAAATATGTCTGTGACACATTTGCTCAGTGGAATCGACCAAAGTTAATACAGTTTGGAAAACAAGTGTATTGCAGTAAGATAGGAATCTTTTGAAGCCTATTGAAGAGCATTTCCTGATCCTAAAATGTCTATTTTTCTTGGTGAATTCTTCATTTAGGGCGAGAATGGGACTGAGGACTGCATTATGGCCTTGGAAACTTTGTTTAGTGTCTTATTCTCCATGTGCAGACTCATGGTAAGGGAATTACACCCCACCTTCAATAACCCTTTAAAGCAGTTAATATAAAAGCATCTTTGTAGCACAGTTCATTTTCCATCTTACCCTTTTCTTTGCTTATCTGCCCCACGGTAGTAAAAAGGCCTGTATCACCTTATTGATAAGGACACATTATAATTTCTTCCCTGATGCCCAAAAATAACATTTAAATACCATCAGGCAGGAGGTAAATAAGTAGTCTGAATTCCATTATTTATTTCAGTCTGCATTTTGAATAACATCCCAGTTGCAGACACTGTGCAAGCATTGTTTTTGCTGAACTGCCCTTATGTAATTCATGGTATGACTGATTCATAATGTCCAAGCAATAAAGGAAAGCTGGTGATTGAATGCAACATTACAGGCACCATATACTCCATTTATCACTGAGCTGATGTACCAGAATCTGAAAACACTCATCGATCCAGCCTCGGTCCAGGAGAAGAACACTGAGAGCATTCACTACCTCATGCTCCCCCAAGTCAGGTAAGAGGCAGCTGTTATGGGGCAAAATTGGGGTTTGGTTGTTTTTTGGGGGATTTTTGTTCATTTTTGGGGTTTGTGGTTTTTTTTTTTTTATTTTTATTTTGATTTCACAGGACAGTGCTCCCTTACTTTTGTTTAAAACTGCATAACAAGAAACCAGACTGCTTTAATAATGTAAATATTCCTTTGTCTCTGAAAAAAACTTTGGGATGATAGTGAACGTGTTATTTTCTATGAGCACAGAATGTTTATATTTTGATTAAGATCTGATAAATTTTAGTCTCTTTGCTGTAGGAGAACATTTACCTTGCAGTACACTTCACACTCCACCCTCAATTTTAGCTGAGAATTTTCCCTCCATATTTAGGCAGTAGATTTGTGTTAGCCTAAAGGACTGGAGATAGGAAGGAAAGCAATTAGGAGGAATGCATGTTACCAATTCATAATATTTTCTTATGGTGGGCAGGAATATCCTTTTTAACTCCTCAAACTGTGGCTCAAAGCTGTAGTGCCTCACTGTGAAAGGCCCTGAAGGATCAGAGAGATCACTGCTATTGCAGTGGATTTAGTTCCTGCAGCACTGTCTGCTCTGGGTATCTGAAAATAGGAGAAAAAACTTCCCTTCAGCATTGCAGCTCAGTGTGAAAACCCTCAAGGACAGGGGACCTGACCTTGATACTTCTCAGTTTAAAAATTTAAGCCTTCTCTAATGGTGTATCTTTTTATGGCTTCTGCATGCTTTGAGGAGGGTGTATGGTCTTTGTGAGAGCTTTAATAGTGAGAGTTACTGCAACAGGGAGCTGGAGATTGACATCAAGGTGGTGCTGATTTTCTGTTCCCTGGGCAAGTGCTGGGAAGAATATGTAATCAAGGAATGCCACCCTCATCAGGGAGCTGCCAGGATTGGGTTGGGCTCCTGTGGAAAGGAGTCAGGGAAGGATGGGGAGCTGTTTGCACGGGCTCAGTTCAGGCACGGGTGTAGCACGAGCATTTAAAAGTGGCTTAGTCACTCTTCACTGCAGTTAGTGCTGACTTGCTGCTGCATTGTGCAAATGTGCATGTGTTTGAGGCTTGCACCACTTTTCTCTATTGCATTTTGTTTGGGTTTTTGTCTGTTACTAGTTTGTGGAATTTATTGGATGCCCTGTGTATCAGTTTGAAAAAGCCTTTTCAAATCCAGAGTATTGTTGGAGTTTCCCCTGGAGTTGCAAGGCACATCACTGCATTTACTTTGAAAGTTTTCTGATACAGCATAAGGACAATATTGTCAATTAATAGGAAGAGAGATTTTTGGATGCAGTTACAGAAAATACCACTTTACCAGTATGGGGAGTGCAGATAAAGCTGAAGGACTTGGCCACTTTCACAGCTGAGCTTGACCCAACACCTGTGTTGAACCCCACTGAGGTCGTGATTGGTTGCTCAGTGTCTGAACAGATGGATTGCGCTAAATTTTGCGGATTTGCATTCAGTCTTTGAGAAATACTCTCATGTTGTGGCTCTGCAATCTTGTTCAGTGATATTGAAATAGTGTCACATAATCCTGTGTGAAGCTTTCTGGGAACAAAATATTCCATCTTGTAATTTCCAAAGTTGTTGAAGGATCATCCTGAGGGACTGGCTTTTGGAAGAGCAAAAGCTTTAAAAGAGGCAGTAGCAACTCAAAGCCTTAATGCTGCACTGGGCATATTCCAGTTGTAAGTTTTGCTTCACCAGCTCTGTTTTTCTGGCTGGTCCTTACTGGAGTTGTGGTTTTCATCCCAGTAATTCTGCTCCTTAGATTACAGCAAGTATCTGTGTTAATTTAATTTTATTAATATCTGTCTTTTTAACCAATACCTCTGCTCTTGCTTTGATACCTGAGTGGTTTTAAAGGAGCTGCCCAATTAGTGCATCTACTCAACAAATCAGGAGATACACATTTTCACAACATTTCACTGCTTGTACATTTGAAACAAGATGTAAATGTCAATTGCCTCAAAAAAAAAAAGGCAAAAAAGGCCAAAAAATTCAACCCCAATCCTCTCTCCACTCCACCCTCAAAAAAACCCCAAAAGGCAAATAAACCCCCAACGCTGCCTAGCCTCAAAATGGAAGGTTGTTAAAATTATTGAGCCCAGAAAGATGTTAAAACTCTAAAACATCAAGCTCAAATATCTGCAGTTTCTGGAGAAGAGGATAAATTGAGATCCAGTGAATTGTTGTTACGGGGAATTCATTGTGGCTATAAGTACCCTATTTATAATATCTTTCTGCATCTTCTTATG
The DNA here is from genome assembly GCA_024865655.1 of Emberiza elegans. Taxonomy (NCBI): domain Eukaryota; kingdom Metazoa; phylum Chordata; class Aves; order Passeriformes; family Fringillidae; genus Emberiza; species Emberiza elegans. Next base: position 1,856,806 of record JALJVW010000207.1, on the reverse strand, counting down.
ATATTATTAATGTAAATTGTATTTTTTATTGGCTATTACTAGAACAGGTTGTATGACTCAATCCTCTGCACCTTGTGAGAGGTGTTAACAAAAGATGTAAAAATAGCTCTGCTATTTGTTTTCAGCAAGTTATTTCCTCCTTGTCTTCTCCACAAAGAGAGAGGAAAAGCCTGTTTGTTCCTTTTTCAAATTGCCCCAACCAGGGCATAATTGAGTCTGTTGCAGGAGATGTCAGAGGAGGGGGTAAAATGTTTTCCATCTGCTCAAAGAGATGTGATGAAAATGCAGCAATTATAATGTTTCCTTTCTAATCTAGGGAGGATCTCATCGACAAAAAAATTGAAAGTGCCGTTTCTTGTTTGCAGTCTGTGATTGAGCTGGGACGAGTGATCAGAGACAGAAAAACCATTCCAGTCAAGGTTAGAGCTCCTCACATCTCCTGTCATACCTTGGGAATGTGTAACAGCTTTGTAACTTGGGGATGAACCTGGGAAAACTGAATAGTTAATTTTCTGTTTTGGTTTTTTTTTTTTTTTTTTTTCCCCCAGTACCCTTTGAAAGAAGTAGTAGTTATCCACCAGGATCCAGAGGCTCTGGAAAACATCAGATCTTTAGAGAAGTATGTACTTGAGGTAAGAACATCATGTTTAAGGGGATTGTGTCTGTTGGTTCCCTGAACAACCTCCCCTGTTGACCATATTAACAACTCACAGGTGAAATGAATTTCCAGGAGAGCTGTAATGAAAGGGCTGGCAGTGGGTCATGTGCCAAAGGCAGTTCAGTGTTGAGAAATATTTAATCCTACAAACTGACCACACTGCACTGAGAGGCTGCTAGAATCTGACCTGTTTGCATTCTTTAAAGCCATGAAATCCATCTTCGAGGATCAGTGACACAAAATTCTTGTTCTGTTCCCACTGAGCACTGGCAGTACAGGATCTGGTGTGGCCATTTCTGTGCCTGTTCATTATCCTGTGTCTGTTCTTGGCACCTTAAGGATCCTTTCTTCCCTTCACTGTAACAGCACATCTGCTCATGTGTTTAAAATCCTCCTGTTGTGGTTGAAGTTGCCATTCTCAAGGTCAGCTGCTTTACCTTGACAAAGAGAACAAAAATGTGCATCTTCCCAAAAAGGATCAGCTCACCTCACTTGGCTTGGTGAGGGCAGCCATGTCAGTCAGAGAATTCAGGAGATGAGGGACTCTGAAACTTGTGTTACATATAATTCCAGCAACATGAGCTTCCCCAAGCCTAAATACACATCTATGAAAATCTCTGAAAATTCTGCTGGGGGAATGAGCACTGGCTCAGGAAGTCACAGCTCAGTGCACAGGACCTCTACATCAGTGCTGTATGCTGCTTGCTTTTAGTTACTGTGGGAGTTAAATGGCTAAGAATTATTCACTAGAGGAATTTTAAATTAAAAAATAGTAATTGATTACAGTAAGGGGACTGTAAAGGTTTTCTGTCATGTTAACTTATTGATTATTGCTCTTAGACCTGGCTGTTTTGATCCCTTGCTTCAGAATTACTGTTATTATTAATTATAATAATTTCAATATCTGAGTCTCTTCAACAGCAGAATTCTGTGAAATTTAGGCTAATGTCTCTCCCATTTTTTGGATCTGAAAAATGGATTTTAAATTCTAGAGAATCCAGTTTTAAGGGAGATGCTTTGCTTCCTCAAATTACTTCCAAAAGAGTGGTTGCTAGAATTTGTTGTCAGCTTCTACACCTAATGAAAGGTAACAAAAGCAGCTAACAATTTTTAAATTATTACATAATTGGATTGTACATTAGTATGTTTTGATTTGCATTCCTTTGCTCCTGTAGACAAAAGTGTCTCTTCTGGAGAGATGAGTAAAATTCAGGTGCCTTTGTGGAAGCACAAGCACAAAGCACTGTCTATTGTCCTGGTTTTATTATGTGTCTTAAAATTCAACAAGCTGCTGCTGGAGCTTAGTGTGTGTTTTATTGTACTGCATGGCAATCAATCCTGTTGTTTACTGGATGGTGCAGAGCTAAAGAGGTCAGTGATTACAGGCAGGCTGGGCAGCATTGCTTGGGCTGCATTTGCAGCTTTGTTCATCAACCTCCTGCCTATTCAGAGCTTTAGAACCTTCAGTGATTGCCAGGAGTAAATTTGCAGATGCCAGAGGTAATGGGTAAGGAGAATTACACCATTTAATTTCGTGTAGTTGCTGACAAAAGAGTGGGAAAAATATACTTGTCAATTCTTCAGAAATTTCATTCATTGCTTTTGCAGAAAGAGCTGTACTCTTTGATCTGCAGTGCTCCTCTCTCATCTTCAGAACACAGCAAGTCATTTAAATAAATGGATTTTAATATTAGAACTTGCCAGATTATAGAGTTGTCATGCAAAAATAGCCAAGCTCATGAAATGAAATAAACCCAGAAGGCTTTTAGCAACTGGACACAGTTGCATTTTATTCATTTCTATTTGAGGCCTTTTACAAGTCTGGGTCAGGACTTTTCTTCCCAGCTGCTTCCAGGGAAAGGTTTTCTCTGTGTAAATTTGATTCTGTGCACAGTCAGAATCTTGTTTCTATCCAACCTTTGTATTCCCTCCAACCCCCAGCCCTGTGTAGAGCTGCTGTAAAACAGAAAATTGACTTCTCCATCAAAGCCAGGGACTGAGCCTGTGACAGGGCTGAATTATCTGACAGGAGCTGTGGCTGGGGGGCCTAGCAGTTTTTCATTTCTTACACTATTACATAATGAGTACTTATTTTCCTTTTTAGGCTGCCTGCTTAGAGAGCCCAGCTGAAGCACAGCATTTCTGACATTTCTGTCTCTGTTCTGAGGATGGGCATAGCTGGGGCACATGGCACCAGCTGAAGGCTCTTGTATGTTCAGGCATTCCATGTTCAGCTCTTCAGCTGGTCATGGGAAAGGCTGGTTGCCTCATTATGTCCCCATGAGACTTGAAAGATGTGTTCAGGAGCTAATTTTGAGTAATTAGGAAGATAAATTAAGAATTATTTTAAGTCAAAGCTCTGAGACTGATGTAAATAGACCTAAGATACAGATTTGCCTGTTTTTCTAAGACTCATTCTGGGTTTTTAAATGGATAATGTGTACGAAAGAATGATTTCCTAATCTAATTAGTACAGAAAACTTGTCCTGATGGAGTTGGCTTCTCTGATTTATCTAATCAGGCCCAAAGTTATTTTTCAATTTGTGCTATTTTTTGGATTATTATTTCTTTTCCCCCACGAGGTTGTCATTTACAACTCGTGGGCTCATTTCCAGCAGCACCCCATTGAAACTGAATTTCTGAAGTGCATAATTTTCATTAGATTTCCTAAAAGATGTATTAAATAAAATTAGATTCAGTTGTGTTCTTGGCTCCTCATGTCAGTAGGACTTCCTAGGGAATTAGGCTGTAGCTCAGAGGTTGTATTTAAACATTATTTCTCAATCCAAATGTTTGGCTTCTTGCTAGTCCTGTTGTGCTGATGCTGCCATTTACTTCTTCTTCCTAAATGCTTTGCTTGTTTGCCAAGTGCACCTGGTGATGCTGTAGGATGGTGATGGGAGCTCTCACCACCATCCAGTGGGCATTAAACACCAAATGCTCCAAGTCCTGGGCAGCCTGGCAGACAGAACCTGCTGGATTGCAGTGCAATGTACGTGCAGGTCCGTGCCTCATGTTTTCCAACCCCAGCCATATTCTCTCCAAAGAGTTCCAGCCTTGGTCTTTCCTCATGTGAAAACCATGTTATGCTCTCAATCAGTTGTGTAAAACTTCCCACAGCACCACTGTGTTCTCTTCAGATATGGGAACAAAATCTGCATGTGCAACTCAGAAAAATGGGCACACACCTACCTGCAGTGTCTGGGGCCCCTCCTAAAGTCCATGCAGGTTTTATAAAGCTGTTTTGGCTGCAGGAGCTTTACAGGGCAGGGTGGTTTTCTGTGCAGTGAGGAGCTGCAATGAACAGGTAAGGAGGAGACAAAATGAGGCTGTTTTGTACAACCTCAACCATAAAATGATTGGTAATGATTTCCTGGCTCTGTGTGTTCTGAAAGGACTGTTCCAGCAGAATTTCCTCTCCTGAGTTCTGCCAGGTCACTGCACACAGAGGGAGTGGGTTCAGCTCTTGGGCAATTGTGAGGGGAAAACCAAGAGGGCTGCTGAGTTTCCAAACATAGTAGGGCTGAGATTAGGTGGGTTCGGTGGAAGGCCAGGCCTAGGCTGCTTAGGGTGAAGGCTGAGTAGAAGCTTAGGTGGAGGTAGGACATAAAGAAAGCAAAGGGGCTGATTTGAGGTGGGAGCTGCCTGTTAATAACAAAACACCCTGCAGGCTGAGGGTGGGGACGGACTCTGCTGCTGAAGGTGGGCTCAGGGTTGGGTGTGTTTGCTCTCCCAATGACTCTGTCCGTAGAGACAACCCCATACAAACCTCTCCCCTTGACATCTGCAGCTGATCCATGTGCTGTGTGTCCCTGCAGGAGCTGAACGTGCGGGCGCTGACGCTGTCTGCGGACAAGGCCCGGTACGGCGTGCGGCTGAGGGCCGAGCCCGAGCACACCGTGCTGGGCCGCCGCCTCAAGGGCGCCTTCAAGCCCCTCATGGCTGCCATCAAGGAGCTCAGCAGTGAGCAGCTGGAGAGGTTCCAGGAGACAGGTCTGTAGTGGGACAGAGCCCTCAAGGGTGGCAGGGTGTCCTTCTGTGGGCTTACAGGATCACAGAATCATGAGGTTGGAAGAGACCTCTAAGATGGAGTCCAGGCTATGCCCTAACACCTCAGCTACACTGCAGCACCAAGTGCCAAGGCCAGTCTTTTTTAAACACATCTAGAGATGGTGATTCTACCACCTCCCTGGAAAGAGCATTCCAGTACTTTATTATTCTTTTGGTGAATTTTTTTTTCCTTATATCCAACCTATACTGTCCCTGACATAGCTTGAGACTGTGTCCTCTGGTTCTGTCAGAGACCAACCCCCACCTGTCTACAACCTCCCTTCAGGAAGCTGTAGAGAGCAATAAGGGCACCTCTGAGCCTCCTCTTCTCCAGGCTGAGCACCCCCAGCTCCTTCAAACGTTCCTCACAGGGTTTGTGTTCCCAGCCCCATTGCCTCCACTGGATGTGCTCAGTGTCCCAAGGTCCTTCCCAACCTGAGGGGCCAGAGCTGGGCACAGCACTCGAGGTGAGGCCTCACCAGTGCTGAGTACAGGGGAAGAATGACCTCCCTGCTCCTGCTGGCCACACCATTCCTGATCCAGGCCAGGATGCCCTTGGCTTAAGGGAGCTTAAAGCCTGCTTCCCTCTTGTTATCCCTCTTCAACTGTTATGAGAAGGAAATTTGTGTTTATGATTTCCTTTTTTTTTGGCCAAAAAGTTTAGAAATGGTTGTGGACACTGATTTTAAACTGTTCTCCTGTTAAACTGTTCCTTCCTGTCAGAGGAGGTTTAGGGTTGATAATAGGAAAAAGTTCTTCCCCAGAGGGTGCTGGGCACTGCACAGGTTCCTCAGGGAATGGTCACAGCCCTGAGGCTGCCAGAGCTCCAGGAGAGTTTGGACAGGGTGGGATTGTTGGGGTGTCTGTGCAGGATTTGGACCCAGTCATCCCTCTGGGTCCCTTCCAGCTCAGGATGTTCTCTGATTTTAAGTGCTACTGTAAAGCCAAGATGAAGCAGAAAATAAGCTTTCTGTGAGACTGAATTAGATTGGAACTGAGTATTTGTGCAGTAGCTTTTATTCTAAAAGCATTCCTTTGATTCCAGAGTTACAAGTGGGTGTGAATTTTGCAGCTATATCTGTTTAGCAAACTGCTTAAATGGAAGTTTGGAGTTGGTGGAGTATACAGGTTATTTTTAAGTTTTATTCCATTCAGATGGTTCCACACAAACAGTTGCTGAAGTGCCTGTGTTTTAGTGAGCTCTGCTGCCTGGAGAATTGCTTCTGTGAAAAATGGCAATGTGGGATAATTCACTGCTGCTTACTAGTGCTTAACTGCTGTTTGACTGCATTGCAAATATATACATGGCACATGTTTGAAGGCTGGTGCTTGGTTACAGCTTTCTGAATTTAAAACTGGGGGTTTTACTTGGATGGTAAGAGCTGCTTTCCATCTGCCAACCCTGCAGGCAGCATTGTTGTGGAAGGACACGAACTCCATGGGGAGGATCTGCGTCTCATGTATCAGATGACAGAGGGATCTGCCCAGTTCGAGGCACACTCCGATGCTCAGGTATTTTATTGGTTATTTCCTCTCTCTCTTTTTGTGATTAAGGGAAAAATTCCTCAGGAGGCAGTAGGAAAATGGTGAGGTGAAAGCTGGTTTGGGTTTGTTAGTTCAGATAGTTCAGCATGTTCCAGGAGTGGGAATCTGGAGCTGTTCAACGCTCTCTCCGCCATCATATTTTGTACGTGAGGAGCTTTCTAAAGGCATCCTGAGCTCCTGATGGTGTTACTTCCACCTTGTGTCCAGTTTGTCACCTGTTCATCAATGATTTGTGCATTTGCTCAGGTTTTGGTGCTGCTGGATGTGACCCCAGACCAGTCCATGGTGGATGAAGGCGTGGCCCGGGAAGTGATCAATCGCATCCAGAAGCTTCGCAAGAAGGTGAGCACTCAGTGGGGTGGGACAAGGCACTTCCATTCCCTTTCCAGCAGTCTGGGCAATATGCACAGACTGCATTTTTAACTAAACATGGAGCACTGTATCATTTACTACTCATATATGGCTTTCTGATTGGATTCCCTTGCAAGAGCTCTAAAGGATGTGTTGAGAAAATTTTCATGGGACATGTTATTTTGGAAAAGATCAGTGCAGTTAAGGCTGCATAAATCATAGACTCATAGAAAAATCTGGGTTGGAAAGGACATTTCTTCAGCATAAGACTTAAAAATTACAAATTTTACCAAAATAGATATTCTTTACATTATGTATATTTAAATAAAAAATCTGTGTAGATTTTACATATATATACACACACCTATGTAGTATTTTAAAAAATATATGTATCTCTACACCTATGTAGATTTATATATTTTAATGGTTTTTTACATATATAAAACTTGAGGATTTATTTCTGTATAAAATATAACCAGGAAGGATTGTGGCCATGAAAACTCTCCCATGTGTTACTGGATTTAAATTCAGTTCTGTAATGAAATAAAACCATAATTTATTTTCACTATAATGAATATTAAAATACTTAATCTTGCCTAAAGTCCCATGTTTTAAGATTCTTGATGTTTTTGTAGAAGGATTGTTTTCTTCTAAGTCTTTTGTGGAAGCTTTTAACAACTGCTTGATAAATAACTTTTTTTTTTAAACTTGACAAGTATTGCTCTCTTGGTGTGTGGTTTTGCTGTCAGTAATGGTGTCTGTGTGTCCTGCAGAGGAACCTGGTGCCCACAGATGAGATCACAGTGTACTACAGGGCCCTGCCAGAGGGGGAATACCTGGACACTGTTATCCGGCAGCACGCTGAGTTCATTTTTGCCACAATAAAGGCAGACCTGAAGCCTTACCCGGTGCCTACCTCAAGGGAAGTTCTCATCCAGGAAACAACCCAAGTAAGGAGGAAAAGCACTGCTTGCATAGTTCATCTTATTTGCTTTTAACCCAACAAGGTGCTCCAGTTAAAGAATAATGGTGTCAATATTTGTTTGTGGGATAGAGCAGATATTGTTTTCTATTTATAACTTTCTGTATTAGTCTTTCTTGGTTTATAAAAGAAAGGAGTTAGGTTCTGTATGCGTGGTGATTCTGAAAATCAAGCTGCTTGGATACCAGAGTAAATAACTGAGGCAGTTGTTTGTCTGAACTTAATACACAGTTATTTGTACTTGGATTAGTGTGTTGTTTGAACAGCCAAAATGTTGTTGCTCTGATTTTCTTAGATTAATAGACTTTTGTACTAGAACTACTCCTTCGAGGCTACATTTGGCTTAAGACCAACTTGTTTAATATTTAAGGATTTTTTTTCTCTGCCCTGTGTTGCTGAAGTTGTCTGTTGTAAAAGTGTAGTTTCATATTTCAAATCAGCAGCAATTTCTGTTGTTTTCTTTGATTGCTGCTTCTGACATATTTGATGATAGTTTTGCAATGGTTTTACTGAAACTTACTCTATTCAAAAGACATTCCTAGCAGAACTGTGAATGAGCTATTCTTCAATATAAATGTCCTGCTGGACCACAAAGATTAATTCATACAAGAGTGTAGGATCCATCAGACTTGAAATTTGATTTACAGAATGACTGGGGAAGGCAGGGAATAGCTGAAAGGAAAGGGCACATTTCATCCATCTTAATAGTGTGTGTGAAGGAAATGTTTTATAGTTATTAATGGCACTTCTGAAGTTGTACAGATTTGAAACAAAGCCCTGTTTGGCCTTTTTCAAAACTATCAGTTTCATCTAGTGACAGAAAACACGAAGTAAATACTGGGGTTGAGAAATCACTGAAAATCTTTTAAGTTTCTTCTAAGTACTTATTTGATACTTCTGATGGACAGCGTCAAATCTGACTTGGAATGTAAAAGCAGCTGGAAATACAGTGCTGGGAATCACCTGTGTGATTGCCTGCCTCAAATCACCTGAACCTGAGCTTTAGTGCTGGTCACTGTTGCTTTCCATGAAAACTTTAGTGCCAGTGTGGTTACCCCATGCTTATTTTACTCTTACCTAAATCTAATTTAATATATTTTAGTGAAGAAAACCATTGTGGAAAGATGAGTGTTTTGGTTTAGTCATAAATACTGTTCCGTGTGTAGAGATGAAATCCTCCCCTGCCAGCAGGCACCTGACCTGGTATTTTATGGCTAGAACTGATGGCTGTCATCTGGGTGTCAGCAAAAACCAGGCAGCCCTCTCTGTTGTGGAGATGATGAGCTCTAGTGTGTGACCCAGGGAGAGGTTTGTAGGTCAGGCCATGCATTTGCACAAATGTTCAATTTCAGACAAACTGCAGAAATCTTCACTAAATTGCATTGTTCTGCCAGCCAGTTCTGTGGGGTGTTGATAGCTCAGTTTAGAGAAATGCAGTTGTCTCATTGTGGGCATCCAGCTGAGAGGGCCTCCCGCCACCTTGAAACCTTGGCAGGGAGAGGGTTTCAGACAAAACCATGAGCAGGGAATTGGGCTTGTTCTTCTCTCTGGAGGAGGAGGCTCCAGGGAGAGCTCAGAGTCCTTCCAGTGCCTAGAGGAGCTCCAGGAGAGCTGGACTTGAGGCAAGGGATATGAAGTGCCAGGACACAGGGAATGGCTCCCACTGCCAGAGGGCAGGGATGGATGGGATTATGGGAAGGGATTGTTCCCTGTGAGGGTGGGGAGACCCTGGCACAGGTGCCCAGAGGAGCTGTGGCTGCCCCTGGATCCCTGGCAGTGCCCAAGGCCAGGCTGGATGGGGTTTGGGGCAGCCTGGGTCAGTGGGAGGTGTCCCTGCTCATGGGAGGAAGAGTGGGATGACATGGTCACCAAGGTAAAGCACCTTCCAGCCAAGCCACCCTGGGATCCTACACAATGCTGCCAGTCCTGAGTGCTGAGGGGGTGCAGTCTGTGTGTGGGACATGGAGGAACAGAAGAACAGAAGTAATGCACTTGTTCGTTATTATTATTCTGTTTTAAGGAGTCTCAGTTACAGGATCACAGAATGAGTTGGGTTTAGGAGGGACCTTGAAGATCATCTACTTCCAGCCCTACCATGGACAGGGACAGTCACCCCAGAGAACTCCTTGAGGAGGAGCTCTGTGCCTGCTGCAGCCTTTTCTGTGCTTTTGGATGGGCTGGCTGTGCCTCTGAACTGTTTGTTTGTCACACACTCAGACTTCAGAATAGATGTTGCAGAGAGAAACAGATGACTGAGATTGCAGTGCAACTGTCAAGTGCTCCTTGGGAGTTTGTGTTCTGGGCTGCAGAGATGGATTGCTTAGGGCAGGTGCTTGACTCTGTTCTGCTGCAGCTCCTTTGTCACATCCAGAGCAGTGACATGAGAAAGCCCTTCCTGAGAAATCCTTCATGTGAGTGTGTAAGTTAAGTCAGCTGTGGCAGGATCATTGCACCAAATTTCTGGAAGTTACTCAGAGGAGTAATAGGAGTCTGCTTGATGTTGAATATATGTGAGGATTGGAACAAAAATGAAATGCACTCTGTTCTTTTTACATTTATTGTGATTACATTCAAGTCATTGCTTCTGGGAAATTATCCTGGATCAATTTTTGATACAAGGCTTTAATTCTGAGCTCCTTTCCCAAAGACTTGCTCCAAGCCACAACAACAAAAAAACCAAAGCAGTTTCTCAGAAACTATTGGGGCAGAAAAGTAGGTACTTGAAAAATGAATTTTGAGTTGTTGGTAGAATGAATAAACACAGAATGGCATTTGTTGCTGCATAAGTGTTTTCCTACTCTGTAATAGGACTTCAGTAAAGAATGACATTTCCAAATTTGTCTGTCACCCTTTGGACTGTGTCTCTTGCCAAAGACAATCTCTAAATTTACAAACAAAATGGCTTAAATGGTCTTTTAGTACCAGTTGTTCATATGGGTGATTTCTGGATCTTTTTTGGAAGATCCATGTTGGATTTCCTGGGGTGCCTCCAGGTCTGACAGGGTCACTGGTGCCTCCTGAGGAGATAATCAAAGGCTGGTGGTACCAAGGCAGCTGTGACCCAGGGGGTTCTCAGTGCTCCCCCAGGGATAGTGGAGGCTTCTCCAGGCAGTGACAGAGCAGGGCCCTGGTCAGTAATCTGAATTTCTCTGGAAGAGTGTTCCTCTCAGGCAGATTTGCTTTGGGATTGTATTTTGGGAGGGTGTCATCACTGCTCACCACTTGTGAAAATCAGGCTGTTTATTCCCTGCTTTCCTGACATCTGGTACAGGCAGATTGATGTCTGAAGCAATGTCACTGAAGGCAGATGTAGGAAAAATCCCTATTTTATGGTAAATCAGATTTAGGAAAAAAAGCAATATCGGTGTTTATTGAAGGAAAATATTTTGCTGTGTTTGTTTAATAAGCAATATTGAAATAATGCTAATCTTTGTCTTTCCCCAGCTGAAGGGATCAGAGCTGGAAATCACACTGGTCAGAGGAGGGGTGTGCCAGCCTGCTGGCCCAGCCTGTGCCTATGTCAACCTCAAAGTTTGTGTCAATGGGACAGAGCAAGGTAGGAATGAGCATCCCCAGCTTGCTTTGTCAGGGCTGCTGGAAGGGAGAGTTTGGAAATGGAGTGCTGAATGCTGGAGCCTGAATTCGTTTGAAAGGTGGTGCAGCCTCCCCTCCAATAGGAGCTTGAAATAATGATTGAAAATAAGTTTATTCAAAGCAAAACCACACCTGTCCATGGTTCCTTCTGAGGGAAACGCTCCTGTGTGCACAGGAGTTGTTACTCCTGCTGCAGGGAGAGTCTGTGTGTCAGTATCTTTGTGGGGACTGCACTCTCTGGATTTGGGGCTGTGCTTGAGAATTTGTAATCCCTGCTGTAGCACTGTGCAGGAGGCGAGGCCTGGATGTGGAGGAGATCAAAAGCTCAGATATGAAGTACAGAGATGAAAAGAATACCTAAAACTAGATAATGGCCTGACTGGTTTGGGCAGTGGACATGGGTGCAGTGATGTTGTTGCAAGGGTGAGTTAGATATTAAGAAGGGAGAAAACTAAGTGCACCTGGGGAGGTTTTTTTTTGCATGTACTGCCAGTTTATGTATGGAAATAATTGTTCCTTGTTGGACATGGTCACAGAGCTGCTCCCTGAGTGAGAAGGAAAAGGAATCCAGCTGGGAAAGCTGGTGACCATCTCAGAGGGCACAGTCTCAGCTTTTAACCACTATAATACCTGTAATATTAAATTATAGGCTGGGTTGTACCTTAGTAACACACAAATGGGACTGCCTTGTTAATAAAAGCAAATAGAACTTCTACACCATAAATCTGAAGTACACACCAGTCTGTTTCTCTGTTTTCTTTCCCCTTTCCCACTAAAAAAAATTTGGGAAGATGCAGTGTTGTCAGTTTTAAACTGACTTAGAAACTCACTGGAAGTAATTAGCATCATTAGAAAATCATTAGAACTTGGATATTGCTTCCAAACTGCATTTTAATTTCTTAATTTTGGTTCTAGATGGTGTGTTGCTGCTGGAAAATCCAAAAGGAGATAATACCTTGAACTTCACTGGACTTGTAGATGCTGTCTCCTGCATTTTTGGTGTTAAAAATTCCAAACTGACAGTTTTTAATGGAAACACAGGTAAATGGAGTATGACAAGGAAAATTGAAAGTCTTTCTAGCACCAGCTAGGAGTCATTTACTGTATAATTATTTACTGTGTAATTTATATCTATCTAGCTAGCTATATCAAATTGACAAGAAAATGGGTAAGGAAATATTCCATTTTATAGTACTTAGCTGATGAGACTGTGTTTATAGTCACATCAACATGCTTCCAAAAGCTGCTGCTAAATGGTGCTCATCTGTTATCTTGCTTCCATTGCAGTTCTCATCAGGACAAAATGTGATTTATTTCAGTGTTTCCACTGGGCCCAGGCTATGCTGGATCTTGGTGGCGAGCTGCCATCAGCCTTTCCATGCTCTCCCTAATGGCTCAGTAGGCAGGGTGAGAACTTAAGCTGAATGCAAACTGTGATCTGTAGAAGAAAAATGTTGTCTTTCCTAGAGAACCTTGAGGAGCTCTGCATTTCTTCTTTTTTTAGAAAAAGCTATTGAATATATTTGCAGCTTGAACTTTGTTAAGGCACAATAATGTAAAAAAAAACCCAGAAAACTATAAAAATGCTAATTGGATGGCTACAAAACCTTTTATTAGGTTTTTTTTTTTCATGGAAATATTACTGAAGTACATCTGAGGGGGAGGTACTTGAGTTGGCTGATTTGGGGTGTCCTCAGGGCTGCTGAGAATCACCAGTTCATGTCCAACAGTGACATCCATAAAGAAATAGTCTGTGCGTCACTGTTGCCATCCTTCTTGTCCTGTCCTGAGAATATTTTTAGGAGGATTTTGGGGGTTTCCCGTCTGGTGTCATCCATTAGCTCCCTGTGATAAATCTTTCAGGTCGTGCTCAGCTCAGCTGAACACAGTCCTCAGTCTTGTCATACAAAAGGATTAATCTTTGCTTTCAGTCAGAGGGGATTTAGGGGAAATCCTTCAGTATCTTCCTCAAGTTCCAGTTGTGTTTTGGAGAAGGAAATGGTTTTCCTTTAAATCCTTTTCTAAGTAGGAGGGATAACAATGTGGTCTGTGCCTGTAGAAGGGGATCTTTAACTGTATTGTTCATTGTCACCACAGAATGACCTTCAAAAGGCCTAGAAGAGTTGGGAAACTCCCATCTCACAAAGTTTAGAATTACTTTGACTCCATATTTGGGTTTTTTTCTGCCATTTATAGGACAAAAAGGTGCAGCACAAATCCATTAATGTTGAAGTCCTAAAGGGAAGTGGTGGAGAAAGTTGAAACCTTCCCTCTTCCTCTGCTGTAGAAACAAAAGCCCCTCCTTGCCTCTCCTCCTTGCCTCTCCTCCTTTCCTTCCTCCTTTGTTGCTTTCACTCCTTAGGAATCATTTTGGGACTTCCATCTTGGCATGCTGATTTTCACCTTTCAGTATGTGTCAGTGGTCCGGACAGAGCAGGGTATTTTCCCTGCCCACTTATTAATCCTATGGAATTTCCCTTGGAAAGATCAGATCATCAAATTGGCATTTGTTGCAGTTTGTCACATCTCAAACAAGTATTGGTCAGCAGATGTGGCTCCCTGGGGAGTCCCAGCTCAAGGCATGTGCCAGGAAAACAGTCCTGGAAGGTGTCAGAGGACAGAACCAGAATCCCAGTGTTTGCTTTGGATACAATCCATCTGCTCTGGTGTGGGTAACCTCAGGAGAGGTCTCATGGTGACTCCAGGGCTTGGAATCAGCTGCTGTGTCCCAGAGGAATTGCAGAGAAAGGTTGTGCACTCCAGACAAATAATTTCTGAATAGTTCCCATGTGTGCTAATAAAATTGGGACCCAGTAAAACCATATTTCTGCCTCCTCATTCCCTTCCTATGGTTTCTAGGGCTGTCCACTGTACTTGAAGTAATTTTTGATCTTGTTCTTTAATTGTAATGAAGGTTTCCTTAGGGTTGTGCTGTGGCACAGGGTCAGGCAGTTCTTCTCAGATGGGTCCTGTCCCTGCTTTTCAGTGTGGCTTTGGAATAATGGGATAAACATTTCCTCCCCAATAGTGTGTTCAAAGGTATTTTGAGGAACTGCACCCCCAAACAAGGGACTTGTACTGACCTTCAGAAAATAGAATTAGACTCTTCCTACATTAAAGAAAGTAAAATTCAAAGGGAAGAACCTGGGCTCAAGTCAGATGGTAAAAAAAGTTTTCTGTGACTTTTTTTTCCTCTAGACTGCTGAAAACTCTCTAAGCTTCTTGTTTGGGAGGCTTTTAGACTTGCACTCAGCTTTCATGGAAGTAGCTCATAATGAAAAAGATTTCTTTTAAACGCTTTCAATATGTTTATGGGAAGAAATGCATCTGTAGGTCATGTAGGGCTTAAAAAAAAGGGAGAGGCAAGGAAGGTGGGACAAAAATCCCCCTACAAGCTTTTGATCCATGCCTTATTTCATCTTTATGATTTTCAGATGGCTGATTTTTTAATCTTCAATTTTTAAAAGGCTGTGAGGCTGTAAGGTACTTTAGGGAGAGCATTAGCACTTAAACCCCACTGCAGGGAGAACTGACTTTTAAAGTGATTTTGATGAGCACTTGTAATACCTGCTTGCCTTTAAGTCTATTGATATCCAGGAAGAAATGATCCATTTTTTCTTGCTCTTGTGAGAAGCCTCTGTGAACAGACTCCTCTGACAGCCTGAGCTCTTCCCTGGGAAATGTCAGTGCTCCTGGAATGGCAAATGCTCATTTGTTAATTGGGCAAACCCCCATTACTGCAGCTCTGCCTCCTTGCCCTGCATGGATCCCCAGGGGTGCTGCCAGCTGGGGAATGGCAAACTGGGAGTTACTGGTGCCAAGTGTTCCCACTCTGTCACCCCCTGTGCTCTCCCTTCCTGTGGTCTGAAATTGTGCTGGTTCAGGAAAAACCTGCCCCTGGCTCCCTTCCTTTGGATGGAACCTTGGTAATTCCTCTCTATTTGTTAATGCAGTTGTTTTCTTGCTTATCTGAAAATAAAGCCAAAAGCAAGAGGCAGGCCAGAGCAGTGCTTGGCTTTTGGTTTCTTTTTTCTTTAAACTGTTAAATTTAAATTTGTATATATTTATATACAAATATATAAAAGTTGATATTTAAAATACACATTTTAGAATCTTAGGTGCAGCCTGAAGTCTCTTTATTTCCTTGAGCAATCTTGTAAACACTCCCAGTGCATCTCACACTGTTCTGTGGCACTTGACAGAGTTTTGAACTTGTAGCTTGTGATTGCTGTTCATATTTTTGTGGGGTTAGGTTTTTTGAGGGTTTGGAGCTTTTTTTGGGAGCTGGGTGGTCAGTTTAGAGTTTTTTTATTTATAAGTTTATAAACCTACAAAAAGTATACATTTATAAATTATTCCCCTTGACATTTTCAGGTAAACTATAGAAAATGAGATTTGTGCAGTTTAGGCTGCCTGATATGTGGATAAGGCTGCTGTGGAATGAGAACCTGTTGGCTGGAGCTGACAGGTGTGCCTGTTCCATATGTACAGGAACACACAGTTCTGACAAGAAATTGAATGCATCAGCTCTCCCTGGATTTGATTTCTGGAGCTCTTTGCAGCACAGAGTGATGTCATTCCTGTGTATTTTAACACTGTGCCCGTCAGTGGCTCTGTTTGACCTCAAGGCTCAGGCAGTGCTGCAGGATTCATTTTTGTCACAGAAACCTCATCAGCTTCTCCTCCCAGCCCTTCCAGGGATTGCTTCTGATGTCCTTGGAGATGGGGCTCCTGGTTTGGGTCTGGCTTTCCCCCATTCTCTCCATCTGCCTGGCTGGACTCGCGTGCTGGATCATGAGCTGTGCTGGCATTGCACACAGATACTCCTGTAGGGGGCTTTATTCATGAGCCATGACTTGAAATTTTTTTGTTTGTTTTTTCTGGAGTTTAATATATTTGATATCAATATTTAATTTATTATCAACATAGTAATTATTTTATTATTAATATTATATTAATTTAATATATTTAATATTTGTTTTTAATAAATATCCGGATGTTGCATAGTAACACATTCCCAGTGCTGCTTTGGCCAGGGAAGTCTGGGTGCAAGCAAAGATCACAGCTTTTCGTATAATGAGATAGGAATAGAAAATAAAAAATAAAATTTGTCTCTTTCTACATTAAAAAAAAAAAAATTCAAAGGGAGGAAGCTGGTAAAAAAATTTGTCTGTGACTTTTTCCCCCCAAGGTTGCTGAAAACTCTCTTAAGCTTCTTGTTTGGGAAGCTTGTAGACTTGCACTCAACTTTCATGCAAGTGGCCCATAATGGCTGCTGAATGGTTGGCTTGGGTGAATCATTTCCTGCTTGTTTGAAGTTAGCTAACTGTTTTTATTGCATAAGTCACTATGTGCATAAGAAATGTTATACAAGAACTAATTTCCACAGCAAACGAAGCACCCTCTTTGTGTTATTATGAAAACCAAATATTTCTGCCCAAATCCCATTTTTGCAGCAGAGAAGCTCTTTCTGGAGGAGAGGATGGTAAAAGAGGAGACAGTGGGGGCAGGAGTGAGAAGCTCCTGGGCTGGCCTGACTGGTGTCCCTTTGTGTTGCAGAGCTGCTGAACCACACAGACCTGCTGGGGCTCAGTGGGAGGACTCTGCATGTGACAGCAGGGTCAGCCCCTGGCCTGCCCAGCTCCCCCAGTGCCCTGCTCTGCCAGTACATGAACCTGCAGCTGATCAATGCCAAGCCACAAGGTATGGGGGCTGCTGGGCTGCTCCTTCACAGCAGCTTCTGCTGCACAGCTGCAGCTTTCCATTGCTACGTGGGGATTTTGGTTATTTTTTTTTCCTAGTGTGTACTTTCTGATAAAACAAATCTTCCCTCTTCTGCTGAGAGCAAAAGGAGAGCCAGTTTGAGATAAAGGGCAGCAGTTAAACATGAGCCCCTGGGCATTGTTTGCCTGTTTCTGACCATCAGCTCACCTGTGCAGCTTATTGTAAAAGGCTGAGTCTAAAAACAGACCACGTTTGAATAAAGAGCCAGCTCTTCACCAGGACATTGGAAACAGTCTGTGAAACATTTCTTAGTGCTATTTAAAAGCCAAGTGAATTGTATTATTCATCTGGTCTGGAGCATAAATATATGTGTGTGTAATTCTGTTTCCCACCTGCTATTCTGGCACTCTGAAAGCTCACTCAACAGCTGAGTTGTTTCAGTAACTTGCTCTTACCCTGTGCCCTGGTATGAGCCCTTTCTGACACTACGGAGAGCTTGCAGGAGCCAAAAATGTGGTTTTGTACAGGGCATTTGATCATCAGTACGTGCTTGGTGAGCTTCTGCACGTAGTGATTTCTATGTCCTGTTGAAATATTTCATGTTTCCTGGACTCTGGGTTATCCTGTTGTCCCATGTAAGGAAGTTTTCTTCTGTTGGTCAAGCTGTCAGTCATCACTTATATTTCTGGCTCTATAATTAATGAACTTAGAGAATATCTGTAGGTTGGTATGGCTAATTTATCTTTCAGTACCATGAAGAAATAGAGGTGAAATGGAAGAAGAAATCCTAACTTTCAATTTACCCAGATAAATGAAGTAATTTCATTTCTCACCAGTAGTGACTCAGCTGTTTTATCTTGTCCAGAATGCCAGAAAGGAACAGTGGGAACTCTTCTAATGGAAAACCCTGTTGGTCAGAATGGATTAACCTACAAAGCTCTTCTGCATGAGACAGCAAAAGTTTTTGGGCTCAGAAGCAGGAGGCTAAAGCTGTTCCTGGATGAAGCACTAACTCATGGTAAGCACAAACTTTTGGTTTGCTCATCTGAGGATCCTTGGAATTTATTGTTGAGGAGCAGCTCATGTAACCTGAGATCCAGTTGAATTACTAAATCCACACTATTCACACACCGGTTTGTAATTTTGCCCAGTAATTCAATATTAGCATAACAGAATCCTTTAAGCAAATATCCAGATGTAGAAGCTCTAAGCTGTAATGCATTCCCTTCATGAAGTGGCCAAGGCAAGTTTTTGTGAAAGCTTTTTCCTGCTGCAGTAAAGGTCATCAGCAGTGCCCTGCTGAGTGACTGAACAGGGAATCTCCTCCTGGAACTGAGTCTGCAGTAGGAATATTTTAAGAATCTGCTCAAACTTTTAACATTCATATTGTTGCATTGTCTTGGAGGATTGCAGTGGGTGGAAAAGAGCGTTGGATCTCTGTTAGAGCAGTGAGGTAGGGCCCAGCCATTTGGGATACCTGGGAAGCAGGGAGCTTCAGCACGTGCTCACAGCTCTGAAATGCTAAAGAACCCCCCCAAACCCACTGACAGATGGGAAACAAAAATCTCTGATTCATGAGGAAGGTGTGACTGAAGCTTGAGCCATCTGTGGTGCTGAAAAATTGGACCAGAGTGATTTGGGACTTCATTTGACAGAGAGAATGGATTGCAAACTGCATGGTAAAACCCCAAACAACTCCAAACAGGGATTCCTGGAGAGTTCCAGGAGAATTCAACTCTCTGAGTGAAATGATGCTAAGGGTTCTGTCTGCAGTGTGTCACAGTGATGTGGTTTACAGGCTGTTTGGGCGGGATCCATGACAGCTACTGGCTTAGCACACATTACCTGTCCAGAAGTTGGACATCCTGCTCAAGCTGCCCATCTCAGGGTGGGCTGAGCTTCCTCAGGAGGTGCTGTCAGTGGGGAGGGCAGGAGGGGGCAGCTCTGGTGCAGCTGCTGAGAGCTGGCGTCACTCAACTGCCTGTGAGGATTCGGGTGGGATATGTTGAAATCTGAGCAAGGAGGGGTGGGAGGGTTTTGTTGTGAATTTTTGGCTGCTTGGTTTTCTTGTTTTATTTTTTCAATTTTTACTTCATATGACCTTAAGTGTATTTATTCAAAAGCCATTTTTGTAATTCAAATGGACCTCAGATGTTGATGAAACTTTATAGTGATAGTTTAAGCAAATGCCAAAAGTAAAAAAAATAATGTGCTGAGTGGTGTTAACAGAGAACTGGAGCCTGGAGTGTTTCAGCAAAAGGGATAAAAACCAAGAAGATGAACCACACTTGGTTTGCATAAACTGAAGGGATTTTTGTGTGCAGCCTTGCCCACCTGGGAATTCAGGGATTCAGGCACTCAGCAACAAGGGATGTTAGGCACAGTTCCTCTTTGGTTCAGCACCAGATGATTCTGTTCAGACACTGAAATAACTGTAGGAAACTACAGAGCTTTGAAAGAGGCAAGGAGCTGACAGGACAGGAAAGTGTACAAACAGGCAAAACAGCTTTTAAGGCTCAGTTGAAGTGAGGATTTTTAAAATGCCTTCACCTGAAAGGGAAATGGGTTAAATCACTGTAACATTTGTAGCATGGATTCTCTAGAACTGTTTAAACTTTAATTAATGAGTGTGAAGTGACAATTCACAATGATCAGATCAGAAAGATCAGATTTGATAACTCCTTCAAGGCCAAAACAACAGATTTGGTCTCTTTTAAACTCAGAACACAGAGAGCTTGGTCCCAGAGGTTTATTTGTGCAGCTAATGCCTTGTAGCCACACTTCTGCTATCTCAGGTTTAATTCTCAGCATTCACCTCCTAGAATAACATTTTTTAAGTTTAAACACTGGCATAGTTGTGTTTTATCTTCACATCTCTTTGTATGACAAATGA
The DNA here is from genome assembly GCA_024865655.1 of Emberiza elegans. NCBI lineage: Eukaryota > Metazoa > Chordata > Aves > Passeriformes > Fringillidae > Emberiza > Emberiza elegans. The sequence continues at coordinate 1,837,009 of JALJVW010000207.1, read as the reverse complement.
GTGCTGCATATAAAACACTTTGATGCCTCTAAAAACATTAGGTCAATTAATGTTTATCTATATTGTTGCAGCTTTGTAATCTCCCATTCATCTTCTGATCAATCTGTTCAAGGTCTTACCTTCAGAACAACAAAGTTCAGTCTCTTAAGTAGGTTTTCTGTGGTTTATTCTAAAAATAAAAATGTATTTGCTGTTAACAGTTTGAAGTGTTTGATGAAAATAACCCAGGAATTGGAAGGTTGGTGCCTGTTCAATAAAAAGGAAAAACAGTCACTTGGTGGAAAATGAGTTATTGGTTTTGAAGAGTTATTTTTATAAATGTTCTGGGCATCTGCTGTCTATTGCACAGAAACTCACCAGCTTTTCAGAAACAAACGTGCTTTTCACTCCCTCTTTGTAATGTTGGAAAACATTCCAAAAACAAATGTTCAAGTGGTGAGTGTTGCTTATTCCTGAGCTGGAGAGACACAGGTTCCAGGTACCTGATTGTTCCACACTGGGCATGGTGGGGACACTTCAGGTGCTCCCTCCAAAGCCCTTCCCTGGAGCCATTGGCACAGAAAGGAAGGTGTCCCTACAGTCCGTTGATAAATCAAATTTCCAGTTTTTAAAACTAATTGTTGTGATAAATACTGTTGGAAATAGGTTCATGTAAGTTCCTCATTTTTTAGGATCTTATAAATAAATATGTAATAAGAGACTTGGAGACCCAAATTCACAATTGGTTTGGCTGCTTCTGCAGACCAGACTCTTTTACATCCTGATGGAACATGTTCCTGGGAAGGAAGGATGGTGAGGGAATAAAGCCCTGATTGCTGTATTGGATTATAGCTCTGTGGATGGATATTCAGCTGCTTAAAGGGTAGTATTACAGTGGAAGAGAACTCCTGAAAAACACTGTGATCCATGAGGACTTCTCAGTTCTCTCATTAACAGATGGCTTTTAAAATCAGTGCAGCTTCTGTGTGTTTAGTCTAAAAATGAAACATTTTTCAAAGCAGGATGGGGCAGGACCCTGCAGAAGGGTTCCTCCTGAAAACCCCCAGCCAGTCTGGGTGTTATTAATGTGTCCTTTGTGCTAACACTGGTGCCAGACCTTTATATTATCCTGTGTTTGCTGGGGTTGTCTGCAGGGTTCCGGGGTGAGAGTGACACCGTGACCCCAGTCCTTGTTAATCTGGGTTTCACCAGTGTTCTCTGCTTACACCTGCCAGGTTTCTTATCTCTCGGAGCTTTTTAGTGCAGAGGCCTCAGGGCTGTTTGATACTGGGGTGACTTTTGTTCCAAGGCTGTAGCTCCCAGTGTTCCAAACACTCTGCTTGTTGGGCAGCTGATGGCTGCTGGAAGCAAAGTCAGCAAGCACCAGGCTTCTTGGGAAAAAATTCACAAAGTAATAGTGAAAGATTTCCAGCTCCTGCAAGCTTTGCAGGTGACTTTCCCCAGACACAAGTGGGATTACTCTGTCTTTGTGTTTATTGAGTAATTACAACCCCTGAGTCAGCCTGTTGGAAGCGTGCTCTGTCCTTCAGAGGTTTGTTGGGACTTTATCCTGTTCCTGTTCCAAACTGGGCATGCAGCTGTGAGAAGACTTAGGGAATTATCCTGTATGGTCAGAAAGTCCTCAGGCATACTCAGCAAGATTCCAGCAGTAGTTCTTCAGCAGGTACTGGTACAATCCTTGCTTTACATATAAACTGTTTATGAGGGACTGTTCATAGTGACTTCATATCACAGTGTTAGAGTTTTCTGAACTAGGTGCTGCTCTGTCAGGATGTGAAGGTAAGAACTGTGGGCTGATGTAGACTTTCAAAAAGTTCTACTTTGGCACATAAAACAGGCTCTCCTGCTCTTGCAGGGGCATTGGTGACATGTGGTGACCCTTCCTTTCATGCCCTGGGCTTTAACAGGAAGGAATTTTGAGCTGAGCAGTTTCTGTCCCAGTCTCACTGTGGTGAAACCAGCAAAAATGTCTGAATAAAGCAAATTTTTAAAAAAAAAGTTCATAATTCTCCTGGTAAGCAAGAGCCCTAACTCTTGTTTTTCTCTTCTTTCCTTCTTTCAGAGATCACAAAGGATGTTTCTATGAAGAACCTGAACATGAAGACCCTCTATGTTCATGTCATACCCACCACAGCTGAATGTTGAGACTTCCAGATTTATGACCATGTAGACTTTTTTCCACAAAAAATGAAGTGAAAGGAAATTATTATGCTTTTAGATGAACATCCAAGTTGTGTATGGTACTTTTAACATCTCTAGTGGCACACAGGATGTTTTCTACCAGTGCATGTCTAATATGCTGCTCTTTGGTTTCAAATACAATGTATTTTCATTATGTTATCTTAATATGCTGTAAAAGCTGTTCAGAAACCTTAGATATCTATGCAGTAATTTGCCTGAGAGAAATGGGACTCATACCTCAGTGATGCTGTTCTCTGCCTGTCCTTTGTGCAGAGGGCATCTTTTCTAAACCATGGCTTACCTACAAGGCTCTCTGATATATTCCCACCCTCCCACAACAGCTTTGTAACTTATTTAAGGGTTATCTGGATTTGTTCATTCATACTCGCTGGGTTTTCATCAAGTGTGTGGCTGTTGATTTCAAATACTCCCTAATTTCAACACTTGGAACAATAAATTTGCTTCATCTCCTGACTCTCGCTTCCCTGACTTCAGAGTATTTTGCTTCCTCAGGATTTCTGAAGAAGAGACCTCTTAGAGCTCCATATGGATCAGGAGCAGGCAGAGCCACCTGAGATGTGACAGTGCTGAGCACCAGTGGCTGTTTGCATTGTGGTGCTGCCAGGTTTGGGGGCGTGGGGGAGAGTTGTTCTGATGCAGAAGCAGTTTCAGACTGAAAACAGTTGGGGTTTATTTTCTGTAGTACCCAGTACAGCTTGGCAGTGTTGTCAGTGTTCCCTTGTGGACCCTGGCAGGGGAAGGCAGAGCCCCCCTTTGGCAGTGCTGGGGTGTTTCTGCCTGGTTCAGCTGGAGCTTTGAGCACACCTGGGGTTCTGCACCTCCCTGGGGGCAGGCACAGTGAGCCCTGGCTGTCCTGGCAGTGCTGGGAGCAGCAGGACACACTCTGCAAACAGTGGAGCAGCAGCCTGGCACAGCAGAGGCTTCTGAGCACGTTTTTCCATTGCTCTGTGAGTTTCATCTTTACACTAGGAGCAAAACCCAAAGCTGGTTCATGATAACTCTGTGTTAGTTGGAATAACTATAAATAGCTGTTCTGTGTAACTCCTGTGCACTGGTGGACTGGACCAAAATTGTAAGGACTCCTTTGAAGTGACCCAACTTCCTGGCACTCAGCTTACAGAAAATTATTTTATCAGTATTAAAAATGGTTGTGCCTCCTGAATCACTGGCTTGTTCAGGTTAATGAATACTGGATGTTGCCCTCTACTTTTACCTGGAAGTCAGCTGGTTTTTAGTGACACAGTGATATGGAAATCCAATTTGTATTGGTTTGTGGGGTTTCTTTGTCACATCAAAAATATCCAGCTTTCATCTTCTGTGAAAGCAAGATTGCTGTTCCTAAAGGAACTTTGCTTTATTATTGATGGAGAATAAAGGGAATGGTAAATGATTGCAACCTAACCTCATTCTTAATGACCCGGTGTAAGGTCACAACACTGCTTGCATTTTTAAAGACTTATTTGGGATTTAGCATTTTGTCCTGTTTCATCTCACTCCTTCCTTCACTGCACACACTTTACCACATCACTCTTCCTTTTTCTCCTTTCCTTTTTTTTTTTTTTCTGTATGTGTGGTTGGTTTTGTTTGTTTTGTTTTGTTTGTTTGTTTTTTTTTAACTTTCTGTGCTTTCTCTCCACATCAGCACAGTCCTCATGGGTTGTGAGGACACAAAGCCAGGTGTGCTCCAGCCTGCTCACATCACAAGGATGGAAATGCCCACGGATGTTCTTTCTGTCTGATAGGATCAGTAGAACCTGGCAGAGGGGAAAATTCAATATACTTAGGACATGTAATGGAGGAACAAGACCAGAGTTGGTCAGAGGACACTGCTGGAAATGCTTCTGGGTCCATTAACTTTGCATCAACATAAGTAGCATGTAATTAAAAAAATAATTTGGAGGCAGAATTAGGGTTTAATTTTCCTCTCAGGTGCCACTGATAGATGGCTGTGATCTCTTACCTGCACAGCCATGAATGTTAGGGAACAGGCTGTGACCCATTTGGGTGATCTTATGCTGTCTCTACCTTCCTTCTCCACATCCATTTTTAGTATTCCTTTTTTATTATTCTGGATAATATCTAATCATTGCATGAGAGAATTTATCTCTTGGGATCTTGAAGGGGGGGAATGTTTCCTAGTAATTTTTTTATTGAGGTTTCTTAATGCACTTCTATAACATTATCTAGGTTGGCCTAATAATAGTCTCTTGGCTTGATGTGATATTCTTCAGGATTTATGTACCTCAATTAGCTTCCCTCTTAAATAGCTTGTTACACAAATGAGGTCCCAGACCACTGCTGCATAGAGGAGCCATGGCCAGGGCACTCCAGCGCTGTGTCACAGCATTTGCTGTCCTTGGAGGAGTTTGGAGCCTTGGATCCTGGTGTTGTTGCCTCTCACCTGGTGGCATTCCAGCTCTCCTCCTGCCTGGAATGTGTGCAGCCTCCAGGAGCTGGGCTGCTGGGGAGCAGGAGGTACTGACACAACCCAGATCCATTGTTCTGTCCAAAAATCACAGTGCTGGAGCTCAGCAAAATGGGGACATCCCCCACCACACGTGCAGAGAGCTGTGTCCCTCCCCACTGCATCTCTGGGAGCTGCTTTGAGCTCCAAGGGGTTTGTTCTGCCCCAATTCCACCAGGCTGGGATTCTGTTGGCATCCTTGGCAAGGGCAGGGCCTGGCACTGAGCAAGGCTGAGGGCAGAGGAAACCCTCAGGCTTGGCTGAGCTGAACCAGCAAATTCTGTGGCAGGAGAGCAGCAGCACTGCTCCTGTCAGTGCAGTCCCCTGTCACTCCTCAGGAGCCATCACTGAGTGTGGCCAGGCTGGCTCCAGCCCAGAGTCACCTCCCTGCCTCCCCAGGGTGGATACAGCACCCAGAGCTGCATTTCTGCCCTGCCCAGGGTGGGTGCAGCACTCAGAGCTGCATTTCTGCCTGCCCAGGGTGGGTGCAGCACTCAGAGCTGCATTTCTGCCTGCCCAGGGTGGGTGCAGCACTCAGAGCTGCATTTCTGCCTGCCCAGGGTGGGTGCAGCACTCAGAGCTGCATTTCTGCCTGCCCAGGGTGGGTGCAGCACTCAGAGCTGCATTTCTGCCCTGCAGAGGGTGGGTGCAGCACTCAGAGCTGCATTTCTGCCCTGCTCAGGTGACTGGGGGTGTTCTTCTGCAGGTAACTTCCAGGGAGAAGAATGGTTTTAAGGAGAGAAAAAATAAACTGGCTTCTCTTCCTCTCCACTCAATCCTGCCATGAGCTGAGTGGCAGCTGATCAACCTTTCAGCCCTTCTGCAGCTCAGAATCTTTCTGATTTCTGCCAGCAGCAGAGTTCAGTGTCCTCGTCATTACTGGTGAAGCACAAAGCAATTACTCAGTCTGTTAAATAATTTCTTGCTCTTTATCTGATTTCTTACAAGCTGGACTCTTAACACTGATTAAACAGATTGAAAATACACTGTCTGCAGCTGCATTACAGAAGGTGGCCTGCAAAATAGCCTCAGATAATTTCCTTTCACATCTTTTTTCCACACACAGGAGCAGCTTTGCAGGGGGAACACAACTTTGCTGAGTTAATTTTACTCTTGCTGTGCTGTGAGTGGTGGGCAGCTGGGGTTGGAAGGAAGGAGTGTCATCAATTATCTAATGTTTTCCCCAGTTAAAATGTTTATGTAACAAATATAATTATAGCTTTTATATAATTGAGGGGGGGGGGAAGGTTCCTATTTCAGTATGTCTGGATATTTCAGTTAATTTCCTGTCTGTGTCTGTACAAAGTTCTAATTAGGGGGGCACAAAGCTCCTCAGAACACTTCTGAAGTTCCTTGTAGATGGAATTAAAATTGTTCCTAAAGATATTTAGTTTTTAAGACTTCCTTGGGAATTCTGTAAACACTGTCCTAATTCTGCAGTTTGTTCTAGTTGTCTTGAGTGTTCAAAACAGTGAAAACAGCTGAAACCTCACAGACAAGCAAAATGTAGCCTGGCACTTAATATTTGCTGTGTTTGATCAGGTGTGACAGCTGGACAGCTGTGCAGGGGGTGCTGCCATGGGATATCCTTTGTGCTCTGCCTGAAGGGGACAAACATCCTTCTGTTGGCAAGGCAGCAGCTTTGCAAAGGTGAAGACTATCAACATACCGACCTAGGATGTGTGTTCTGTGATCAATGTGCTGGCAAGCCCCAACATTATGGGATCTTTGGGATTCATTGCTTCTGGCTGTGTGTGCCAGGCAGGGAAGTGGGAGGAGATGAGGCAACCTGGAAAAATTGAAATCTTAGACTGCAAATCTTGCTGGTGATACAATCTAAACAAGGATGAAGGATCCTGAATATTCCTGAAGGCAGTGTTTGTAAGACGAAAAAGAGAAGTTGCTCACTGTGTCAGCTGAACGAGCCAAAAGCCAAGCTCAGGCTCTTGGAAAGCAAGAGCTTTACAGCAAAGGGAGCTGCCACGGATTAGTAATTAAACAAGCACCAATAATTCCATCTTCTTGCCAAAGAACACAAGTACCAAAAAAAGCAAGTGCTGTGCTGCATAAACAGGATTGTCTGGGAGATGGTGAAGTAATCTTTCCACTCAGTTGCTGATAAGGCTCCTCCTGCAGCCCTGTGTCCAATTTTGGGAGCCCTGCCATGAGGAGGATGTTGACAATTTGGAGGGAGGCCCGTGAGGAGAATCAGGAATAAGATCTGGCAAAGATGGCTTGGGAAAGACTGCAAGAGTTGGCATGTTTGTTCTGCAGCAGGGAAGTCTGAGGGTGAGATGGGAGGAGCCTTCCAGTAAATAAATACTAATTGCAAAGAGAATAGCAATGAACAAGTTTTCAAGAAGCTTGCAGTGAAATGGGGAGGGAATTTAGGCCACACATGAGGGGAAGCTGCCTAAGAATTAATCTATCCCTAGAATGGGTGGCCTGAGAAAGTGACAGGGTTTTTCTGACTCACTTTTAAAATTTATTTTGTCACTTAAGGAAACTATGGGTTTACAAAAAAAAAATTCCTCATGAATTTCAGCCTGATGTTAGCTCACCCATAAAAATTAGTGGATACAAGGTTATTAATTCTAAAATGTGGTTTTCTTTGGATATCTACAATAATGTGTTGATCACATTGATATCTGAACTCCTCTGTGCACCCTGTGGCATTTTCATCACCCTACTGGACATGCAAGCCAGATGCAAAAATGGAATTTGCTGGCAATATTTGGGTACCTTCAGGACTCTGTCATTCACTTGGTGTTAATACCATGTAACTTTGACCAGCTCTGTAAGAGGAATCAAAGTAACAGAAATAAAGCACAGAAAGGGCATTAAAACCCCAGAACAGCACAGGTTATATTTATTTCTCTGTGTGATGATTGCTTGCCCCAAAGGGCAGTGGAGGGGACAAACCCAAACTGGAACATTTACCTTATGCTGCAAATCCCTGGATGATCCTGTTAGTTTATGGACTTGGCAGGAGCTTACTCCTGATCTTAATTCTGCAAATTAATTAGAAAAGTGTCCCAGGTTCCCCCTTTTTAATGGTCTTTGTAAAAAATGCCTTTCTCTGCTGCTTTGCCCTCGTCTCAGGGACATAAACTCACAGTTCAATACTAACAGAGGAGATGAGCTGGTAAACGGCCACAGGTGTTTCTATTTCTTCCACCTAAAATTAAATTAAGGAGTAATTGAGTATCTCTTTGAGGAAGAAAGTCCCGAAGCAGCTGTGTAGTGTGTGTGCCACAGCCATGGCTGTAAGCACTGGTGCCATGGTACCAGCACATCCCTATTGACTTGCTCCAGCTCTGTTGATGGGCAGCACTCGCATTCTTTTCTCACCTCTGTTTGCTGCTCCACTGCCTGAATTTTACAATGCAGAGTTCTGCATCTCAGTTCTACAGAATGCCTTGAACCTCCTCCCCTCCATGGCTGAGCCCTGCAAACCTGTGTTTTTGCTTTGATGCCTTTTTGGGACTACCAAAAATCAGAGGCCAGTCAGAATTAGGGGAATAAAAAGCAGTTCTGTTTATTGAAGGGCCTGCAGGTACATTTAGGGCAGATGGAATCCCCCTAGGGGCTACACCCAAAAATGGACCAGGGGTCAGGGGTTTTTATACTTTTATCAGTTTGGTCCATTTGCACATTGGGGGTTCATCTGCCAATTCCAGCTGCAGGTAATGAAGTCATTGACCCCAAGTTTGCTCCCCCAAGTCCCTTTTGTTCCCATCTCTGGGCCCTGAGGCAGTGAGGTGTCCTTGATTGCCAGGCCTGGAGAGGAATTGCTGTGTCTGCCCCAAATGGGAAAGCTGCAGCTGCCACTGGGTGTGGAGTTCGGATTTACACACTAAAGAACTGCAGGAGTACAAATATATGAAAAATAGACAAGCTAAAATGCTAAGGCATCATCCTTTAGCACTTGTGTATGTTAGCCAAAAAACACTGGCTATTTCAGGCTGTACATATTGCAAAGAGATGCCTTCCTTCCCCTGAGGAAAAACAGCAAAGAACCAGTAATATCCATCATTTTAAAAATGGAAAAACCTACAAAGAGATACTGCAAATAGAGACTTAATGGTCTGTTTCCAAATCCCATTTTGCTGTCAGTACCATCACACACAAGACACAAACTGGGAAGAACAAGAGCAGTCTCAGAAAACAGAGCTGCACAAAATTCTCAAATATTTCGTTTGACTTGGATTATTGTGTGAAACTCTGCTTTCAGCTGCTCCCTTGGTGGATGCACAGGTCTGTCTTGGGTAGATGGGATAGATGTGCTAACCTGGGGTTGTACAGCACAGCCCTGAGGATGCCAAAATGTTGTTTCCCTGTTCCCTGTTTCTCTGGCTGCACCTGGGAATGTTGTTCTTTGAGCTGCTTCTGGTACACTGGATTTTCATTCCTGCCTTTCCATTCCAATTTCTTGTGTGTGAACTCCAGGGATTCCCACTCAAAGCTTCATTTGCCAAGCAGGACTTGTCTGTGCTGACACAGAGAGGCACAAACCTGGTCACTGCTGCCAGAGGCTCCCCACCATCGGTGACACACATGGAACTCCTCAAGGCTGGCACTTATTCTACTTTGCTGTTTGCCAGAAAGGCCTGCTGCAGCTGAGAGTTCAATAATGTGTGTTTAGATTTTTAAACATTGAAGTGCCTCCTTGAAGGCCAGGCTCTTGGTCTGTCCCAAGGCAATTCCCACTTTCAGATCTCTTTTGTGATGTGCAGAGAAAAAGTTGATAAACTCATTAATTACATCATGCATAAACAGTGAACTCATTGAGGGGGAAAAAATCCAAACCCAGGATGTCTTTTTAAATACACTGATTATTTTGTAGGTTTGCATTTTTAGAAGTGAACACAAGAACTTGAAGCCTGTGAGACTTGTCCTGTTTTTCCTTAGCTCAGTAGCAGAGTGCAGGCTCTGGCTGCTGGATCCTCCCAGAGCTGCCATTCAGAGCCTGTATCCAAATTAATCTTTGTTAGATGATGTAAAAACAGCAACAGAGAAACTGACCCAGGAGTCAGTGGCAGCAGGTTAATTCTTGAATAATTTCCATCACAATAGGAGAGGGAAGGGAAAAGGAGTGAAGTGGTGGCAAAGTGAGAGATTTTCATGCAAGTGAATATAATAAAGAGAAAGGGAAGATAAGGGCACCAAACACAGAGTGCACGGAGTCTCTTTATTGCAAGGTTGTCTCCTTAAGCTCCTTTTTTAAGGTATTAAGAGTTGCAAGAGGCCAAAGTAATTTATATGGGGCAATAATATCAAACAGGTTTTTACACCTTTGTAATAACATGCCTGAAGTGTTGCCAGTTTAAAGCCTTTTCTGGCATGGAATAATCACTTTGAAAAACGTATTATTCCCCAGCAGTAAAAGCATTTAAAAGCTGCAATGTGTTACATTAATTCAGACATGACAAAAAAAAGAGCATGATACAATGAGGTGCATTTGGAGGAATAATTTTTTATAATTCCTGGTCAGACCTACATAAGTTAACCAGGAGTTTATCCTTTGGGAATCAGGAGCTCTGTAATAATGCAACACAACACGGTAATGTGTACAAACAAAGAGACTCTGCAGGTGAGGAGACATTAACTCAAGGAAAATGAATAGTTCCACAAATTAAAAATATTTTAAAGTTAAGGATTAAAGGTGAAGAACTTGAGAGCTGTGGTTACTGGTACACGTGCACTTGTCTGAGTGTCATGGATGGTTTTCTGTTCCATAGTCTGTTTTCCCCAATATAAGAATGGAATTAAAAATCACTTCCCACAGCTTACCTGTATTTACCATTTTGGGAGAAAACCATCTTACATCCTTCATCCTCTCATTGTTTTCATCAATTTGTAAGGAAAACTTAAACCTGATCTGTTTCTGTCAGCTGAGGGTGAACCATCGTCCAGGAGTCCTTAGGAGAGCTCAGTTACCTGAAGTAACTTTTAAATATTCTATTAAATATTTTATATTAAATATTTTATATTAAATATTTTATATTAAACATTTTATATTAAATATAATTTATTAATTTTAACATTTTATTAAATTTTATATTAAAATTTTGATATTCTATATTCATTATTCTATATTAAATATTAAATAGCCAAATTTTATTTTATTTTTTTATTTTATTATTTTATATTTTTAATATTTTTTAAACATTTTTTCAGGTATTGCTAAAGAATTTTTTTCAACTCCCTAAATTACTGCATCTTTCACAAATGGATAAACAGAAGCAACTCTTCCCATGGTGTTCCTTGTGGGCATGGAGGGTTGGTTCATGGTGTGTCAGATCTTGTTCTCCATTGCTACACAAGGACAGGGAATGAAGAATGGAATAAAACATCCTCTGTGTGGTGCTGGGATGGGCATTTATTCTGTCCTTGGTATCTCTATTCACTTACTTTTTGCTTTGCTCTGTTAAAATGAGATGTAACAAATGGTGGAAAGGCAAAGTGAGCTGGAGAACCCTCAGGTTTGTGTGCAAACCATCAAACTGAAAAGGGTCAGAGGGTCGGGGTTTTCCTTCCCCTTTTCACCTCCCATTTGCTCAGCTATAAAATGCTGCAATATTTCACAATCATTATGACAAAAATTGGTATCTGGAAACCTTTGTTTGTCTTTGCTCCTCGCAGTGCAGACCAGGATTTATTGTTGGCTGAGCATCTGAGCACAGGATCCCCACTTTGCCATGAGCAAGGAGAGTTTAGTTGTCTTTGCACACTTCAGACTTGAGTCATGTCCTATAAATACACCGCACATAACAAGGATTTAGGCATGAAACAGTCTGTACTAGTGCTTTAAGAAGCAATTTTGTGTTTTTCATACACTTGAAATCCATGCCAGGCTAATCTTGGAGTGCCTGTTCCAGCTTAGCAAGGTCACATCAGTGCTTTGTGCAATCACACATGTGAGTTGCATGTAACTTTTTATTAACTTCTCAGTGTGCTAAAAACCATGAATAATTCATTTCCTTGCTGTTTTTATCTAACCATATGATAAATGAACAGGAGAGGGGGGAAAAGATGAGAGACTGGTGAAGCTTTGTCATGTATGCCAGGCACTGAGGAACCACCAGCCCTGCCAACTCACAGTTCCCAGTAAGTTACATAATTAAAGGAATATTAATCTGTACTAAGCACATCTACCTCAACACCCCCTTAGAACTGCAATAATTACTGCTTTAGCAGAGACTCTGATTAATATATGTCAGTGCAGCCCATTAAAATAAGTAGCGTGTGTATATGTAGTCTGAGAGAAGTTTTAAGGAGTAGATGAAGATTCCCTGGGGATTTTTTGTGTTGGTTTGGGGTTTTTTCCTCCTTTTTCTTTTTAATTTTTCCTTTTCTCTTTGTTTTGTTTTGGTTTTTTCCTTTTTTTTTTGGTTTTTGGGGTTTTTTTTGCTGGGCTATGGAAGGTGGTTGTTTTCTGATGTAGGTTTACTCCTGTAAAATAAAACAACCTTTTAAAAAATATTGTATCTTTATACCTGGGTTTGCTTTCTTTGATCTGAAATAACTGAATATACCCTTAAGCCTGTCTTCTGTGCATATAGGAAGGTTACAGGATGAGTGTAACCTCTGGGCAGGTGCTGCTCTGCCCTCTGTGAGTTGATTTGCTGCCTCATCTAAACCTTGAACATTTGCCTCAGTGCACAATCTCCTGGGTTTTCCCTGCTGAAACTCCCCTAATGCTGACTCAAATGTGTATTTTCAATTTTGCCAATTGTTGGAGGCTAAATGCAGACACAACTAATGAGCATTGGTTTAACCAAGAAATAAACCAGAGACAGGAGAGAACTGAAAGAGGAAACAGAGATAACTTAATTTCCAGGAGCAAGGCCTGGCTGCCTCCTTCCTCTGGGAACAGCACAGTCCATCTTTGGGACCTCCCTCTGTGCAAAGAGCTCACTCCCTTCTTCCTCCCAGAGAAAGGAAAAAGGCTGCAGAAACCAGAGTTGCTGGGGAGAAAGTGATGGTGCTTATCCCAGGCAAAACCAAACTGTGGAGCTGCACAGGGCAGGATTTCTGAAAGAGCCAGGGAGTTTTCAGTGTGCGCAGTCAGCCCAGAGCTGTTCTGGTGAGTGCTCATGGAGCACTGGCAGCCCACCCACCAGCAGCTTTTCAAGGGTTTTTCAGCTTTTGTTTTCCAGCACATCCCAGCTCACTCCTCTGCCGAGCCTCAGGATTCCTGTGCATAACTGGGACACTGCCTGTGAGCAGGAGCATTTGTGCTTCTACATGCAGGAGAGATGGGACATCAGGTTTATTTCTTTCTTTTTAAATTCTCCTACTCAATCAAAAATTGTTTATTTTGGTGAGAGTTTTAAATGGTAATATGGTGCATAAAAGTGGTGTTTGCCTCGTTAGGAAATGTTTGTGAGTGAGGACAGAGTGTGCATCAGCTGGGAGTGAGAGCAGCCCAGCAGGACAAGACCATTTGCACTGAAGCCTGAACCATATATATATATATATATATATATATAAACTAAATAAATAGATAAATAATTATTATATAATATATATAATGTATTATATATTATTATACTACATTAATATACATTATATATTATATGATATAATTAATAGATATTATCTATAATAAATATATGCATATATGCATATACACATATAGATACATATATACATATATATACACAATATATATACATATATACACACACATATATACATATACATATATATATATGTAAAATATAAATAATCCCATTGTAAGAGAATAACACTTCCCCCAAGAACTTATTTGTCCTAGGATTTTACCTACAAATAAGAAAAAGTTTAAACCATCTCTAAGAGGTAATTAAATGTTAAAACTTCAGAGGCTGGGGGAATATTTTTGTACAGCGCATTGGCATTCTGTGTCAAACACTATTCCCAAGGTGATTTTGATCCAACTATCACTGGGAAACATTAAAAGTAAGGGAGGATTTTCAAGATCAAGAAGTCTGCAGAAACTCAGACCACTCCAGAAAAGTATTTTAAAATAAAATTCATCCCAATGTTTATCCATGGTTAATGAAAAGTTGTGTAGAAAGTTATACTGAGAGAAAAACTGTGGTTGGGATGCATTTTGTCAGTATATTGTTGTTGACAAAGTTCAGTTTAAAGCTTTAAATGACAATTTTAATATTTACAGGAATAAGAAAGAATAAGAATTTTTTGGCTGAGGAAAAAAAAGCAAGTAGTTTTTAACTGGGAGTAGTTTTTTGTCTAAAAGTTCTAGATCAATATAAATCAATATGTTGCTGAAATGCTATAATACAGAAGGTTGAATGAAAAATAAGAGAAGGTTTGTAATTCCTCCATCTGTAATGTAATCCACATGCACACTTTTGCCTTTCTGCTGTTTGCACTCATCACTATAATTTATGCCCAGGATCATTAGACAGATATATGGATTTAATTATAAAACAATATCAGAGGTTAATTCTTAATTAATCCTTAAGTGCATAATTTAAGCGTGTAGGCACCTTAAATTCTCCCTGCAGATAATGGAGAGGTGGAAGGGGGATACTGAAGGAGATCTGGGTGTGCTTATTTCTCTTTTCATTGTTTTTTCTGCCTGTGAATAAATATAAATATAAAATATAAAATATAAAATATAAAATATAAAATATAAAATATAAAATATAAAATATAAAATATAAAATATAAAATATAAAATATAAAATATAAAATATAAAAATAAATATAAATACAAATATAAATATGAGCATGTCACACTCTTTTGAGAGCTGAAGGCTGCAGGTGAGGCCACACAAATGCAGATCTGCCCCTGCTGAGCCATGCAGGGTCTCTCTGCTGCTGTTTAACTTGAATTAAACCTCACCAACCCCTGGGACAGCTCAGCCCACCAGGACTTGGGTAATTCTGGGATTAACTGGGGAGTGCTGGGTGATTGTAGGGTTAATTTGAGGATGTTTTCTACCTGAGTCTGACCTGTTCATCTCACCTCAGGGCTGGCTTGCAGTGCTTGTGAGGAGCTCCAATGTGATTTTTAATAAAATGCAGTGAGAAATAAGCACTGGGTTCATTAGCAGGAGTTTTGGCCAGAAGCTGGAGAAGTGAAAAAGCAGATTTCACTGGTGATAAATTGCAGAGCAGCCTAACAGCATTGTTATCTTCCTTCTGCAATGCCATGGCTCTCCTGAGTGCATCCAAGGGCTTCCTGATGGTTTTTCCTGGCATCTATGGCTCGAAGCAATCACTAGAAATGCATGCTGGCAGATCTGCCTTGCCCTGGTGCTGGTGTTCATTAAGACTTGAAGTAAGAAAGGTAAGGGGGCTTCCCAAAAAAAGAGCAGGATTGTAATTTACAGCCTTCAGTCCAAAGGAGATATTGTAAAATGTTGTTATTCTCCAAGCCAGTGAATTATTCTTACCCAAACAGCAGCAAGTGAAATCTGGGATTTATGAAATGAATCTGGGACCACATCTAGGTTGGTTTGCCTTGCTAAATTCACTTTATTTGCAACATTAATTTTATATTATTGATAAATATTTTAGATATTTTGGTGTAGCATTTTTTCTGGGAACTTCTGCTGCAACCATTGATGACAACAAGTATTTAAATCAATTATTCTGCTTCCCCTCGGGAAGCTGCTGTAGAAAGCAAGGACCGACTTTTAAATTTATAGGAATGTTGAGACAAATTTGCCAATACTCAGCTGGTTTTCCAGCACTGACCTTTAGCTGCTGCTTTGTTTTCACTGCTTTTTTTTTTTTAATTTGATTTTACTCTTGCTTCTGAAATGCTCTACACCCCCTGTCCAAGGATTTAATGCTCTGCCACTTTCAGGATCTTTGGTACTTGCACTAATTTTGCAAAGTGGTGCCTATTTCGATCTGTCAGGTTTTTTCTTGGAAAAGAAAGTAAAAAAAAATAGTTGAAAAATCAAAAAGAGAGGACCATGTTTGAGATTATTTGTGATTATTATACAACTTGAAGTTGTCTTTTCTGTTCTTAACTGTAAAATAACAGTGCTGTGAGGTAACATTTGGTAATTCACCATATTTTGGCTCTTAGAGTGTTTTCAGAGTTTTTAATCCAACACTGGGTCCAGTTGAGCCTTTTCCCTCGTGTACTTCAATGTTAATAAAGAAATAAAGCAAAATATCTAAGTTGTTCTCAAAGCAATGTCATCCTTACTAAAGCTTTTACTTTTGCCAGCTGATTTCTCACAACAATCTGTGGGATGGGTGGTATCTAAAAGTTGGGATTTTTTTACAGCAGTCTTGCTGCATCACTTAAGAGGATTGTCCAGGTGTGTGGCAGCAAGGTTTGGATATTGCAAAAAGCTCTTTTGCACAATTTACCCTCTGTATATAAAAGAACTGTGTGACTGCTAAGGAGTGCAGGGGTCAAAAAAGTTCTCCTGCCCCCTTTTATATACATATAATTAGCAGATTATGACAAACCAAGTCAGATTATGCAACTGGCAAAACTAACTTGTGACCCTTTCAGAAAAGATATAATTATAATATCGTGTTGCCACTATTCACCATATTCTTCTGATTCTTTTGTTGTGGTGGCTTCAGGTGGACTGGTCAGGGGTTTTAATTTAATTTTAAAGTTGTTGTTTTTTAGAATAAAGATGTTGTGGACACCTCCATCCATTGAATTTTAAATGTGGGAGAAAATGGCCTTTTATACTGTTCCTGCTTTTACTTGCAAGATCATCAACTTTATGTCATGTTTAACAAATTACAGCTTGAGAATTGCTTCTGCCAGGGAAGCACCAGATTTGTTTTGATGTTTGTTAGCACTGATAGAGAAATCCATTGGTAACTTTTAGTCAGTTTTATTTCTGGCCAGGGTCAGCAGCCTGGGAGCTCTGTGTCTGACCTGAAGAATTGCTGAGCATCAGGTGGAAGTGCCTCTGCTTTTTGTGGGGCTGGAGCTGGGCCACAGCAAGGTCATTTCATGTCAGTGCAAACAAAATGTGCCCCTTGCACTTGACTCTTTGCTTTGATACTGAATTGGAACAGCGAAAGGATGGATCCGGAATATCCCAGTATACCTAATAATCCTCTGGTCAGCCTGAATTTTTTCCAAACAGAGCAGAGAGCAGGTTTTTGTTATCTTCTCCTGTTGAAACATTAAATGCAAAAATCAGTTTCCTCACGCTGGTTGCTACAAGACATCATGGCAGTATCACAGAGTGTTTTACTGCCACAGCCTTTGTCTGGCATTACTTTGGCTCTTAAAACCAGCAGATATTTAGGGCTGGTTGGCTTTTCACTGGCAGGCTGGTGTGAGGGTGTGAAATTACTGCAGGAGATCTCTCTGGCGATTCACAGGGATACATTTTCTACTCTATCAGATGCTGGATTTGTGCCATGCTTTGGTGCCATTTGATACCATGGGAGTTTTTCCTCAATAGAAGCCACGGCTGGGCCTGAACATTCTGCTAATGAAATGTCCCAATTTGTGGGAAAAGCCCCAATGAAATGTCCCAATTTGTTGGAAAAGCCCCAGTTTAGTGGCTGGGAGTCCAGTGTGGGCACCCCAAATGTCCTCCCTGCTGCTTGTGTTTCACTCAGGGCTGGGTCACCACTCCTGGAGGCAGCACCTCTGTGCCTGAAGGATGAGCACAGCTTTTAGGGCTGCACTTTGCTCTCTTGATGCACAAACTGCTGCTCTTGGCAGATTCAGAGTTCTTCCCTTTCATTCTCAGCGCTGCCTCTTGGCACCAGCAGCAGTTCAAAGATAAACTGTGAGTGCAGGAGGGCTCATGGGATGGAAGATGTTCTGTTTGCATGCGGTATCCAGACATCACAGTTGTGTCCTTTCACACACACGTCTAGTTTTAGAAATTTCCCAGAGGAGGCTGAAATACGAATAGCTGCTCCATTCTAATGTAATACAGCCAAAATCCAAGCTGCTGAACTGGCACCCATTGTCACTTCCTTTCTGAAATTTCCTTGAAAATCCTCTCCTGTTTTGTTGGTATGGAAATTAAGCTGCAGGTTGTGAAAATGATGTGAAGCTAAAACCTGAGAAGAACTGTGTGAGAAGGATAAGTCACTGCTAGGTTATTCAAACTTGGGGCAAGCATAGTGCCAGAGTTCAGTGATTGCATGATCTCTGCTCCTTTACATTCTTTTGGTGAAGGAGATGACCCCCACTACGCACACATTCCCCCTTTAACCAGGAAAATGAGAAGAATTTAAAGGAATCTCTAAGCATCACCTTAGGTGAGAGGAGGTGCAATGAATTTAGGGAAAAACACAACACGAACAGTCCTAATCTCTAAAATGTCATACGAAGTGTTACATTTAGTCATTAGTTGATGTTGTTACTGTTAACATCACACTTTAAGTGTTTTTAAAACCTGCATGCAAGAGGCTGAGTTCCTAGAAATGCTGTAGTAACAGAAAAGATGTGCTGAGACCCCTGTCATGTACTCTACAAAACTTGGGGACAGCTTCTAAAGCTGGCAGAAATGTACAAAATTGTACTTCACTGTCTGCATGGGGAGAGATTTTCATAGGCAGATGTTAAAATGGAGAAATCTGCTCTGTCATTCATTGCTTATCAGAAGTGATAAAAAACCAGACACTTCTGCTATTTCACCATGACTGACAAAATCAGTTGTAGGGGCTAAACATCTCAAGATGGAGAGGAAGCAAGGAAAGCAATCATTTGTTTGTGCTGCTGGTGTTATTAATTCCAGCGGCAGTAGCTGGCCTGCTGAGGATGTTCTGATGTGAGAATCACATGATGCAGAGTGTCCTTCTGTGGCAGATTTCAACCCTGAGCCTGGGGATTTAACAGGTGGAGCTGGGTGTGGAATTCAGGATTTCTGTGAAAACAGTCTGGGGATGTCATGTTTTTGTGCAGCACAGAATTGCCAGTGAAATGCATTTGCAGGCAGCTAGTAAGGATGCACATCTAATGCTCTTCAAATGGCACTCCAATCATCTGCTTTAAATGATTAATAAGCACGAGCTGAAAATAGCACTGCATTTACCTAATGTTTGCATGATTATTTTTGTAAACTTTTCATTCAGGCTTTCTCTGCCATCTTTCTAAGCATTGTCAAAACAAAAAACTGCTGCTATTCTTGATTAGTTTTTCTCAGTTGGTTTGATCTTTCTCATGACCCAGGGAAATGTAGCGGGGGAAAGCTCCCTTGTTCACTCTCACTTGACAGTAGGCATGTGGTTTAAGATCAGATGAGAAAACCAATCTAGATATTTGCAGAATACTTACAGGTTTCTGATTTTCTTCCAAAGCTGGAAACTGAACTTGGTGAGACCTACAAGTCTGGATTTTGTTAACAAGCTTGTCTGAAAGCTCTACAAATACACTGTAACATCTTCTCCTGGCTTTCAATAAGTTAGAAAGAGTTTTAAAAGATGTGGAGGGATTTGTACTTTCATGTTGCCTGTCCTACTTTTTCCTTTAGTCCTTGCTGAGATAAGGTTAAAACTGGAATTTAAATGGTGTTAAGGAAGAAGCCAAGATAGTAATCAGAATATAATTAACATTGTATCATCTGTCAAACAACCAGGGCTGGGCAGTGCTGCTATTCTCCAATAGAAAGTGGTGGAATACTTCCAGTTTTCCAAGTAAAATGCTGGTGTTGTTCACTGTGGCAGCCTGAAGGTGTTGTGTGATGTGTGTGCATCCCTCACACCACACAACACCCACCCCACCTACCGAATACCCTTTTCTGCTCTTCAAAATCCCCTCTGTCTCCGTTCAGCTTTGGGGACATTTGGTAACGGGTTTTAACTCTCAAGGTGAAAAGATTATGTGGCACACGAGAACTGTTATGAAATCTAACTTAAGCCCATGTGTAAAACCAGAACGTGTTGGTTAAATACCCGGCATTAACTACTCTGGCAGCATTTCAAAGATGCCATCCTCTTTGCAAACAAAAGCAGTATCTTCAAATCTAAGTCACGGGGTGGGGTTTTATTACTAATTTTCTAAATCTGGAGCGCTGATGCTCAGTCTGTGTAATGCACATCACCCGTACATCACAATTCCATTTTTTGTACTTCCCCAGGTGCTGTGTCCCAGGGCGGCACTCTCCATCTCTCAGAATCCTCGCCAGCCTTTCCCCTTGAGACTTTTGCAGAATTCTCTCAGAAACCCGCCGCGTGTTGAGGAAAAATAAAAGCCAAAGGAAGGCGCTGGTGTCAAACGCCAGGTGCTGAACAGACGCGAGGCGCCCCAGAGCCGCGCTCACCTGCGCGGAGCCTCCGCGCATCCCCCGAGCCCGCGGAGCGGCCGCGCACCTGCGGAGCCCTGCGGAGCCCTGCGGAGCCCTGCGGAGCCCTGCGGAGCCCTGCGGGAGCCCTGCGGAGCCCTGCGGAGCCCTGCGGAGCCCTGCGGGAGCCCTGCGGAGCGGAGCGGGGCGCGGCGCAGCCTCTCCCCGCTGAGGGGAGCCCCAGCCCCGCCGGGGGAGGCTCGGCTCGGCTCCGGCACCTCGCGGGGTGGGGAGAGAGCGGCGCTGCCCGCCCCCCCCGGGGCTTCCCCGCTAAGTGTGACGGAGCCGCCGCCTCCCGGCGCAGCGCAGCGGCCCCGGCGCAGGAGGAGGCGCCGTGCGCGGCCCGAGTCCCCGGGCGCTGCCGCCGGTGAGGGGACAGCGCCGGCCCCGCGCTCCCGGCGGCTCCGCTCCGCTCGCCGGCCCAGGTAGGAGCGGCAGCGGCGCCCCCGGGGCCGCCCCGAGCCGCGGTGACCTTGAGGGGGCGGGAGCGGGGCCGGGGCCGGGGCCGAGCCCATCCCGGGGCAGCGCGATGGATGCGGCCGGAGGATGCGCTCGGGCGGGGATGGAGGCGGCTCCGCGGGGCGGGCGGATCGGGCAGCGGCTGCGGGAAGCCTCTGCTCTCGGTGCTGCCCGAGCCCGGAGGGCTCTCAGGGACGGGAACGGGTCGGGAGGCGGCGGTGGCCGCGCTCTGCCCCGGCCGGGGGCTGGGAGGCGGCGGCGGAGCCCCGCGCTGCCCCTCACAGAAATATTAATTGCAGAGAGTCGGCAGGCGCTGTTTGCCCGCAGCCCCGTGCCCCGGCGCGGTGCTGGAGGGAGAAACCCTCCCGGGAGCGCCCAGCTCCTGCGGTGCCGCTGAGCTCCGCTGCGGCCGCGCTGGGGCTTTTTGGTTTTTGTTTTTTCCTTCTTTTCCACGGGGGGATTTAAATGTTTTACAAGCAGTAGTTTCCAAAGCCTCGCAATACTCCAGCGGAGCGTTTGGAGCGGCTGGAAGCCCGAGGAGAAGGCGGCGGGAGGGAACTTTGCCCGCCCAGGTGCCCGGGATGCCGGCTGGGGTGGCCGCTGCAGCCCCGGCCGCCTCCACCTGGGCATGGATGTCGTCAGGATGTGCTTTCCTACCGCCACCCAACAGAATGGGCTCTTCTGCTGAAATCTTGGTTTGGAGACTGTACTGGAAACCTGAAAGGAGGGGCACTGTCTTCCGTTCTGTATCTTTGAAAGGCCTCCTGCATTGTAGGCGGAGAAAACCTCTCGTTTGCTGAATTAAACTGTCCAAAAGTTTATTTCTTTCTGTGTATTTCTTGCTGATTCTTTTTGCTCGTGTTTTTTTTTTTTTTTTCTCCATCTTACTGTGCAGTTTTATCACGTTACACCAACCCGACTCTGTGCTAATACTTTCTTTACTTTCTTTTAAATTAAAGCGTATTTTGTAGTAAAGTGCTATTTGAGAAGCATGGGTACCAAGATAAGGTGCTGGGAAGATAGGCAAGCTGAAAGCAACGTAGAGTAGGGCTTAACTGCTCCCAAAATAAGCTAAAATGTAAGTTTTTAACCAGTGTGAAAGTTGATAGTGCTGTAACTCAACTCCCAAAGAGTAAAAGGGAATCTTTTAAGGAATTCTGTGTGTGGCTGTAGATACTGCGAGCCCTGGTTACGTAAGCAGCGCTTTGAGTGGCTCTGCACACGCACACTGTCGTGTTCTCAGCAGCACTTTGTTTCTGACCCTGTCCCCTCACCTACATGGGACTAATTTTCATGTGCTGACTCAAACAGGATTCAGCATTTTCATGACTTTTCTGTGGAGAAGTGTTTTGTCTGTGGTATCTCGCTAAGAAAGCAGCTCAGTATTCTCTGCAGTGACTTCATGGTCTGACGTTAAGTTCCGTTTTCAAAGTGAGCATTGCTGTAAGCTCTTCCTAAAGCAAAATAATATGGATTAAATGGTCAGTTTAGTGTCAATATTAACGTAGTCACTTTAACACTTAGTGGAATGATGCAGAGTATTCTGTTACCTTGAATTCCTGTTTGATACCAACACCAGCACTGTCCTTTGCCCACAGCTGTAAATCCAGGACCACAACCTCCTGATTATCCAGGCTGTTGAGTGTGATATTGATCCAAATGTCTGGCATGTCTCTCTGCCCTGCAGGCACACAGTTTGGGGTGGTTGGGAGTGGGGCTGTGACCCATCCTCCCCCTGATGGGCACAGCCGTGGGAAGCAGGTGAGCAGCATTGAGGGTAGCGAGCCAGGGGCACTGCCCAACCACCAAAGGGAGCAGAGGGCACCCAGGCGCAGTGCATCAGCAGGAGGGGGTAAAGGGCTGGGCTAAGGACAAGGAGGGCAGTTGCTTGCAGCCTTCTGAAGTGGAAAGATGTTACTGTGTATGGGCAGACCCCTGAAGCCTTCTGAAGTGCTGAGCTGTTGCTGTGTATGGGTTGAAGCATTCTGAATTTGTGTGCGGATAATCTGTGTATTGTGGCCATCTCTGCTGCAACATTATCCCAACCATCTCTTTTAACCATTCAATTGTTTCCTGATCGTGCTGAGTACATTTGTACTGTTTTGCCAAGCTCCATGGGGAGATAATTGGGATATCTATATGGTGTCCTGTGGTGCTGTGACCTTGATGGGGTTGGTTTGGAGGAGTGCAGGGAGGAGGCTGAATGGAGAACTATCATAGCCAGTGGGTTGGGTTTGGTCTGGTTTCCCCAAAGAGGTGTTTGGTGTTATTGGAGATGCCTCAGGGCTCCTCTCCTGGCCTTTGTCACTGTTTCAGAGGGCTCTGAGTCCCCACTGTGTCCCAAGTCATGGACCAGGCACCTCTGACAGTGTTTGCTGCCTTTTTGGAGCTGCCTGAGTCAAACCTGGTGCATTTGTCTGACTCCCTATCCTTGGTTGTCCAACAATAAAGCACCTCAGGTCATTCACCACAGAAACTTCAGTGATGTGACTGCAAGTTGGGCTGTTTGTCTGAATATTGATAACCCTCCAAGTGCCTGGAGTTTATCTGCATCAACAAAACCTGTGTATTCTGGTTATTGTAGGCAGTTTAAAGGGGAGCACATGAGTCTAAAAAGGAAATTCTGATACTCAAAACACTCTAAAACTTGGATTGTAACTTAAGGATAGGTTCAGGACTGCAGCTGGGGAAAAGTCATCTGCATTGACCAGAGGAAAAAGCAGAGTAATTGTACAAGAGATAAGTGATTGTTTTAGTGGCAGTCTGATGGGAGATGATAGCAAAGGAGATAATTGGGAACAGAGTGAATGTTTCCATTTAAACAAAATTGTGTGGCTGCTGAAGTCTTTTAAAGCAAACATCTGAACAAAGTTCAAACTTCTGGTGATGCTTATCCTTGGAATGTGTGTGTCAGACATAAGAATTCTGTTTCCAAACAGCTTTACATTTAATGTACACTGTGCAGTAAATGGTTGCAATTTGCAAAATTCAGAGTGGAACTTAAGCTGTCCTTGGAAAGAAGAAGTTTGTAAAAAGTAAGTTAAATAAAAATTTTATTAATAGAAGTGGCAAATGCAGGAGGATAAATAGTTTTAATTATCTGAAAAAAAAAAAAAGATATTTGAGAAAGGAAAAGCGAGAATGAACAAGAGATATTTGTGTGTAACAGGATGGCAGAGGTGACAGCAACGAGTGCCACAGTTGCTGAGATCCAGGTTGGTCTCAGTATATTCATGCTACAGAATTATCACTTAAATCAGAATGGCTTATTTATTGCCAAAGCCTACTTTGAAAAAAAGTTTCATCTTTATAAATGGACTTATTTAGTAGTGAAATAGTTCAGACTTCCATTTTATGGGTGGGACCAATTTTTCACATCTGTGTGATCTGAGGCAGCATTTCCTAAGGGATGTGTGACTCCCATGTTGCTGATGGCCCCATATCCAGCAGCATGGGCTTGTACCTAAGGGTCACTATGTAAGAGGCTGTGTTTTCACCCATTTTGGAAGTTATGCTTAGAATTCTTGAATATTTTGTAACATCTAAATAAAACAACTGGTGTGCTGCAGGGGCGCCCTCCACCCACTGGAATGTAAACCAAAAAGGCTTTAAATATTTCTAGGAGGCAGAGGTTGCTGCATCTTTAATTAGTGCAATAGGAAGCGTGCTTTGGAGAGTTCATTGAACACCTTTAGTTGTGCAGAAAAGGCATTTCTGAAGAGCCTGCTCAGGTCAGCACCTCCAGAGCAATTCTCCTGTGGGTGGTTATTTATCTGCTTCCAGCCTTTCTCTCCCCTGACCCAAAGGCGTGCACTGCTGGGTTTTACAGTCCCTCCATCACTCCTGTTCCCATTCACATCCCCAGAGCTGCTCAGCTTCTGAGGCTGCCCCGTTTGGGGAGCCAAAGCCTTGGGAAGGCAACGTTGGGGTGCCAGAGCTGAACCCCCGTGAGGGAGCAGCAGCAGTGGGGCTGTGTGTGGGGGTGCCCGGTTGCCATAATACAGGGACCTCTGTTTGCACAGCGAGTTTATTCCCTGGGTGGTGGAATGCCTTAGAAAGCCTCAGCAGGGGGGTTTCAGAGCCAGACCTGCCTGATTTCAGTGGCGCTCCCAGGTGTTTCTGCCTGCGCGGAGCTGTGGGATTGTGCAAACACAGAAACTGGCACAGGGGCTTGCCTGTTCATCGAGGATTGATGCTAATTGTTGAAGGGATGGGATTTGGAGCTGCAAGGCTGAATCACATTTCCCCCTCCCACACCACAGCAGAGTGACCTTGGATGCACATTTCAAGTTTTGAAAAACCTTGTGTGTGTTGTGAAGCCAGAATAATGCAGCTGTCTCTGTTCAGAGTTTCTGTTTCTAAGATTGATAAATCATTAATTCCACAGTGTTTGGGGAATTGCTTTTAGCCTGATTTATTTATTAAAAAGGCTCAAATAGCTTGTATTGAACTTATGAAAATTGTACCTCCTCTAAAATCATCCATCAGGGGTGAGGATTGCTCCAAGGCACTGCAGCTGCTGTCCACTCCAGATGCATCTCTTCATGGAATCCTTTAGGGTTCAGGAGTTTCCCGGTGAACAGGATTTCTCCTGATGCTTTATCAGTGAGCCCAATGCCCAGCACATTCCTTTTGTTATCTCATGATGAGCAGGAGATTCCAAGCCTCTGGATAGCTTTCCTGTGCAGAAAAAGTCACCTTGAAAGCATTTGCTGATCCTGTGTATTCTGTCCTGCTTATTGAACAGCCATTCTTCATTAGGGGCAGTTATTCCCACTGATGGGAAATCTTCCATCCTGGAAGGTGTGATTGCATTCAGCACAGCAGACAAAACAGGGCCATATTTTAGATGATCCAGCATTCCATTTTTTGTGACTCAGGTAATTTGTTCATATTTTAAAGTTTTTGTACTGTTGTTATTATTTAAAGAGGTTAATACTGTGTAAGAGGATTGAAATAGTAGGAATTGTGTTTTCAGGGAATGTTCTCTGTAACCCATACTGAAAACTCCCAATAGGTTGATGATGGGTTCCTAGAAAGTGTCCCAATAGGCACTGCAGAATATTTTTAAGCAGAAGTATGAATGAGATGATTTATGATAATCAAGATATGTTATCATCAGATTTCTTTGCAATTGCTGAAGCTTAAACTAATTACTCCAGAAAAATTAAGAATTACATTCTTTGCCATCTGAGGAAATGGATATGTGCATTTTTAGGTGCTGGCCTACAGGTACAGGAAAAGCATAATGGAAGTTTTGAGAAGAAATTTCATTATTTAAAACTAGTTGGTGGCATTATTAGGTGTATTTGCAGCTGCTTTGCTGCATTGAACTTGTGGCCTTAGGTTCAAATGCAGTGTTAATGCACTGCTTTAGTCTAAAAGTCTGCATGTTCACCAGCATTTTTCTCATGTGTGAAGTATTTTACAAGCTTTAAATCAGTTTATGTGACTTAAAAATAGAAGGCTGGCATGAGTTTTGGCCTATAAACAGTAGAAAATAATTACATGAAGACAAAATGTTAAAATTCTACCTGGAAAAGTTCTATTCCACATCATTGGGATTTTCTTAATTACAGGAGGTGTCCAAAAGCCCTGACAAGAGCTGGGCCCATTTTTTAGTAAAGCTTGAAAATGTCACAAGATTCAATCTGGAAGATGTAGACTGATTCTTCTAGAAAGGTTAAATACTCTGAAAAATGAATGTGTTATATACAGCAGCCCTGGTGGTCCTGTGTCAAGTGCTAAAGCCTTGGAGAGCAGTAGGAGCAGGGAAATGCCATTATGGGCTGTGCGGGTTGGTGTCACTGGGTGTGTTCCCTGCAAAGATCCACTATTACACTGCTTTTTGTGTCACCCAGCGCTGCTCCCCTCATGTTTCCCCTTGGCACTGCTGACATTTATTGCTCCCCAGCCAAATAGGATGACAAGACAGAGTTGCATTTACTGTGAATTTTCTTGTGTTTTTTTTTTTCCCACTCATGTTCTGCAAGTTTCTGGACAGTGGAGAAAAATGGAAAGGTTACTGTGTGAGTGGCAGCCCTGTTAGACATCCTGGCATGAAATGTGCCTTTTTAAAAACACCATTATACTGTTTTTTACTTATAGTCAACTGTGGCTTTTAGAGCCCTCCCAACAGAACTCAGCTGATCTCTGTTTAGGGTTTTTCTTGATGTTAAGATTTGCACTTGTTCTGCTTACGCTTCACTTTTCAACAATCTTCAATGCTTTAAGTTTTAGTTTGAATTTTGATCTGTTTTTCGTGAGCTGGAGGTGATATGAACCCTACCTGTTTCCTTCACCAACATTTTTCTCTCCTGGCATTTTCGAATGTGTGCAGTGAGTTGTGAGATGAATTCCACTGGCAGTGAGTTTTAGCAATCACTTTTAGTTTGGGTGGTTATTTAGTTTTTGATTTTTTTTTTTTAAGAAACCACACCCACTAAACTGCAATTTCCTGTCAGTCCTTCCACCCCATGAAAATACCATATTGGCCAGTTACAGAAAGCCTTACTGCAGCCAGTCTGGTACTGGGGTTTCCTTCTGTAGTAGCCCAGTTACCTTATCAAAAAGGAACTTTCATTGCTTTTGTGTTCTGATTATTTTCAGGCACTTAATCCTTGAGGTACCTCCGTGGTGATTTAACTTGTTCCAGTGTCCTCTGTGGTATAAAAGGGAGGTGCTTGGGTTTGCAGTTGCTTCAGCTTAGCCTTGCTTCTCCTTTTGGAGCTGCACACTTGGAGTTTTTGCCTCTCCACCGTCCTTTGGGAGCCCTACCCTCCCTCTGTGCATCATTGAATATAATAGCTAATGTTTGAGGCTGGCTTTGGGTAATTCCTTAATACTCTGTGGTGAACTTCATCATTCTCTAGCAGACTGAGTATGTCTGGCTGCTTTTGATACTTTTTAGCCTTTTCTTTATTTTCTTCAGGCCTCTGGTCCTGTCTTCTCCGTGAAAATCACTTTAGAAACATTTTTGCTTTTCATTATCCTTTAGATGGAAACATGAAAGAATATGAAGGAAGTACTGAATGCTTCAGCTTTCTCTTTGCCATCTGTTATTTTCTCTCCTTTCCCATTAAATACTGGAGCCTCTGCTTATCCTTTTCTCCCACTTACTTCTGTCGTATTTATAGATCCTTTTCCTATTGCCTTTTTATGTCCCTCATTAGTTGTTGATCCTTTTGTGTGTTGGCTCATCTGGATCAGAACTGAGCAGTTTGTGCCATTCTAATTCTTGTTCTTTGTTGAATGTTCTTGTTTCACCTTTTGTACAGTCTCTTCTGCTAGTCAGAGCCTTTGAAGATTCTGGGTGTACCAGCCTCTTCCAGCGTTTCCTATATTCCCCCTGCACTGAGATAATCTCTGGCACTATTTTATACACTTTTCATTGGTAATAGTCAGTTTTCCTGAATTCCTCGATCCTCTCTTTGGGAGATGTTACGAATCATTTGACTGACATTGCTGAAGTTGCTGCCCTGAATTCCACTTCTTTCTTGTGCTTCCTTTCAATGTGTCACTGGTCAGTTCTCTTGGCTTGTGATGATGCTCCCTTGAAATGTATTGCTGCCCTTAAGATCCCAGCCAGTGCTTTCCCTTAAATCAGAATGAAATACAGCTGCAGCCTTAGCAGGGCTTCCATGCTCATCCCTTTATCCTGTTAGCACAGCTCCAGCTCGGTGATATCCTGGGTTTTTCCTCCTCAGGGAAAGAATAAAAACATGCAGGTGTGTGAGGGCTGTGGCATGAGATGGGAGAACAAATTGTGTTGTTACCTGCTTTGTTAGGGGACATTTTGTGCCTTCAGACACTTTGCTTGTCCTTGTGGGCTGTTGCTTGAGATTTACCATTCAGCTCTGTCAGAGTGCACATAACCTGCCTGCTTCAAGGGTTAATTAATCACTACTTGTAAAGCTGCTGGGAATTTTGGAAAAAAATGCTGCTGTAAGCACAAAGCTCTGTTTGTATGTGCAAGATATTTGTAGTGTTATTCAATAAGAGCATTAAAGCAATTTACTTATGTAGAAGTGAAGTGTAATGTGTTCAACATGTACACAACCAACCAAGTCTATTCTGTACATCAAAATATCAGGGGTTTTTGCTGCTGTTCTTGAGGACACCTTTCTGAGAACCTTTGCATTTCAAGTAGAAGAACCTGCCTAGAACCAAATTCCCTGTAGCTAAAATTTCATCCAGCCCTAGGGAGAGAATTTGTGTACTTAGCACCAAGGGTTGTGTTCTTGTCAAGTAACATTTATGGCCTGATTGTCAAATAAGTTATAGATAATGCAGTAGGAAGGTTTAATGTATTAAGGGCAGGATTTTTTAAAAGGGGAGAAATAGAAGCCAGATAGAATTTTTAAGTCCTGTTGGCTTGTCAATGGGATTTGTGCATCCCTAAGTTGGATGTTTTTGAAAATAACACTGTAAATTGGGGACTAATAGAGATCTTTCCATGATAATGGCTTGCAAGTTACCATTAATAATTCAGCTGGCGGTTATTGCAGTTGGACTCGGTACCTCCTGAAAATGGTGAAAGCTTCTCCTGTGATTTTAGTGGCTTTGGGTTATTGGCCACTCTGATGAAATAATGTGCTTTTGAGGGACGATTTTGCCCCTTTCAATGCATCTTGGCAGTCAGAACTGAAAGTCACGAATTACAGGAGAAATGGATGCTGGAGCCTGCTTTAGTGCTGTTCACATGCCAGTATTTTCAGGATGTGTAAGATCCTGTCCCCCTGAGCTTGGGAGGAATCAGGCAGAGTGAGTTTCTCAGTAGAAGATTTCCACAGGCAGAGCTTGGCAGTGGATTTCCGTGGGAAGTGGGGAAGTGGCTGTTCTGGATGTGCAGCACGGGTTCTGCATCCCACAGCCCTGTAATCCCTGCTCTCCCTGTAATCCCTGCTCTCCCTGTAATCTCTGCTCTCTCTGCATCCCTGCCCTCCCTGCATCCCCCCTCTTCCTGCATCCGTCCCTTCCCGTCCCATCCTTGCAACCCGGCAGCCTCATCCCATCCTTGCAGCCCCCATATCATCCCCTCAGCCTGCATTCCCCCATCCCATCTCCCCGCATTCCCCCATCGCGTCCCATTCCCGCATTCCCACATCCCATCTCCCCGCATTCCCCCATCGCGTCCCATTCCCGCATTCCCCCATTCCGTCCCGTCCCATCCCATCTCCCCGCATTCCCCCATCCCATTCCCGCATTCCCCCATCCCATCTCCCCGCATTCCCCCATCCCATTCCCGCAGCCCCTCCCCGGCACAGCCGCAGCCGCCGCTGGCTCGCACCGCTCCTTCTCCATCCTTCTCCCGTCTGCCTCTCCTCTGTCCCTCCGTTCTCCCCACAATCAGCACGGATCCTTTCCCTGTAATCCATCTCCATCCCTCCACATCCCTCCGTTCGCTGTCGCTCCGGCCGTGCCCGGCTGCTCTCACCGAGGGCTGCCGGCTGACCGCGCCGCTTTCCTCCAGCCGGGATTTCAGGGATCCCAGGAGCACAGCGCTGGATAATCTGTGTACAAATACAGAAAACCCGTCTGCGTTTTTATGGGGAACATAAGATCTGTAAAGCAACAACAACAATATATATACACAAAATAATATATATATATACACCAAACAATATATATCAACACAAAATAATACATATATAAACACACACATTATATATATATAGTGCTTTTAAAAAAGCAGATGGAATGTTGTGAGATTTGAGATGTGGATTTTTTGTTATTATACCAATATCTGTGAAAAGATGTTAATTAATCAAAATGGGGATTGGTGTAAACACGTTCATTAACACTGAAAGATGAGCTGATAGGTCCAGATGCCTCTGCAGTGGAGAGATTTATTTTTCTTAGTGAAAGCACAGAGGTGCTGGTGTTGCACTGGGGTCATTGGGAAGTATTTCAGTGTTTTCACTCAGTGCTGCTCGCAGTCTGCAGCAGCAAGGGCTCTTCAGCACTGATGGCTTCTCAAGCTCAATAAAACCCTTCCTCAGACCTGACTCTGCCTGAATTTCTGTGTGGAATAGAGGATTGCACAGCAAAGGACACTTGGGGAAGTTGGAATGAACATCTCTGGGTGCACACGTTAGTGTTTGGTTCCTCTGTGGGTGCTTCAGTCCTGGGGTGGGATGGGATTTTTCATCCTGTTACATACAACTTTTGGCTTCATGACTTTCCTACCATTCAGCCTAACTTTTTTCTTTTTTTTTGCATATTTCTGTGTAAAGATATTGAAAAAAAATTATGTAATTGTGGAGGAGCTTACAATATCCATTCTGATTTGAAACCTGTGACTTCTGGAAGGAGATTGCAGCCCTAAAAGGTTTGCTGTGTGAGGGGAGGGCATACAGCAGGAAAAGCCATAGGATGGCTTTAAGTGTGGAACAATAAAACCGGAACAAAAAGCTTGCTATAAATAGCAGCCTGGTCCCAGCTCAGTGAAGTACTTAAGCACATGCCTAAATCCCTCCTTGTTCAACAAAGCACTTACATGTGCACTTGAATTCTGCTGGAATCAAGCACTGGACATCAGGCCTGAGTGCTGGGTGGGATTAGGGGCTGTGGGGACACACAGACCCAGAGAAGGGTGGCTTTTTATAGGGCATTTCTGACCCCAGAAAAGGGTGCTTTCCCCCACAGCCCCTGGTGTGCTGGGAGCCTTTTATAGGAAATTTCTGACCCCAGAGAAGGGTGCTTTCCCCACAGCCCCTGGTGTGCTGGGAGCCTTTTATAGGAAATTTCTGACCCCAGAAAACGGGGCTTTCCTCACAGCCCTGGTGTACAGGGAGCCTTTGTGGGGCAGTGCTTTATAGGAAATTTCTGACACTGTGCACTCCATATAACTTGGAGAACTGCAGAGCATGGAAGTGTTGCAGAGCAATTGTGTTCTGATATTCCAGCAATTTTGTTCTTGTGTTGTTTGCCAGTTGATCAGACTTAATGATAACTGCTGCTTTTGTGATAGGAGGACCTGTATTATCCACTGAAGTGAATTTCTGTTTTTGTAGAATGAATTTCCATTTTCTTTGTAAAACTGATGCAGTGAGGATTTTCCTCCTGACATCAGAGGCAGCTGCACTCAGGAGTTCAGAGCAGGGGCTTCTCCACCCAGGTATCCTAGTTAACACCCTCAAGGAGTCTTCAGGTACATCTAAAAACCATTTGGATCTCAGTTTTAGAGTTACCTGCATAAGATCTCTTACAAAGGCCGAATTTCTCAAAACATACCATCTCTCTTCTTATAAGGAAATCTAGTTTACCATTTCAGTTTTTCAAAGTATTGCCCACTATTCTACAGGGATCCTGACTATTGACAGCTACTTTTAGTCATCTTATCTCTGGAAAGGCTCCACATAAATTCCACAGTGGTTGTTGTGGCTGGCTGGATCCATCAAAAAGTGAGAATTAAAAACTGTGTCTCAATCAGGCGAAAACAATGAAAATACAATATATCCTGTTTTTTTACAGCATGGACATTTACAGCAAAACAGACTTTTTTTTTTTTTCATTTGTAGGAATAAGAAGGTTGTAAAACTTAGATTTCCACTGAGATGGAAACTTCAGTGTGTCAGTCCCTCATCAGGGATTCTGAGGTACAGATTGGCTTTTGAGAAACCTGCCCTGAGTCCCTGCTCTGACTGACAGCGCAGCTTTCCCATCTCAGATCACTCAAAGTTAATCAGCCCAAGATTCCCCAAATGCATTTCAGAATATTGGTTATCTTTCACCTTCACAGCTGGGATAATTCTTAAAAATTTTCTTTCCAGTGGAAATCTGGTTGAACTAATGAGTGGTTGGACTTTTGATAAAGCAAAGGTTTGACCAAAAAATATTTTGACGAAATAGAGCTACCATGATGATTTAGTGGATATATATATATATATATATATATATATATATATATACACACACACATTTCTGTCAAATGGATCTAGAAGACCACTTTCAAAAATATTCTTTGAAGAATTGTGGTGTTTAAAAAGAAGTCTGTAGAGCCCAAGTCATACCTGGTGCTAATTGTCAGTCACAGTGCTGGGGCTTTGTTTGCTTCACTGTTTCTCTGTTGAGCAAACAAACCTGTGTACCTGTTTTGTGGGGGTGCTCTGAATCTCTACCAGGAAAAGCACACTGTAAGAATGGTTAATTCAAATGTTATATGTTTGAGCTGATTAAAGAAATTCTAATCTGGATCCTTATGTAGGAAGTTATAAAAGGCTTTCATAATTTAAACCAGATCAAGTCTATAAAGTCATAATAAGCTCATGTAAATCTCCCCAGTGTAATAGTTGAAAATTTTCAATTCTATAATTAAAAACACCCTCTGTAAATATT
This sequence comes from Emberiza elegans, assembly GCA_024865655.1. Classification (NCBI taxonomy): domain Eukaryota; kingdom Metazoa; phylum Chordata; class Aves; order Passeriformes; family Fringillidae; genus Emberiza; species Emberiza elegans. Next base: position 1,804,294 of record JALJVW010000207.1, on the reverse strand, counting down.
TGAGTGAAAGTCCCTTGTTGCTTTGCATTCTGTTTGATTGGGGCAGATTGAGGAAGGGCCACTTTGGGCTGGTACAAATCCCATCAGTGTCAGGATGGGCTCTGGCTCCATGGGCTGCCCTTGGCACTTTGGGTTACACAAATTGGGCTTTATCTCTGTGAGCTTCAAACTGGGTGAGTGGCACTTTCTGTACCAAGGATCAAAATGTCTGTAAGAAACGGGATCAAAACACCCAAATCAGGCTGCAGAATGACACATAACTTCTGTTAAAATTAATGCAGTTTCACCATGAGATGTAATTAAGCATTTTGGTGGACAAGAAACTAATGAGCTGGTCTTGGTGAAATATGCAGAGAGAGTAACTTCCAGTAGGATATTGCCAGGGAAATGACAGATTTGAATGGGAATAAACTGATGAAGTATTTGATGGTCTGATGTTGAAATGTGCATGCAATGAAGCAAAGGAGCTGCAAAGTAGAACTCTCTGTCAGCTTCCTCTCTGCTGAGAAGAACTGCAGCATTTTTAATTAAATGTTCTGGAACTGTTTTGTTAAAAGCTTCATGGCAAATAAATTCTTTCATTGTTTGGTCAATGGTGGTGCCAGAGGCCTTCAAGTCTTGCCTCCAGGAGAAGGGAAAATATTTTAAGCTATATATAAAGTACCATTACTAATTTTCAATACAAAAATGTTCATAATTTTTATCAAGAAAAATTATCCAAGAAATGGAATTGCCTTCTGTTCCTTTTAAGGAAAAAAACCCCATTTTTCAAAGTCAGATCTTTTTATGTGTTGCGGGTATTGTGAACAAAGTTGAACAAAATGGTCATGCTTATTTAGTTAACAAAAATATTTAATAAAGGAAAAAGCATTGGGGAAACTTGAGCAGTCATTAATTCCTTTGCAGTGCCTTCTGTGCATTTTTTTCTGCAGAAAATTTCAGCTGACTTCAACCTAAGCAGGGCTTCATCACCTGGATCCATCCTCCTCTCTCCCTCCCTCCAGCTCCTGGGGAAATTAAAATCCAATTGCATTGTGCAGCAGATTAGTGGTGGGTTCAGTGATCAGCTTCAAGGCAGTGGTGAGCTGGAGCTTGCTTGGGAGTGCTCCCCCTGCCCCAAATCCAGGGCTGTGGCTTCTCCCTCCATCCTTCCCTTGTGCCCCACACGACCCACAAGGGAATCTGCAAATGCACACCCAGGGCTGAGCATGGCAACAGCGGGCAAAGAGAGTTCTGAGAGAGGAAAAATGGATCTGTCAGCTCAGAGCAATTTATTTGCTCGTTCCCAGTTCCTTCTGGATGTGGAAGGCAGGATTCCTCTGGCCACACTCACAGCTCCTGTGTGCCCGTGCTGGGCTCCTGCTTTGGGATTTAGGGTTGATGGCAGCTGTGTGTACTCATTTTTCTCATCCTCACCCAGCAGCTTTGTAGATGTTGAAGGTGCAGTGACAATGCTCAAAATACCTTTGGTCTGAAAAACTCAGTGTATTTTTGAGTTTGTTTTTTTCTCTCTCTCTTTAATATATTTTCTTCTGTTTTGTTATCCAAGATGCTCTTTTAGCACCACCAGGGCTGGTAGGAATTGAAGTTCTTCACAGATTAGTCCAGCTGTGGAAATCTTTGCTGGATTCATAGAACTAACACAACACTGTTGTTGTTAAATAACTATTCATATTCATAACTATTATGTATACATTAAATAACTATTCATAGAAATAACATTTGTTATTTCTATGAATAGTTGTGTGAGATCATTATAAGGTCACGACTTGTATATAAATACATCATATATTAAATATATACTTGCTAAGATGCTTATTAATATGCATAATAATGTCTTGTCTTTCTGAGAGCAAATAAGTTTTTGTGTGTGTTGAAGCAAGGAACTTCTGTGAAGCACTTCCTATCTGTAAATATTTGTGAAACCCTGTCCAGCTATAAATAGGAAGGCAGGCTGGAGATGTGATCTTAGAAGACACCAGATTCAGTGAGGTTGGGGCTGGAGCTCTGGAGCCAATGAGGCACCAAAGAGGTGCTTTTTATAGATGAGTATTTGGCCCTGATGACACACACAGATTACTAAATTGATTAATTGTCTGTTTCTGGCACAAGATTTTCTCTGCATCATCTCCATCATACGTGATGTTTTCCTGTAAGTTGTAGTTCCTGGAATCAGATAATACTGCAAAAACACATTTTTCCTTTTTTTCTTTGACTTTCCTTTTAAAAATCCTTTGTAATTGTGTAGAAAAATGTTTTGAAATGCCTCATAAGTTGATTTTAAAAAGAAAAAAACATCAATTTTTCCTCCCTCTTCCTTATTTTTATAAGGAATGACCAGATTAGGATTTTTTTTTTTTAATTTCTTGGTAATAATGTCTTTACAAGGTAATTCTGGGGCTGCTTTGGAAGCCAGTTCTCTGCTACAATAGTCAGCATTAATACAGCTGCATGAAATTCCTAGAGTGTATCATTGCCCTTTTAATGTTCAATTGAGAGTGAAAAATAGCATTTAAACTCACTGGGGCAGGAAGTGCAGGAAGGTGGAGTATCCAGTTGCCAGCAGGTTTACAGACACAGAATCATTTAATAAACTTGAAAAAAGTAGCTGAAAATGAAGAATCTGCACATGAAGTTGAATCCTTGGTGTGCTCTGTGGTGCTGTTGTACTGGAGCAGATTCCAGAAATCAATAGGAACGTTCAGTATTTTCTGCATTTAAAAAGAAAAAAAGAGAGGTCTTTTCTATAGAAATGAAACCCCAAGTTCTGTTAGATAATCTCAAATTTAGTATTGAAGCCCCATGAATAAACCATTCTTATCAGCTGTGTTACAGGGAATTTCAGTGGGATTATGGCAAGCAGAAACCGGTGCTGGAATAAATCCTCCAAACAGTAACTCTTAAACTTTCTGAGGATTCACCTTTTAAAAATAACATTTTCTATATGCAAAATGCTTTTTAGGGAGCAATAAGGGTATAAATTAGATAGACGCTATGGGGACTTTCTTTTGGGCAGCGTGGAGGGTGGCAGATCCCAGCTGAGCTGGTTTTCCAGCACAGGATGAATTCTGTGGGTGATTTCTGTGTGTGCTTGAGCTGCTAACACCACAAGAATCTCTGCAGACAGCAGAGCTCAGTGCACTGGGAGAAGTGTCAGCTCTGCTCTGTGAGGTGGATGAAGGCAGAAAAAATGAATTGTGCTCCCAGGGCTCCTTCAGAGGAGCATGCAGGGGAATCCTTGAGCCTGCAGTTCCTCCCAGGTGAGGGATGAGCATGTTCAGTGTCTCAGCATCCAGCTTCACTGCCCCTGACCTGCAGCGCTGGAAACTGGGAAAACATCAGGATTTAGAAAGCTGGGACTGAATAGGAGCTGAGTAATTTACCTGAGGCAGCCAGGCCAGGGCAAGTGAGGGAGATGCCCTGACCAAGAGAAAGTTCATGGTGTAAGATGGGTGGAAAATGTTCTTAGCTGTTGTTGGTTTTTTAATCTCAGCTCAGATAGAAGATAGCCCCATTACTCCAAGAACTGGATAAAAAGAAAATAAGGTCATAGGTGTTGAGAATCGTTTGGAAATGTCTTTATTGAATTGTTGATATGAATAAATTCTGAGGAGAATAAGAAGAGGAGGCAGCTGAGGAGGCAAAGCCTTTTCTGGCCATCATGCCTAAAACTCCACAAAAATCCCTCACAGAAGCAGAGGGGAGTGGCAGAGGTGTCTCTGCAGCTATTTTTGGGCTGGGTTTTCTTTTTCCTGTGTAACTGAAGATGCGCAACTGCTTAAGAGACCTTTGTGGGGAGAATGACAAACAGAGCTGAAATGTGTGCACTGCACTTTCTCTCCTGTGTGTCCAGATTTACTCCAGGTATGGTTTTTCCATTGCTTCAGTGTGCTGGGGACTGCAGGCAAAATGCAGATAAAGGCACATTCCCGAGTGCCTTTGAACTGGGTGGGCATGCTTGATGTCTCCTCACTGTTCATGTGCTTTGGTGTTCCTGATAAATCAGTGCTTTTCATCTGCAGAAGTGTTTTTCTAATCTGGTAGTTTATAAAGTCATCAGAAGGTCTGCAGCATAAATTAACAATCTACTGCCATGTTATTGCATTAGAGAAATCAAAAGTAATATGAATAAATGTTATCTTTGACAAATAATTAGTATATAAAGTATACAATGTACAAAATATTTACCTGAAAATAAGCACTGTTACCAAGAACAATGATTGTTAGGCAGAGACATTAGTAGTGTGTGTCAAAATCACATCTTAATTACAAATGGTTTTTAGGAAACTTCAGT
>JALJVW010000206.1:87522238-87735254 GCA_024865655.1 Emberiza elegans | reverse complement strand
TTTATAAAGAGTATAGTTCCATAAACTGTTCCATAAAATTCCAAAGTGTGACTCCTTCATGGATGCTAGCAGTTGCCAGCAGCAGGTAACATATTCAAATAAAAAGTCCTACTGAGGGGTCATAAAGTGGGAAGACCTGCTGAGGGATCTCCATTATGTTCTTGGCCTATTTCCCTGAATGTCAGTCAAATGCCAATCCATCAGGACTGCTCAACAAAGGGTCCCTGTAACAGACACTGACAGACTGGCACAAGGGTCTCAGCTTTCCTGGAGCACTGACAGACAAATTAAATACTAAGGGTCAAGGAAGTCTTCCCTTTTCACATGACAGTTCTCCCACCATGAGGTTATGATTCCTTGCAGAAGCCCAAAGACTGCAGACATACATGTGCCACTAGGGCCTGGAGTATGAGCCTGCCTAGAAAACTGTTGGTAGCTACTCTAAACATGATCACTCACTCTTTCACACTCCAATGACAGTATTTCCTAAATCTCCCTTACTAAATCTTCCTTCAGTGAAAGCCCAGACACTTTGTTAGAATACTACTGTGGTGGGTGGACCCTGGCTGGATGGCAAGTGCCCACCAGAGCCTCTCTATCAATCACTTCCCTCCTCAGCTGGATAAAATGTAAAAAAGGTCATGTGCTGAGGTAAGGACAGGGAGACATCAGAGGGAAAAAAGGGAGAAATTAATTGAATTAATTACCAATCAAAATCAAAGTAGGGTAATAAGAAGTAAAATAAGTCTTTAAAACACCTTTCCCCCATCCCTTTCTCCTTCCCAGGTTTAACTTTATTCCCCATTCTCTCCCTCCTCCCCACTAGTAGTGCAAGAAGATGAGAACAGAAGGTTCAGTCAATTTATGCCACTGCTTCCCCCTCAGGAAGAGGAGTCTTTGTGCTGCTGCAGCATGCGATCCCTCCTAAAGGAGACAGTTCTCCATTAATTTCTCCAATATGGGTCCTTTTCATGGGCTGCAATTCTTCATGAGCTTCTCCTCCTAAACTCTTCATGAGTTGCATTCCTCCTAAAAAAACCCCAAGAAAACCAGAAATTATAAAAGCATGTCACCCCCCCTGAACACACAACCCAAAATCACAAACTTAAATACTCCCTGTGTTCAATGCTATTCTCTGCACAGTATCTTCAAATCCTCTGTTGCTTTAGATGCCCAAAACCACCTGCTGAAAACAAGTTGAGATAAGCTGAAAGAGCCTGTTCACTGGAGTAAGAGGAGAACTCTTATCCTAGCTGATCCCAGAGAGGAAATTAAGGCCCTTAGTAAAGGCTGGGGTTAATATATCCCTGGTTGTGCTGCCTCTCATTTCCACAATACTCGGGAAAAGGGAGGGGGCAAATCCCACCAGCTATAAAAGCCCTCAGAGGAACTGCAACTGTTTGGCTCCTCTGACTAAATTCAAGGTGGGTAAAGGGCTTGATGAAGGAGAAAACTCATCAAGGAAATGACAGTGCTTTGTTTCTTACTGAAACTACACTAAGTAAAAGGGCAGAAAACTGATAAGAAATAAGGTTTGTGTTTTGGCAGCATAGCTAGATAAGTTAGATAATTTATTGTTAACTTGCATAATTGTTCCCTAGTGATTATTCAGTAGTACTCCACATGTGACTAAGCAGGGTGGAGAAGAGTACTAATATGAATAGTGTAACTCACACTGGGACCTCTAATTTGACCTATATACATTATAAATAAAACCAAGGAAAAAAAATAGACTCCTGGGCAGTGGGAGACTAGACTGTGGGCAGTGCTAGGCCCACACTGATGTGACATTTGGTACTAGGGCATGGGCAGGAGCACCCTGAAATGCAGATTTAAACCCTTAAAATGCTGAAAAAGGAGAAGCTTCCCCTCAATTAAGCCCCTTAAATTGAGGGAAAGGTGGGGCTTACATCCACTTAAACTGTTAAAATGGCAAATAAATGGCTTCTTCCCTTTAATCCCCTAAACTACTGGAGAAAGGTGGGGTTTTCCCACTTTAAATATCTCTGGTGATGGGGAAAGGGGGATTTTCCCTCAGTTCAAACCCTTTGGAAGGAGGGACAACTGGGCTTCCCCCTCAATTTAAACTTTAAGTTGATGAAAAGGAGGGAGCTACCCTTAATTCAAACCCATAAAATAGCATCATCAAGGTTTTTGCCTTCCATTTAAACTGGAAAATAATGGAAAATGGGGGTTCCCTGTCGATTAATACCCCCAGCACCATGGAAAAGGCAGGGTTTCTTTTAATTGAAACCATTAAAATTGCAGGGGAAGCAGATTCCTCTTCAATTTAGACACAGACAGTTACAGAAAAGGGAGCCTTTTCCTTTATTTTAAACTACTTTTCTCCTAATAGCCCCTCTCTTTTCTGGGCGCTCTGGGAGGGGGGGGGGGGGGGACTGACCAGATGAAAGGGGAAACTTGAAAGTTTCCCTCTGGGAACCACACATGCTGCTCTGCCTGCTCAGGTGCTGTCTCTTGGCAGGAGGGCTTTTCCCTGGACTTTTTCTAGGAGCGATGCTCCATGCTCAGGTGCAGCTGGATGCTCCCCAGCCACTGATCCTGGAGGGACTCTCAGGATGCCTGTCTTGCCCCCTCTCAACTCTCAGCTCCCTGCACAGGTGTGCCCGTGTAACCCTCTGAAAGCAGCCTCTGGCAAGAGCTGCCCCCTCCTCATCCTCACTGGTCACACCTGGGGCCGCTGCACCTTTGAGTTAGGGGGGTGAGGTGAAGAAAAGTCCAAGTCGTCATTCCCTTCCCTACACGGCCCCTTGTCTGCCCCTGAAATACGAGGGTGCTGGGCTTTCCTTTCCCAGGCCGTGGAAAAAAAACGGCCTTCTCCTCCTGGTGTCCATAGCCAAAATTGTGGATTCTGCCTCCGAAATTCCGTACGTCCTAGCTTTGTAATTACCAAGGAAATTCTCCATGGAGCACAAGTGATTACTGGTAATTTTTCTTCTGTAATCATTACTAACCTGTGTTTCTGTCGAAGCGTTTGACACGTCCCTTGAGGGGTCATGTATTTGGCTGTGTTGTTTATGGCTAATCCTGATGAACCTGAGCACCCCCAGGTGTGCCCTGAATTTCAGTGAAACATATAAATGCTCCCTTTGCCTGCTCCACTGTCTTTTGCTGTGCATCTGCAGGGAAAAGATTTACTCCATCCTTTGATCCCCACCACAGCTCTCTGGCCCAAATGCCAGTTCTCACAGACACAAACTGAGCAGACAGCTACTACAAGTGTTTGCTTTTAAAGTAAAATTCTTATTGCATCTGGCTGTACAATTAGAATAAATACATGTATTGATGGTCACCAGAGGAAAGCTTTTCAGACAAGAAAATATCCATTTTGGTAGCACAGATTCCATTTTGACAATATTGCATTCTTTTGGGTTTTGGAATCCTCACCACATAAGAGATCTGAAAATTGGTATTTTGCAGTTTGATATTTTGAAATGAGGTCATTTTGATATTTTGGAACTTGATATTCTGGTATTTTGAAATGGAATTATTTTGGTGTTTTGGAACTTGGTATTCTAGTGTTTTGAAACTGTGTTGTTTTGATATTTCTGAACTTGCTATTCTGGTATTTTGAAATTGGGTTGCTTTTGTATTTTGGAACTTAGGTTAGGTTAAAATTCTGGTATTTTAAATCTGTGATTTTGAAACCTGGTTTTCTTTGGTATTTTGGAATTTGGTTTTCTATTATTTTGAAACTAGGGCTCAAAACTAGGGTTTTGAACAAAAATACACCTAGGGTTGTATTTTGGAACCTAGTTTTTTGTAGGGGGAGTTTTTGGTATTTTTTGTAGGCCGGGGATTTGGTATTTTTGTACCTGAGTTTCTAGTATTTTTGTAACCTGGGGTGGGTTTTTTTTGGCAACCTGTGATTGGCAGGGGTTTGGGGCATCCTAGTTGAGTGTCCTGGCTTCATTTGCCTTCTTCCACCACAATTAACTTGGCATGGGAACTGTTAAATCACAGACTATACAATGAGATGTTTTCTGAAACACAAATAAATTTTAGCTGCAACAAGAAAACCAAGAAAAGACCATACAGGAAGTAATTCCATTTTAATAGACTCCAAATCGCCAACATGTGAAAGGAAAAATAGAGTAAGTGTGGCAGGATACAGGCATTACCAATAGAAGCGGTGTTAGTCAGCTTCTCAACATTGCTTTTATGTATTTTATGGGAAAAACATTTGGCCTAAAACTTCTTATGCATAAGTTGTTGGGGGTTATAGGAGATGGAACCTGACCCTTGGTACATTGCATGAGAACTGCAGCTTAAAGTTACTCGATGTCTTCTGGTCTCACAGGATGAGGCAGAGGTATAACTGATTTCTTCTCTGTATCTCTGGAAAGAGCTTTTCTCATATCTATGGCAACAGGAAAAAATGCTATTATAGTAATTCATTGTACAAAGCCATATTAAATGAATTCTCCATTAAAATAAGATAATCTTTAATCAAGAAAATTTCTTAGAATCATAAGACTACCTCAAGTTTGAAAGGACCCATAAGGGTGCAACTCCCTGCTCCACACAGTACTACCTAAAATTATACTGTATGATTTGGAGCATTGTGCAGATATTCCTTGAACTCTGATGAGCTTGGTGTCATGACCCTTTCCCTGGAGAGACCATTGCAGTTACCAACCACCCTCTCAGTGAAGAGCCTTCTAACGTGCACTCTGAACATTCCCTGACACAGCTTTGCTCCATCTCCTCATGTCCTGGTCACCAGAGAGAGGAGACCAACACCCTTCTCTGCTGTCCTCAGAAGTTACAGACTGTGACAAGGGCACGCATCAGCTTTCTCTTCTCCAAGTGGCACAAACTCGTGGACATAAGCTGCTCCTCCTAAATCTTGCTCTTGAGACCTCTCACTATCTTGGTTGCTCTCCTCAGGACACACTGCTGTCCTTAATGTTGCTCAATGGCAATGATATCAGCTGATATAAAACACTGCATGAAACTCAGCCAAATGGAAAGGAAATGACAAGCTAAAGAGAAATATATTACTTATGTCACATGCGGCAAGTAGGTGTCTGTCTGAGCCCTTCTATTTCACAGTGCTCCTACGTTTCAAATAAACAGTGCAAGAACAGAAACGACACATAGCCGGGCCATGTAACTCTTTGGGAGGATAATTTTAAAAAGGACCTAGAAAGGAAGCACTTGGTAGTTCACTTTTGTTAACATAATTAACACTAACATACTTGAATTTCCACGTTCTTTCCCTTTTAAATTGAAAATGCTACCCAATTCTTTACCATTGCTGAATGCTGACAATTGTTAATTTGTACATAGACATCTGAGAAAAACAGTTTCAAATCCCTGTTATGGGATGAAAGGAAGAAAGCACTGACATTCCTTCTCATTTATTCTTGTTCTGTGATTGATTTTGCCAGAGATGCTACAAAATGTGTAAGTGGCAAGATTAAGTTTTGTAACTGATAAAGGCTTAATTAGGAAAAGTTACAAAAATCCCATTAATCAGCAACTATCTAAAATTGTTTCATATAATTGTTTCAAATTGTTTCATGTTTTTTAATGTGTTTCATATAAAAAAATAGTAACAGTCTTACAAACAATCCCAGCAACCTTCATCACGAGAATAGTTCCATTCAATTTGAGACCAAACAAGAACTTACCATAAGCATCTTCATCTGGCTCCCCACTGCTAGCTGAGTAGTACTCTAAGACTGTCCGGTACACACTGTAGCCTAGTTGCTTATACATATTTACAGCAACCTGATTTGATACTCTCACAAAGAGATCGACAAAAAATCCACCCTTTCTTTAGCAGGGAAGGAAAAGAAACAAACAAAACCACATTCAGGAACAGCAGGTAAATGTACTTCTAAATAACAACCCATAAATTGTAATGCAACACAAGCAAGCCAATGTAGTGTACTAATTAAACATCTTTCCGAATGTAAAAACAGATACACTTGTTTACCAAGGGAAAATTCAATCATAGACAAGGATTTAATTTTATCACATGGCCATTTTTCACAAGTCAGTGGGTTCAGAAATTTGATCAGAAAGAACAAGACGAGTTAAATGCCCTCACAGGCCTAAATCCAATTTTAAAAGTATCCACATTTTGGATTGCTTGGATTAGGAGAAGTGGAATCAGTCACAAAATTCAGTTGCCTAACAGATGATAGACCCTTAATTCCACAAGGCAAATTTTTCAAAACATCATACTACTTTCCAGTCTTACCAACCATAGTGGGGTTGCCCTACTAGAATCAGTTAAGGACAATTCCCAGTGGGTTCATCTGACACTAAATTAAATTTTCTCAGGTACAAGTAACCAAGCAGGGGATGGCAAGTAAACTAAGATACTCTCTGCAGTACAAAATTTGTTCAGGATTGTGCCTGAGGGCATTGCACAAAGCCCATAGTTACTGAACAAGTATGTTTGAGGCCCTACAGGAAACAGTGCTGATGTTTCACAAAGCTCTTTTTCTGTCAAGGAATGTTCTCTTATACACTATCTCTACTGGAATTCAGGCTATTTCCTCCTCCCTCTGGAAAGTTAGCTTTCAGAGAAACCCTGAGATTTTAAACTGCTAAGCAACTTTCATAACTTTTTCTCCAACTATGAGGAATTTCAGAAAATCAGAACACCATGTAAAGCAAAATTCTGCCACGTAAAACAAGGACAGGTTTCTGTAGAAATACTACTTTTAAATGTTACTTTAAAAGATAAATTTAAAGATAGCCATACTACTCACTTCTCTGAAATTTCTTCCAGGAGCTCCATCAATTTAGCAGCCAAACCCAGCCGTCGAAATTCTGGTGCAACAGAGAGAGCAGTAACGTGTCCATGCCATTCTTCCCTAGCCACAGAGCCTTCGGCTTTGCCCATGACTGTGAACATACAGAGCATCAGCGCAGCAGCACCTTTGGAGTAAGGCACTGCCTGCAGCCAGACAACTTCACAAGAGGAATAAGCCATGGATAAACACATGATACAATGGTTGTGGTAAAGGCTAAAACAGGGATGTCTACCTTTTTACTCTATGATTCAGCAGCCATTAAAAAGTGTCATTTTACTCAAATATTACAGCAGTTTCTTGACTAGTGTAAAAAACCACCAAACAAGTTTGCAAATGCCTTGCTTGAGGTGACTTCTAAATGCAAATTTTAAGCAATTCTCACAAGTCTCACTGAACCAAAATTTAAAATCTGACTAAAATAAAGGAGGAACAGAGGGCTAGAAACCCAAAACTACCATCTCAGAAACTATCTGAGACTTTTGGAGATTATGAGGGAATAGATCTTGGGAAGCTTTGCCAGTCTGGCAATAGAAAGCTAAGGCCCTGCAAACACAATGTGTTTAAGGAAAAAAAAAAAAGAAAAAAAAAAGTGGAGGTGGGGACAGTGTTTTGGGGGACTTTTTTCTTTTTTTGGGGGGGATTTTCAATACATGTTAGTTTATTAATGAACATTCACACTTCCACCCTGTGCTTTTAATAGATATCGCAGTCACTGCTAATAAGCAACAAGTGTGGTGGATACAGAGAAATGTTCTATACAGCACACATACTTTCTGCTTTAGTATGTTACATACTTTTAGTTCCCGGGTACCTGAAAAAACCATTACTCTGCCCCACCCCATCTCCTGGCAGTTCTCTTTGGCATGATTTCTGAGAAACCCAAATATTCCACAGCAAATTAGCAAATGACATCCAGGCCCAGAGCTTTCCTTTACAGGGCAATGCAAAACGCAAGCCCAGCACTTTTACCTACTGTGGGTAGGGACTTAATCTTCCAGATTACAGAAATACCCATTCGCCAAATGCGGGTAGACGTTACCACTGCCAAGTCTCCTTGCTGTGCTAGGAACATCAAACTGGAAGCTAAGGCCATGAGTCCTGCATAATACCCCAAGACATTTAAGAAACGGGAAGATGCAATGCAAGGCTCCTCTTCCATGTTGGACATCTGGTCTACGCGAAGAGTAAGAAAAGCTCCCGCGTTTTAATCCCTGAAAGAGGCAACGAAGGGAGACGTTACCGCCGGGACACCCGTCACTCACTGTAACCCATCAGCTCCCCGCCGGGCGCCTCGGCGACGATGAAATACTCGGGCCAGTGGGCGAGGTACTGCAAGTAGAAGGGAATCCCGTACTGGGCGCTTGGTTAAGGAGTAACTGCGGCCGCCAAGGCTGCGCCGCCCGCGCCCGACCCCGCGCCTCTGCCCCGGCGGGAAGGATACGGTCTCGGTCAGCGGGTCCAGATTGCTGTGGAGGAAGAGAGTGCGGCGCTCAGCACGGGCCCGGGCCCGCCCGGCCGGCGGGGCGCCGCGAGGACCCCGCGGGGTGGGGAAGCGCGCAGGGGCTCGGGGGCAGGAAGAGGGGACAGCCGGCGCTCACATGTTGTTGAATCGGAAGAGGTCGTCGCAGGTAAAGGCGCGGAGCGTTGTCATGATGATGGTGATCACGACGCTGACGCTGAGCGTGACGGTGATGACGCTGCCCCGGAAACGCTCGCGCGCCCAAGGAACACTCGCCACGGAAAGGCGGCAGACGAGGCGCCCCTGCCCCACAGGCAGCCTTGCCCCGCCCCCAGGCAGCCCTGCCCCGCCCCGCAGAACCGCCCCGGCCCGGCCCGCGCCTCAGACCGGCCGCCGCGGGCCGTGCTGAGGAGGGGCAGGGCTGCGGACGGGGCGGCCGCGGGATCCCTGACCGACAGCAGCGGGCGGGCGGCTGGCACGGCTGAGCCGGCCCGTAGTGGCACGGGGCACGCTGGGGCGGGGCCCAGCGGGGCCGCAATAGCAGGAGCGCTCTGAGCTTGTGCAGCTCCACCCCGAGCACTCACATGCTAATGTAACACGGCGTGACCGTAGGATGCGAGACTACCATAAGCATAAAAAACAATTCTGCCTCTGGAAAGATGCCGCCGGAGGAGGTCGGACACACACTGGAACTGCAACATCGATTTAACTGGGATGCTGCTGCCATCAGCAGCAGTTGTCTCTTCATGATTTGTAGAAACACAGGGCAGGAGGTCATGCCAGCCAACACGGACCTCTTCCACAAAAATTCTGTCCTCAATAGTGGACTATACTCGATTCACCTGTTGCACAGCATCTCCTGTGGCACCCAAAAAAACAAAGAAACAAGATCTCCACTACGCCCATAAGCATTCACCTACTCCACATGGCCCTGCTGTGCCATTCCTCTCACTTCCATTCAAATGCTGAGCTATTTCTGAAGAAAGTTACCACTGCAAGGGATCCAGATCACTCTAGTTGTTCTGAAGAAAGATTTGCCCGAAAGTTGGAGGCTATACTGTGGGCTTGATTTTTGTCCTTTAAAATTCCGCGTGAGACGCAGTGAATGGAGTTTGAGTACATGTTTTGGGACAATGAAAGAGGCCTTGACCTAGAATCTGGAATCAGGAGATGCTGGCAAGGCTACTTCCAGACAGAGCATAGCCTGTCAGATTCGAGATCTGTCAGATTTCTGATAATTTAAGGGTCAGCGTTTTGGTAGGAGAAAGTTGATTCAAGGTCTGTAGTTGTGGTGCAACAGCAATGTGGGATTTCAGAGTTGCCAGACGCAGGAAGAGACTACACTTTTCAGGATGGTAGTGGAGGTGTGAGGGGGGAGATATATATATATGTGTGTGTGTGTGTATATATATATATATATAAAAACTTGGGAGAAGGAATAGATGTTTTTAAGGCTGGTTCTTGATCCTTTGTGGTGTTAGGAAATGTATAGCTTTATAGCCCTCTTCCGCTTGAGGCACTCTTTTACTGCAGAATTACAAGAATGATGACACACCCTTAAGAACAGAAGAAGCTCAACCATTCACCTGACTGCTGTGACTTAAGGTACTCTCTCCAGCCAAACTGGACTTTGGGCTGCTTTGCTTCTGATAAAGATAAAGCCTTTGCTTCTGAAGTGCTAAAAAAGGCACTAAAAAGTGCAAAAAGACACTTTGTTACTGGGTCTGAACTTGGTTCAAAAGCTGGTCATGGCTAGAGTAGTCTTTACTGTTATCAAATTAATTCCCAATATTGTAGCCTAAGGCAATATTTTCTATTCAGTGAGTTTGGGCCAAATCTTGGGTGGCTATCTCTGCTGAGTGAAGTACAGGTGAAACAACTTTAGGCCTTACTTAAACATAAGTATAGAGATTATCAAAGACTTCCTCCCCTTCCCAATTACCTTTTACTGTATATTACAAGTGGAATATCATTCAGCTAGGATGTGTGGAATGTAAATTAAGAAGCAATTTTAGCACTTCTATGAAGACAAAGAGGATTTCACCCTTCAGAGAACAAGTATTTTCCACAGCTAATTTTATTTCTAACCTCACCAAAATCAAGTGTTGACAATCAGCGTCTTAAAAGCTACAAAATCAGGATTTCAACCCAGCAAGAGATTTAGCATCAACTCTATGTTCAGTTACAAGTCACCATCCAACAGGGACCTTCTCTAGAATGTTTAATGTTAGCAAGTTTCACTCTACATACTCAAGGTGTGCTGTATCTCAAGTATCAGTGGAATTTTGTCTAAGGGACTCATCAATAAATGAAGGCATTTGTATATTTAAAAGAACCATAATTATGGTATTACTGGTATCAATTACTGTGAGAAAAAGCAGCTGTTTCTCAGTATAGAAAAGTGATGGCAAATGTGAACAGGAATAATTAAATATGTGAGTGTGTGGTATTAAGTGCATAACTCAGGTAGGATTTTATTGGTTTGGGGTTTTTTTTGTTGTTTTTGGTTTTTTTTAAGTGCTTTGAATGATCCACCATCAAAAGAGGCCTGTATGAAGATCAGTACTAGCACGGTTGATATTACAGGAATAGAAAAGTTAAGCATTCGCACAGTCAAGCTCTGATTTGAAAATTATATTAAAAAAAAAAAAGCCAAGGCCCATACATTTAGATACGGAATTGAAATGTTCCTACACATCTTAGAATACAACAAAATAACATGTTACACTCAGATTAAGAGAACCACCCTGTTCTGAAACAATTTATAAAGTGACAAAGTCCACAGCAAAGCTATTACTTTACTTCCATAATGTAAACACATCTGAAAGAAGAATATGCTGACAGTTTCACAGATGAGATTATAAATCAGTAAAACCAAAAAGCAATTGGTCATACAAAGCTTTTGTCTTTTACGAGGCTTAGCTTACAAGCTCAGGCTGTACGTTTATTCTTCGAAGGACGTCTTCTGGCATACAAAAGACAGGATTGACAGCCTTAATTTGTTCTTCTCCTAATAAAGATAGTCCAGCAATACCAAATAAGGTGTGAAATGGATCCACCTGGAAGAAAAAAGAAAGCTTGTGTCTGTTTCCAAAAGTCAAATGGTTTTTCACTTGTATGGAATGAGCCAGCAAGAGAACAGAAAATCTCCATGGCTTCTCTGGGGAAGACAATACAACTGAATAAATTTTCATTTGTGCTAACATGTGTTGACAGGCAAGAAATTTCCACAGCAGGCATTTACAATACTATGATTTGCTCAGGCATGCTTGTCAATTATCTGCTGCTAAGACGATTTTCAACTCCAAGTTAGACAGAAAGCACTCGCATTTGTCTATTAGCATGCAATATCACAGGGTGGTAGAAGCAAAGATAATTAACATTTTAAAAGTAAACTGGATCATCTACAGGGGGTACCACTTCCATAAATTCCCCATTTGTTCTTCAGAAACATCATAATGCTCTTTATTGGTCTCCAAATACAGAGCTGAGGTGTAAAACCTTGAGAGGGAAGCAGTAACCTATTTTGCTAGAAAACCTCCCAGAACTATAAATAAAAACAACACCCCCCCCCAACCTCTACTCCTAAACCACACGACCACCACCCCATCTCCCCCCTACAAAACAAACAAATGAAAAAACAACCCAAACACAAAATGCCCCAAAACAACAAGGTCTGTTAGGACTGAGTTTCTGCAAGAATAAAGCAAAAACCTGGGAGCCAACATTTCTACAGGAGCAGAAATTTCTACACTTCAGCAATCGAAGACAGATAAAAATAATATTAAATGACTGCTAATGTAACATAGAAAAGCTGTCCCAAAGGTGCTCTCCTTAGTTATAGAGAAAAGGCTCTTCAGAGATGCTCCTCCAAGAAGATACAAATATTTCATTACTCAAAGATAGAAAAGCATTTAGACTTCAAGTTCTGGGCTTTTCTTCAAGAATTCTGAAAACAGAAAAGGTCTTCCTGTAAGCTCCTCAGAAATTCAAAACTCTTCCTATTTTAAAAACACAAAAACACTTTCCAAATGACAGATCGGAGTTAACAGATTTCTCCCCCAACTGGGAATAAAGTAGCTGCTTACAAAAAAATAAAAAGTTACTTTATTTTTTAATGCATTTGTGGAGAAGGGAGCAGACACGGACAGCTGCAATAAAAACAGCCAATACCTTTCCAGACCGTTAACAAATAAGCCAAGTGTTCAAAAGGAATGAAGTCTCACTTTTTATTTTATCTGTCCAGCACTCTTGAAAGATAAAAACTTTATTTGCCATTTCACTGGGACAATATCAGTTACTTCCACTTGAAACCAAAGAGAACAGACTAGCTAAATTTTAACTGCTTTCTCAACAAGCAAAAAATCCATAGCAGCAGCCTCTTGATGATGTTATCACAAAAGCTTCTTCCTCCCTCAGCTAGAAAATGTCAGCTACAAGATCTATTCAGTGGCTGGGCTAGCAAAGAATGAAAGTTAGTGTATAGGGATTCTTAATAAAAACTCTTTATTTAATTAGATCAGACAAAACCACCAAGAGAGTTGAAGACTATTTAACCTACACCAAACTTTAGCTTGCAGACCATTTCACAAAACAAAATAATAAACCCAAAGAACCCACACATGCACCAGAACACCCACCACCAAACACAGGGTTTTTTACACACATCTTCCAAATGGTCTTGTAAGAAATGGTTTGTGTTGCGTGTGTAATGGGGGATCAAGCCAGATTTTGTGAGGGGATGGCAACTGACTTCACTGGTGGATACACGTGTTATAAAGAATGCGCTCCCCAAGTATGCCTTCAATGGCAATTCTACACTATTCTTCCTTCAGAATAAACTACAGCCTCTGCAAAACGCACCTAGACCATGAGTTGAGTTATACTCAAACAAAAGTTGAAATTTCCAGTTGAAATTTTCATGTGTACTTTATTTAGAAAACATATAACTTACCATATCTCCTGGTCTGTCAGCAAATCCTCCGGACTCCTCATCCTGGCACGCCAAAATAAAGCAGCGCAGTTTCTCTCTGTCAATCCACTGTATCCTACCAATCATCTTCAAAGAAGCTAGCACCCACCATGAATAACATACATCAGGTAACTGGCAAGCAGAGAGGCAGATTAAATATATTTGCCTGGGTTTTAAACATAATGTTGCAAATTTGACTGGTAATTCTGCATATTATCAGGTGTGCTATCATAATACTCTTGCAGAGACACAACACTTAAGAGTGTCTTTGGAGTAAAAGAATTTCTTGACAGAGTCTCATTTCAGTGCACTTCTGTTCTCAGGAAAGAAAACTATCTTTTTCAAACTTCTTCAAGAAACAAGACCACAAGAATGTGATTTTTAAAGACTTCACCTTCTGTGAGAGAGGCTGAAAAACCACAGCCCTTCTTTGAAGAGGAAATACAGAGAAGTTCATATCAACTATTTGTATTTTGGGGGCAAGGGGGGAAGCAGGGAAATCTGTTGGTTGATTATCTATTTGCTAGAGATTATTCTAGGTTACACAAATCTCTAGTGTGATGTGGAACACTATGACACTCAGGATTTACATCCAGTAGAACAGCAATTTTTATACAAATCCTATTGGAAGATCATTCCCCAAGTCAGAGAATATTAAAGACCCAGTTTAACAGGATAATGGTTCAAGTGGTCAGCAAGACCACTTCAGCATGTGTACTTTGCTATACTGAAGACTCAAATGAAGCATAGCTAAGGACTGCATGACAGGTGTTAGCAGCAAAAGAAAGAATCAGGATGAAGGCCTGACTTCTTTGAAAAGTTTACCAAATGTTTTATAGAAGTCATGACATTTTGCAGTAGTTCAGCTTCAGAAAAAGCAATCTCTATTGATGTTTGAACAAAGAAAAGAAGTCACGAAATACCTTCTCTGGTCGTCCGTTGAGACCTCCAGAAGGTAACTGACGTTCACAAAGCCACCAACCCAGCAAGTCAACATTCACTTGATGCAACTGGTCTGTTATAGCCAAAAATCCTGTGCAACAATAGATCTAAAATTACAGACATAAATTTTTTGTGTATTTAATAACTAAATATAGTTTAGCAGACTAAATGCAGGAATATCTCAAAGCAACAATACAGTCATATAAACAATGCAAAATAAGCTCACACACATTTCAACTTTTAGTTTCAAAGACTTCTCCTTCAGAAAACCATGTTATTGTTATAGTTCCTTTTGTAAAAAAGTACCAATAGCACAATTTGTAATATTTCACTAATATAAGACAGTAATGCAAGGTTTGGACCATAATCGTAGGAGATCTGAGAGAGCCATATGATTTTATTTTAAAAACACAGACTTTCCAGCCAGAGTAGTCAAACAGACTTCTGCAGGCTGGATATGGCCTTCATAAAAATTTTGCATCCAGTCTATGGTTTGTTCCTGTACCTGCCTTTTACCCTAACGCTTGCAAACAGTAAACAAAAGACGAAATGAACTCCCTAACAGAAACAGGCTAACTCAGATCATTAACTATCTTGGCAATTCCCTATGTGTTTGGTCACGCTTACTTTCAAAGTAGCATGTAATATATCTGCATTGATTAATCCCCTTTTAATTTTATTAATCCCCTAAATTAATTAGTTAATAAAATTAACTAATAAAATTAATCATATTAATTTTAACTTAATCCCATTTTAATAATAATTTAAAAATTAATAGTTTTTTCCTGGGAGATACATTTATGATGCAACAGCATACTTTGGTCACATTTTATGCAGTCACTAAGAAAGCAGTGAAGCACAAAAAGCCAAGAATCATGGAATCATTAAGGTTGGAAAAGGCCTCTAAAATCATCAAGTCCAACCTTTAACTGAATACCACCAAATAACACTACACTATATCAGGAAGTGCCACATCTACGCATTTTTTGAACACTTCCAGAGATGGAGACTCCACCACTTTCCTAGGGAGTCTGCTCCAATGCTTAACCTCTCCTTCAGTGAAGAAATTCTTCCTAATATGCAACCTGAATCTCCTGCAGCGCAACTTGAGGTCATTTTCCCTTGTCCTGTAACTAAATGACTGTGAGAAGAGGCTGACCCCCAACTTGCCACAATCTCCTTTCACATAGTTTCTCCTGAACCTTCTTTTCTCAGGCCTAAACACTCCAGTACCCTCAGCTGCTCCTCACAAGCCTTATGTTCCAAACCCTTCTCCAGCTCTATTACCCTTCTCTAGACATGTTCCAGCACCATAACGTCCTTCTGGAAGTGATGGGCTCAAAACTGCCTATAGGACTGAAGACGCCCCAGCAGTGCCAGCACAAGGGACACCAACTGCCCCGGTCCAGTGACCACACTGTGGCTGGTACAGGTGCCAATGGCCTTCTTGCCCACCTGCGCACACCTGGGCTGATATACAGCTCCTGTCGACCAGCACCCCCCTAAGTCCTTTCCTGCTGGGCAGCCTTCCAGCCACTCTTGCCCAAACCTGGAGCATTCCACAGGGTTGTTGTGACACAAGCGCAGGACCCGGCACTTGGCCTTGTTGGACATCACACAGCTGGCCTTGGCCCATGGATCCAGGCTTTGCAGAGCCTTCTGCCCATGAATCAAAACTCCCACACAACCTGGTCCTTCCTGTGACTTACTGAGGATGCACTTGATTCCTTTGTCCAGACCACATGATGAGGATATCAAAAAGGACTGGCCCCAAAACTGAGCCCTGGAGAATCCCATTTGTGACCCTTCACCAACTGGATTTAACATCATTCCCCACTACTCTCTGGGTCCGGCCATGCAGCCAAGACTGCACCCTGTCCAAGCCATGGGCTGCAGCCTCTCCAGGAGAATTCTGTGGGAAAGCATGTCAAAAGCTTTACTCAAGTCTGGGTAGACACATCCACTGCCTTTCTCTCATCTACTAGGCAGGTCACCCACCCATAAAAGGAGATCAGGTTTGGCAACATTCCCAGAAAAATACTGAACTTTCATGGAGGTGAAAGAGAGAGCTTTTTAAGGAGTATGTGAATAAGCACAATAGATCTAATCCTCACAGAAAATGCCAGCTGCAGAGTGGGTTGAGCTGTGGAACTGACTTCCTCGAACACTAGAACATGGTCCAAGCCATATAGACTATATGGGCAATGCTACTGTACATTAAAACTATAAGGTAATATGTAACAGATTTAACTTTTTTTCCCCGATTTTAAACTAAGAAGGGGCAGGAAACCCAACAGTTGTCAACAAAATGCCTTTAATATTTTCATGTGATGAGGTGAATCCTAGCTATGGCATTACTGACTCTAATTATGCAAAATAAACAGGTAACTGCAACAGCATTAAAAGTTGACTTTTTTCACATATTTAGTTAAAGTGCACAAACTTTTCCATGAAAAGAAAAAAAATAGGAAAGGTAAATTTAAATTTAAAATTATTTCCATTATGTAAATTTCCTGTTGAAGGAAGTTATTTAGATTGTCTTCCTCGTGAGATCCCTTAATTTTTTCTAATTATACTACTGCATTTTCTTCTCAAGTACATTTTACTGAGCTATTTTCAGAATTCACTGTCACCAGTAACAATGTGTAACACTAGTGATTCTGGCTGAGAAATATGCCCATTACTAAGTTAGGTATGTCATCTAAAAACTAACTTTCCTCAAAAAATTAAGTAATTCTTGTTAGGATTCATGTCTGGTTTTTATTTGGGTTCCTTGGCTGATAAATCTCAAACAGACTATACAATTAATGTTTATGTCTCATTATGACTTCTGTCAGAAACAAGTGATAAATCTTGTTCACCGTCTCCATTGATAGCCATTTCAAATTCTCTAAAAATCCTCATGCTAGCAATTTCAAAATCACTATGTGAAGACTCAAATACAGTCCTAAAAGCTGTTCCATTACTGTCTTTTTTCCTATCTAAACTCTCAAGTCTCAACTCACCTTCCCAGATTACGTTACTTATCTGTTCATTTATTTTAACTAAGATACTAGAATCAGGCATTTGGGAAACAAGAGGTACATCCATTGTCATCACTGATACATGTTGTAAAGAAACATTTATATGCTTGCTAATTTAAAGTATTTCCATATAAAGAGAAACTCACCTGTCCTGCATGTGATTCGGAACCTGGTCTACAACCAAATCCTCCATCGAAGTTCATACAGGACAAAACAAATTCAACTGCTTTTCCCACATCAATAGCATCCAGCTTTCCCTGCAAGTCAGAAAATAATTAATGCCTTGATCTCCTATCAAGCTGATCTTCTGCAGAAACTTCAGCAGTACCAAAGAGCAGTACCAATCGATGCTCTACTTATGCAAGTGATGGTTTAGGACTTACCAGAAGTGCAAGAGTTGCTGCAGCACAGAAAGAGAACCTTGTATCTATTTCTCCTATAATGTGGGGGATAAGGAATGAAATCAATTATTTTTTCAACATACATTTAAATCACTACTGAAAATACAGAACAAAATGCTAAAATCCTAGGTTCTACATCAAAAAACAAAAATCAGCTAAAAAAAAATCCCCCCATACAATTTAGCTTTCCAGCTTACCAATTCTTTCCCGAGTAATTTAGAAAATATACATTACCATTTAAGTGATCTGTATGTTTCACTGTGCATAAAAGTCAACAACTCATTTAGAGCTGGACAGCTATATATCCAAATCAATTCAGCTAGTGGTAATTTACAAACAACTGTTTAATTTTCGAGTTTTTGTATAGTGCTCTACAGACAGTTGCAGAGCAATGGAAATAATGCAAAAATAATCAGGCAGCTCTTGCTTTGCCTTAAATCCAGCCAGAAGTAGAAGCCATTTCTTGTTTTAGGGGAAATCTAATTAAAGTTACAAGGCTTCTTTTGCATATTTGTACCTGGAAGAAAAACCTAAGCTCCTACACCTATAACAGAATGATTGCTTGTCAAGTCCAATATAACTCTTTTAGCACAAACTCTAGGCAATCAATGTTTGAAGTCACGATTTAAAATTTAACTGCGCTGCAAACATTCTGTTTCTTGGTCGAACTTTTACAAGACTTCTGTTCTTAAGAAATTCACAAGCTGTAACACAAAAACCAAGTATCTGCTGCTCCATCCTACATCAGGGATCACACTCCCTCAGCTGCACCTCTCGGAATACTTCAACAAAAAGGGCACAGCAAACTATGAACCAATTTAGCACACAGCATATCATCTACCTTTACAGTAGTACACATATACTGCTAAGATCTCAGTCACTGAATTTTACCTGACCAAGAATGATACGCAATAGATTTTCTTAAAATTTAGGTCTTCCATGGTGATAAATACCTTGAGAGTAACTAAATATTTATGCCACAGCTTAAAAATGCTGTATTTGTTCATAAAGAATTTATATGCAGAAAAACAAAATCAGTATTAAGAGAAGTTAATGAGTACAAACCCAGTTTTTCCCACTCCCACAAAGTGAAAAATCCTTTCATATTTGACATGGCTATAGGTCATTACTAACTACCATCAAATATCAAGTATAAAATGTTCCTTTATGAAAGAGCGTATCTAGTATTTCAAAGTACTGTTAAGTTAAAAATGCCTGAAAGATTTCTTCATCAAGACACTTTATTCTTAATACAAGAATGGAAGCGAAGTTGAGAATATTTATGAAAGGAATGAAACATAATTCTGTCCTTCACAAACTCTTCTTTTTCATGACTCAGAAAATAAAAGTATTCCCATATAATACATATGCAAAAAGACCATCCAAAGAAACTTAAGTTTACAGACTTACACAAGTCAACCTAGACACTACATTTAAAAGATCTAAAAATTACCCCATTCGTCTCCAGCAAACGATCCATCTTCTTTCTGCAAGCTCTGTATATACTCAACAATTTTATTTACATCAACTACATGGAGACTATCATATAAAATAAGAATCTGGGAGGGGAAAAAAAGAACACAGTAACAATCAAAGAGGAGCAAAAATTTTAAAAAATTATTTCTTAACAAAAAACCCCCATGGATTTATAAAAGACATGATTTAATTAACTCTGAATACTATTTGGTAAGGTTTATTAAACTTTTTTCCCACTTTAGTAGTTAAACTCTGCACTGTAGATTATCTTTGTCTAAAACCTTTAGGACATTCTCAAAGGGTGCTACAAACAACTCAAACTGAACTTTATCATGCTTTGTTGCTTTCCAGTGTTGAGGTTTCCCTTCAAAAGCCCAACCAGGTTTATTTATTTATATATTTAGCAATATGTAGAACAGACATTTGATTATGATCAATATTGTAATGGGACGACACCTTAGATGTACCCATTTGTAGTTTTGCACTGCGACTACTTGGATATCTGTATGTTAAGTTACTAACTTCACTTACAGTGCAAACTTATCAACAATAACTTGTTTCAAATTATTAGATTTTTATTTAAATTAAAATTTTAAATTTAATGAATAGAACCAAAATGCAATAATTTAAGTATGAACAATATGATTATACACCAACTGTACAGTGAATATATTCTGGAAGAAAAATGAAGGTTATAATAGGGAATACAATTTTCCAAACAAATTTCTGATTTCCACCACTGATTTAAACCAGCAAATCTGTATGACACAATATCACGTGAAAACAACAGTACTGTTCCTGAGCCCTATCTGACTTAATGTTTTTACTCATACCTTGCAAATCAGTAAAGACAGTAAATAAGAATTTATTATACATCACAAAATGGAAAAAACCCCAGCTGAAACAAAGCAATATTATAGTACCAATCTGAAGAACACTGGACACTATGACTTCAAATCTAGTTAGCTGGAATCTTTCAAATGTTAGATAAAATTGAAGTCAAATAAAATTTAAGTCTTATGAAAAATTCCAAAAAAAAAGAACCTACAACTCCAACAGAAAATATGCAATCACAACATGCACCCTAAATGCAAACCTGAACAAATTACTATTAAGTGTGATCACAAGAACATATGATGTAACCTTTAAACATCCTGGATATGTAGACAGGACTAAATGGTGTTTGTTCACTAAGACCATGCATACTCATTAAGACACGCTGGTTAGGTTTACCACAAAAAACTTTACATCAGCATTTGTGAACACTTTTTCAGTTTGGACAGCTACAGCTCAATTTAGTTAACATGAAAATATCTCCTAGTAATATCAAGTACATATTTAAGAACTAACATATCTAATATGTAAGGCAACAACCTCAAATTGTACCCCCCTTATACAGAATTCGAATTTGTGAAAGGAGCTGGATTGGACAATTTGGAAAAGTTCAGACATCACAGCCTGGAAAAAATTTAGTGTCCTGGTTCTCACAGTGTATTCAGAGTAATTTTAGTGCTTAAGTGGCAATAATGATCAACCTTAGAGCATCCTGTCCTACCTAAGGGGTTCAAACCCAATATCTTAAATCCAGCATAGTTTCTGCCCAGAAAAGAATGCCATTTTGTTTGGGTTTTTTTGTAATGCCATTAAAATACTTCATCCATATGACTGAATGAGAGACGCACCCTGCAAGCAATCAAGCTAATTGTTCAGAAGTGTTTGAGCCTTTTCAGCACTTTTTCACAAAATGGTTTGCATCAGCAGAGCAAATCAAAACAAAAAACAAAACAAAATGAAGGCATGAGCAAGAGTGAGAAAACAAGTCTATAATGGAGATAGATGCAGTGAAAAAATAAGATTGAGAGTTACTTCTTATCAGGGGGAGCATATGCACCAAATAAATTAAATGTTCAACAGACTAGTACAATTTTTAAATTACACACCCCCAAAAACCTCATACAAAAATAAAAAATTTTGCTCTTGCTCTGGTCACACTTATCTGTCACCTCAACGTACACTAAGAAGAATTTATGAAATCAAAAATTATCTATAAAATGCCTTAGTAAAACCTGTAGCTAAGGAGTATTCCAAGATAATTTATTAAACTGGCAACAATGCAGTAACCATTAATTGACCATTAAAACATTCCCAAATATGTCAATTTTTAGAAAGTAATACATCTAAATGCTACAGTTTTGTCCACGAGATTCTTTTTTTATTAAGATACCGAAAACATTTTTGTCATGGGCCTCCAACAGTAACTGGTTCATAAATCTGTAATCATCAAAATCTTAATCACAAACACTTTTTTATAAAATTACCCCCTCCTACATTTACCTGGACAGCACTGAGGGTATACAGAAGATGAGGATCATGACCTATGCTGGCACTTATTCCACCACACTCATGTTGACACGATTTGATGAATGACAGAATTTCTTCTTTGTTCATTCGGTGCAGCTGCCCCATGAGATCCATTGCTGTCAGTCCCCAGTACACACCACTCATCCTCAAATACTCCGACATACAGTATTCCTAAACAGTGCATTATTTTAGTTCTCGATCAGATAAGCACACTATCAATGTAGGGTAATGAAAATATGTTAGTTAACTTTCACAAATAGCTTCTAGTTAGTCAACCATTTTCCAACCATTTAGCAACTACACATCAGCCACTCACAGATATTCTGTACATCATGCACATGTGTATATACACACACATACGGGAAAATGAACATGTAGATACCAACACGTACTACACTCCCTCCCTCCCTGTATTTTTCTAGTTCAAACCGTAAAGCTCAGTGTCAAATTAGCCACAAATAGTTGCACACCAGTTCACTTCAGATCACGTATTGTCTTGACATTCAAAGAAGCCTTCAAATTGCCACCCCAACTAGTCTCAAAAAACAACAAGTCTATTTCCAAGTGCCAAAACTCTCACAATTTAAAGTCGCACTAGGGAGTGAAATTTCATATTGAATTATCTTACACTGATTACATCACCTGCACTACATAAACTTTTTCACATGCACTACAATTGAAAGCAACAGTGCTTGGCATGCTCTTGTGAACAGTAAAGGTAACCGCAAATTTTCTTCACGTACCCAGTTATTGACAATTTTTAACCTGCTGGAAGTGGAATCCCATTGATGTGGACTACATCCAACCACTTATGACTGTAAAACTGATGCAAGTTGTCCCATCAAAAGAGTAACATGCAAATGCAACTCTACTTGTGCATTCTAGTGAATGAAGAATCTAGTAGCTTGTATCTCAGGTCTCAGAGTAATTATAGAGCTAAAATGATAATCTTCAAATTTATAGTCAGATAATACATGCCAAAACTCATCACAGACCTAGAGACATTAGCAAGGGCACCTTTACTTTATACTTTGGACTGCAGGGTAAAAAACAATTGCTTTTTAACATGCATCTAACCCTTAGCTCTGAGCCACTAAATAAAGGTTATTACTGTTAACAAAACCACAGCTGTACGGTAACAAACTGATACCTACATAATCATCTTTCTTTGTTCCATATGAAGCTATATAGTCCGCATGTTTTTCTGAAAGTAATGTGCTTGGGGCATCGGGTTTTATTATAACATCCTTTTGCGGTGTCCCCTGTAAAAAGCACCAATAAATCAGTTGCAATGTCAGGTCAAAACGTTTTAGCAACTTGGTATAAAATAGCCAACACCGGTGACTGTGACTCTGGGAAAAAGCATCTCTAGCTATTTTGAGCCTAGGTCAGGTTGCGCATCTCACGCCATCATCCTTCAGCCTGGCTAAACCCTTCCCCAGGAAAGGCTACGAACCGAACCTTGCAATAAAGCTAAGAAACAACACCAACTCGCCAAGAACAACCTGAAGTGCCGGACGCAGGAGCCCTTCCCCGACCCCGGCCGTGCCGCCCCGCGCCCCCACGGCCCCGGGCCAGCCCGCGTGCTCCCGGGGCTGCTGGAAAGGCGAGGACACACCCGTCCCCCCGAGCGGACCCAGTGCGACTCGCGTCTCTCCAAGGCCGACACAGCCGCGCGCTAGGAAACAAAGCGTTCCCGCAGGCGAGACGAGCCGCAACACCGACCCCTCCACCCACCATGTTCTCCGCACGCACAGGAAGAGGCGAAGAGGCAAAGCGGAAGGCGGTGGCCGGCGGGGCCTCGCTGTGCCCGCCCGGCCTCGCTCGGGCCCCGCCCGCCGGTGGCTGCGCAGAACCGAGCGGCGCTGCGCACCCCGGGTCCGCCGGGCTGCGCTGCGCCCTTCAGGCGTCCGGCGGCGGCTGTGGTCTTCTGGCTTGCCGCAGATAAAGTCTACTCTGAAACACGTAGTTTAAAGTACTCTAACTCCAGCTGCGCACTTTCTTGCATCGCATCAAATAAGACAGCGTTTAGAAATAACTTCGGTTTCCTTCCTCAGCTCTATGAAAAAGCAAATCCAAGAATTTAGTTGCAGGTAAAATGGGTAAAGATAACTGTCCTTTTGCTCAAAACCGTCTTTCTTGTTTCCTAATTAAAACTGCCTTGGGTGATTCTGTTTATGATTACCAACTCTTGATTCCCCCTGAACTATACCAGGCAGGGACATCAAAGAAGTTGTAGTATGTATAATGTTGCATAGGACAGTCAAAAATAAAGTCTTACATATATCAAATACTTACAAGAGATGTTGCATTATGACTCTTCCTGGAGGAAAGTCAGTAATTTATAGAGACTAAATGCTTTCTTTAAAGAACTGATTTTCCAGCTAGCTTACCCAAAAATGAGGATTGCAGAGCTTATACCTGATGATAGTATTAGTACCATCCAGTAAATTCAAATGAGACATGAAAGATACCAGACACAGGCAAGGACATTTTGGTGTGAAATTGGAAATTACTTAATAGAATTATTGAGGTTTGAAGACACCTCTTGAAATAATGGAACACAACCCACCTACACCAAGTAGGCTTAGCTAGAGCAGGTTATTCGAGACCGCTGCCTGTTGAGTTTTGAGTGTCAAATGGAGACTCCACCATCTCTGCCAGCATATGACATCCCTCACAGTAAAAAAATAAGTTGTGTTCCAGTGGAATGTCATGTATTTTAATTTGTCCCCATTGCTTCTTGTCTTGTTAATGGGTACTATGAGGCTGGCTCCCTCCTCTTCATTACATCCTATCAAGTATTAATGCATGTAGATAAAATTACCCAAGCTTTCTCTTGTCCAGGCTAAAAAGTTAGCCTCTTCTCACATGACAGATGCTTCAGGTCATGAATATTTTTGTAGCTATGTGCTAGACTCCCTCCTTTAAGTCCCCATCTTTCTTATACAGGGGAGCCTAGAACTGGATGCAGTATAGCCTCACGTATCCAGTAATTTGTCCAAGAACTCCAGGGAATGTCTATTCTGCCAGCATTGCCAAGAAAGGTCTATCCAAGGTTAAAAAAAATAAATCTTCTAATTCATTCTTCTTGCTGTTCTTGCTGCAATCATAGTTAAGTATATGCATTGATGGAAAGGAATAAAGGTTCATATATACAAGAAAGACATTAAGCTAGTAGACAGCATCCTAAGGAGGGCAATGAAGATGGTGAAGGGCCTTGTGGGGAAGCTGTATGAGGAGCAGCAGAGGTCACTTGGTCTGTTTAACCTCAAGAAGAGTCAGAGGGGAGACTAATCAGTCTACAACTTCCTTGTAAGGGGAAGAGGGACAGATGCTGATCTCATCTCTGGTGCTCAGTAACAGAACCTGAAGGAATGGTTGGAGCTGAGTCAGGAGGTTTAGGTTTGGTATTATGGGAAGGTTTTTCCCCCAGAGGATGGTCAGGCACTGAACAGGCTCACCAGGGCAGTAGTCACAGCTCCAAGGCTGCGAGAACTCAAGCAGCATTTGGACCATGCTCTTGGGCACACAGTGGGATTTTTGTGCAGGGCCAGGAGTTGGACTTGATGGTCCTTGTGGGTGCCTCCCAACTCTGCATACTCTCTGATTCTGTGTTTAAATATACTGGATTTTAAATAAAAAACATATTGTAAGTCATTGTTAAGGGAAAGCTACACATTCTCACATTGAAGTGATTCATCCTCATTTAATATGTACATGCTTCAGAGTGTAAAGGCCAGACTCTGACTAGTATATAAATCCCCAGCACAGACACACGCAGACAATAGCAATGCAGGCTTTCCTGCTGCTCAACTGGAATGGCTGTTCAGCTGCTTGGGGCAAGAGCATAGGGAAACTGAAATACAGCTATTAATGTACTTCAAAAATAGTATTTTGGATTAGTTGTCCAGTGAAAGTGATATGACAAGCAAAATTAATACAAACCAACCACACTTCTCTTAAAAATATTTTATTGAAATGCAGCATTGACTGTCAAAAATTACAGTCTGATTATCTTATTTTATACTGAGAACAGAATCAGTGCTTAATAATGAACGGAATAAAAATATTATGAAGGAATTTTCTCTCTTTTTAATTCTATTGAGAAACCCACTAAAATCTTCTTCCATAAGAGGACAGAACACTACAGCAGCACCAGACACACTTTATACATTTCTTTAAGCCTTAAATTTGCCAACATGTTCACGAGCTATGATCATCCTTTGAATCTGAGCAGTTCCCTCATAAATCTGAAAAGAAGAATTGCAATAACGTTACTGGGTGATTTTTAAAAAGGTTTTAACAGGCATATGTTTGTAAACCTCCATGGAACTAATCCAGCGTGGATTAGGATGTGCAGGAAGACAGAAGAAAACAGAGGAAATTCCAGTGTGCCAGAGTAATTATAGAAGGCTAAATTAAATGTAAATCATACAAGATACTGAGAAAGTCTTGTTCTCTCAGATCCTCCTATCTAAAGCCAGTAGGGCTCTCTTGAAAATAGGTGACAACATTCCTCTTATTTAAGGAAGAAAATACATTATTTGGATTTTTCAAAGTAGGATCTAAAATCATGGGTAGAAGGGAAGAGATGACTTGTCCTTAAGTGTTTTCTTTAACTAGCCTTTCAAGGTCATACCATATGTTGTCTGTGATCCATTTATTTCCATTGCTTCTTGTTAACTAGTACTCCCTCCCACACAGTTTTGTTTGTGGTTTTCTTTATTCTTGCATTTTCTTATAGAAACAGCCTGCATCATCCCTCTCTTCAATTTGTTTGCTGGCAGCAAAGTCAAAAATAGACAAAAAAGCACCTATGAAGTTCTAATGCCAAAGGAGGACATATGCTCCACAGGCATACTGCAATGTAATGCAAGGGCTGAGGCAACATAGTCTAGAGATTTTAATATTTCAGCTCCCAGTTCTGCCAGAACTTGGTTTGACAAAATGCTGGAAATCATGCAAATTCACTTCTAGGAATAATCTTTCCAGGAACCTTAAAGAGCATTGTAAAAACAAGAATGCTATCACCTGTGTTCACATTAGTGTTCCGGTTCAGAACAAGCTGTTGATTCCCAAGGTGAATTCTCTGCTGCTGCTTACCCCGTGTTGATCCAGTCTACAGAGCAGACTGTGTTTTGTGAGTACTAGGTGCCTTGTGAAACCAACTGAAATAGCTCTGCTTTCTCTCTATACTAAACATTCACCAATCCCTAGAAAAGCCATAATGGTACAAGCCTACACCTGGACCCTAACAGCTGGATGCCTGTCAGGGACATACATTCCAAGGGACAAAACAGGCTTGCTATGAACTCAGCCTGCTCAAACTGCTCAGAGT
This sequence comes from Emberiza elegans, assembly GCA_024865655.1. Taxonomy (NCBI): domain Eukaryota; kingdom Metazoa; phylum Chordata; class Aves; order Passeriformes; family Fringillidae; genus Emberiza; species Emberiza elegans. The sequence goes on along the minus strand of JALJVW010000206.1, from coordinate 87,708,485 downwards.
GTAGCTGTCAGAGTCTCAGCAGCTGTTCCTGCAGTCTACCAAACTGCTCCTATTGCACTGAATTTGCACTTGCTGATGAACACAGCCATGGAAATCAATCAAAGATATCACAACTCACAATCTCATTAAGTAATTACAGGACAGGTTTTGGTTTGTAAGCTGATGGAAATAGTTTCAAGACTCTGACAATTAAAGAAAGGAGGTTTTCCAAATTTAAGAGTTTCTAAACCTAAGAGTTTCTACCAAAGCAGCCAAGATTTCTAGCTGGACAAAACTAGGACACAGTAAGGACATGTAAAAATGTTGTCAGTAAGCACAATAAAAAGATTGTGTAATACCAAAAAAGATCAAACATATGAAAGATAATTTGAAAAATCAAGTTTTTCTGCATGCAATGTATGGTCAAAAGTATATACCATCTGGAACTGAGCAGTAACACAGCAATGCACAGTGAAGTGTAAGATATAATCAAGAGGCATGGACAAAATCATTGCAAGACAAAAGCTTTTCTTGAATTCTTTTGGTGATGAAATGGAACTGACAGTCATCAAAAATTTAATACTAAATCTGATTAATCACAAAAACAAGCCTACTTAGCCATGCATTTGGATCACTGTAATGAAAAAACTACGTAATAATGGAATTTTGTCAAATCAATCTCAATCAACCCTTGCACCATCATTATCTAAAAAAAGCATGCAATTTGACAGGAAAAAAATCCCAATCATAAATTTCAATTAGTCATTCATTTCCTCACTCACAGAAGTAAAGTTAGTTATAGGGACCTTTAGATTCCAATATAGTAGATGTCTTTCCTTAAACTGAGAAAAATAAATTCTTGGCTAGTGGCAACATTAGTTTGCATTTTGAAGTCAGCTGTAAGACAAATATTAACTGCCTAGAATCTTGGACTGACAGCTGTTATAGCTAACAATCATTAGAGGTCATGGTCTATATGCATTTCTTGAAATCATCTGCTTTGGTATGTTTTACCTAGTCACGGTTAGTGTCAGTGTTAGATGTCAATGAAGATTACTGGTTTTGCTGAATGAAATTAAAATATTCTTGCTGAATTAAGAACTGCAACATAGTATATGCCGATATACTAGTTACAACATGACATGGAATAATTTGACAGTAACACTGCAGTAAAAAACCTGGGGATTACAGTGAACTATGGACTAAATATGAGTACAAAAGGGTCTTGTTAAAAAAGTGGATAATCACTCTAGTTTGTGTCACACTTCTGTTGATACAACACATGCAAGGTAATAATTTTACATGTCATGGTACCAGCTAGGATAGGGTTAATCGTTTTTCTAGTAGCTGGTGAAGTGCTGTGTTTTGTGAGAACAGTGTTGGTAACACGTTCATGTTTCAGTTCTTGCTCTGTAGTGCTTACTGCAAATCCAGGACTTTCAGTTTCCTGTGATCTGCCAGTGAGGAGGTGCACAAAAAGCTGGAAGGGAGCATGGCCAGGAGTGCTGACCTGGAATGGCCAAAGGGGCCTTTCATGCCATAGAGAGTCACACCCAGTACATAAACTTAGGGGGAGTTGACCAGGAGGGCGCTGATTGCTGTGGGTGGACAGGGTGGGCACTGGTCACCAGGTGGTGAACAACTTTATTGTGCATCACTTGTTCTTCCTGGGTTCTATTCCTATCTGCCTCTCGCTTTTATTACTATAAGTTACTTTAGTTCAATTATTAAATTTATTATTATTAAATTTATTTCAATTATTCTCAATGCATGAGATTTACCTTTTTTTTTTTCAAATTCTCTCCACCATCCCTCAGGAGCAGGGAGGAAGGAGAAGGGAGTGTGTAGCTCCTTGTGTGGCAACTTAGTTGCCAGCTGGGTTTAAACTACAACACCATGATACTCAATACTGTTGATACATCTGCCCCAGCATTCTACACAGCTTATAATACCAAAATTTCAAACGGAAAGTTGAATGGAAAAGCAAAACAAAAACCCCAACCAAACAAAAAACACCTCTTCCCTCATAAGTCGTTGGGGTAAAAAACTGCTTTAGTGTTCAGGCTAAGAAGACAGCTGAACTATAAAAAGACATCAGTCCAGGATACAGACAGATGGTCAAAAGTTTTGCATCTCTGGAGATTTTCAAGAACAAAAAACCACTTCTCCTTACAGAATCCCAAAGCAAGCATTGGTATTTTGATCAAGATTTTTTCCCTAAGAGGTCAAAGACTTCAAAATTGACAATCCAAGAATTGCAATGAGTTACCACATTAGGGAGGAAAAAAACCCAAAACCCACACAATATAATTTATTTCTCTTAAGCTGTTTCAGTTTTCATCAAGTGCAATGACTTTAGTATGAAGTAATTTCCTGATTTGAATCATTGTTTCTTTAAATGGAAGGACTACTGCTTTAATTCTCAATTTTTTTTTTAATATGTGTACATCATGATTTGAAGTAAGTAGCCATTACTTTATTCTGTACAAAATCTATGCATTAGCACTTTCTCTTTTACTTACCTGGTAAATTTTAGCATCTCTCATTAGTTTTTCTACAGGATATTCAGTATTAAATCCATTTCCTCCAAAAATTTGTACTGCATCTGCAGCTACTTGGTTTGCAATGTCACCAGCAAATGCCTTTGCAATGGAAGCATAGTAGGTATTCCTGCGACCGGCATCAACTTCCCATGCAGCTCTCTGGTAAGCCATCCTAGCGAGTTCAACTTTCATTGCCATTTCAGCAAGCAAGAAAGACACTGCTTGGTGCTATGATGAAATAAACTAGGTTAATATTGCCTGCTTAAAATTCTATGACATGCAGGAAAGATAAAATCTCCTTAATGCAGTGATCTCTTTCAAAAAACTCAGTAAGTCGCATGAGAGAAGTTATATAGAACATGCATCACACTCTCATATAGGTATGTTGAATTATACTCTTAAGTTTTCAATTTCCAAATCCATTTAGTCATAGGGATTAAATACTGATGAAACAACAGTTGAAGTTGTTCTTTCCTATTTGTTGATATTTATCTTGTTGTTTATTCATATTTTTTCAGAACTGGTAAGCAGCATGATGGGCAATGTATTCTATTGGTATTCTAATACTATATATCTTGTTCCACATACCTCAGATGTTTTCTTCTTTCCTGAAAATCCCTCTTTATTAGTGCTAAAGAACTCAAGTATGCCCAGTTGGTACATAAGTTCTGAGCTTTGGGGCAGAGTTTTCTTTCTGATTTTCCTATGATCATTGATAAATTACCAAAAACTCTTGAAGTTACCACATAGCTAAGTTTACTTGTAGTGCAACCTATATACTTAGAAACCACAAAATGGCTGAGGTGTAATATAAAAACTAAGGAAATATAAATATATAAATATTAAGGAATAACCTTGAAAAATCAGTAGTAGTACATTTGGTGTGAAAACATAAGCTTTTATTGCATTGTCTGCCCCCACACTTACTTCAACAATTGGTTTCCCAAAGGTTTTTCTCTCCAAAGCGTATCTAGTAGCTTCATCAAGGGCTCTTTTTGCTAATCCAACAGCACCAGCTGCTACCTAAATTTAATACAGGCCGGAATAAAAAATCAGAAATTCCTGCTATTTTTTATAACCTATTTCTTTTCTGATACTTACGGGTGGTCTGGTCTTATCAAAAGCTCCCATTGCGATTTTAAAGCCAGCGCCTTCAGCTATCAATACATTTTCTTTTGGGACTCTCACATCTTCAAAGACAATGCCTCTTGTATCTGAGCAGCGTTGACCCATATTCATTTCCTGAAGTGGGAAATTTACAGATGTGCTACTAATTTGGATTATTCAAAGGTACATTATGTTTTCATTTTTTTGTTGACTCAAAACATAGCTTTTCTTCCCCAAAACATCTAATCTAAAAATTACCACGGGCAAGACAAATACTAGTTTTTTATTTGCAGACCAGCATGCCCTTAACTTGTCTAAACTGGGCAGCTTACTTTCTCCTTATATGAAATTAGTTCTGTTACTGTAATCAGTGTTCTTGTGTTCTTCTAGTTCAACTATCTTTTAGATGCAAGTGGAAAAAGGAAAGAATCTAATATGCAGGAAGTACAGGTATACTACAAGTGAATAAATAAATGAGCTTTTCAAGTTTTCAGATTTCTTGACTAATGTTCCACATTCAGTTTTACCTACTATTAAAAATAGTAATTTTCGTAAAGAGAGAAGTAGCATTAGTATCTCTAAGGCCTCTTCTTTGACCAGCACTAGCTAAAATTAAAACTCACTAGATATGTATTTGCAGTCAAAAATGTCCAGCCTGCTTCTTATTTTTTCAAGGCACACTACTTCTCATTTATTGGCACTGGCCAATATAGTCATTCTCAAAGATTCTTTGCAGACGTTCAAAGTAGTCATCTTACTTTAGACCATTCTGAATAATTCCTTTTCTGAATTAACAGCTTTAAAATTATGTTTCATGCATAATTCCTCTATGTTTTGAGAATTAAAAGATAAGCATACATAAGCACATAAGCATACATAAGTACATAAGCATATGAGACTGTTCAGTTTTGTAACAGTCTCTTTTCTTTAGTGGTACATTTGTTTTATTGTTGGTTTAGAACTGAACAACAGTTCCTGGCTTGTCGAACAAGAAATACAGTCCTCACCTTTCTTCCAATTTGTATCCCTGGGCTATCTGCTTCCACAATGAATCCAGTAAAGGCCTTGCTTGCAGGAGCTTTTGGATCTGGATTTGTACGTGCTAGCAAAAAATACCTTGTGTAAAACAAAGCAGATGGATGCAGTTTATCTTCACAATTAACAAGATATATTTATCTAGCACTTTAAACATTTTTATGTGCATTTCTACCATATAATAAATTTTGTCTGTGAGTTAACAGCCTTTCTTTCTTGCCCATCCTGAAAATAAAATAAGAGGGAGCAAGAGAGTAGAAGTTTTAAAGATTCAATATTTCATAAAGTTACTCACATCAACATGCAAATATTCCCTACCTTTTCCATGTATTGTAAGTCTTTATGATATTAACAGCTTCCCATATAGTACAAAAGAAACCTATTCATAGCATGTACATAAAAATTAATGCTTAGAACATAATTTCTTGGATGTAAAAGTTATAATCTGACTTAAAAGATCTTGATTTTATTTTTCTAAGCGTAAGTTGTATATAAGTATTTCTCTTAAAAATTAAACAGCTGAAAATCACTTCTATGGTATTCAGTAAGGTCAAAAGAAATCTGATAGATTGTCTTTGGCGGTTCTGCCTGCAACAAGAAAATAAATAGAAAATTCCATTTTTGGGTAAATGTATAAAGTTTCTTCCACTTGAATTCAGGGAAATTTCTGTGTTGTGAATCAGCGTGATGTAAGACACGCTTTAAGAGGTTTGCATTGTAAAAGCACACTCCACACAACACAAACCATATCTGCAATCTTTGACAGATGGAAAATGTCTTCTTTTCAGAAAATAAAAAGTAACACTACAATCGAACAGCATTTCTAGCTTCACTAGGAGTCAGAGGTGTTTCTAGTAGAATCACATTTAATTTTGATAGCCGAAAGATTCAAGAGGCTATTATTGTGTGTGGAGTCATAATGTCATCACTCATTTTTCTTTTTAGGCTTTGCACAGCACTCAAGACTGCATTTGTATATGCTATCCTGATAGCTATCCTCATAAACTGGGCAGAGATTAAAATGTAGTCTGCTGAAACACAGAGAACATTCAGATTTGTGTCTGAAAGATAGGTTTTTAAAGGATTGGTCTTTAAAGAATTTAACTGAGGTTGGAAGGGTGGGGTAAAGACACAGCATAGAACTATGACACCAGTTAACATACCAGTTTGCTTTCCCCCCATTTGTGATCCACATCTTTTGACCGTTAATAACGTATTCATCTCCTTTCTTCTCAGCCTTTGTTTTTATACCAGCCACATCAGAGCCTGCTCCAGGCTCTGTTACACAGTAAGCCTAAAAGAAATAAAGATGCAAATTCTTGCGGAATAAAAGTTCTATCTTTAGTCAACTACAAATTCATGCAGATTATGTGCATCAAACTAATTGTCAAAGGTTTAAGTGAACTGCATGGCAATATCCAAACACCAAATAAACAAAACTCCCCAATAAAACCCCAAAACAACCCTACACATGGCCCCCTCCCCCCTGCAAACAGCTGGCCAAGTAAGGGTTTATTTTCTTTATAAATCCATAATAATACATAAAATTGGCTTTTAAACAAACAGAAACATTCTGTAATCCTTAAGTTACTACTTCCAGGATTCAAAAATTCTGATGTGAAAGCTGAGGATCTTTAAAGTCTGAAAATAGGAGCACTGAGTCGTTCAATTTAGGAGGCTTAGTTGTAAATTTATATACATTGCACACAAACCTTTACTTCTTTCTACATAACAAGTACTATTTATGTAATATTTGAGATCACAAATCGAGTGTCATTCCCATCCAAGTTCAGGCTCTCCTTACATAAACCTTGTATTTTTCTTAAACATCTACAACCCTTCTTGAAAGGGAAAAAACCCCTATAATTTTTAGGATGGGGATAATTTAATATCTTCTGTTTACTTACTCGAAGTATCTCATTAGGTATTCACTACCTTTCAGTAAATGTCACTATTTACATATAAATCAAACAGGGCTAAGTTGTGAGTACATGTAAGTGTTCAGGGGAAAAAATTGCAAAAAAAGGAATTGAAAAAAAGGAGTAATACAATTAATGCGGTTTAGAAACATTCTGCAGTATAGCAGTTATACTTACACACATGATTGGTTCTTCTGTCATTCTCCCTAAGTATTTTTTCTGCTGATGCTCATTTCCTGCAATGATAACTGGCATTTGCTGAAAAAAAAATTACACCGTTAATCTGGCTCTTTCAAGGGCAGAGATTATAGTTTAAAGTATGTAAGAAAAGACAGAACTTACCCCTAGGGAGTTTGCTTCAATGGCGGTTTGAACTCCTGTACATCCGTAAGCTAACTCTTCTGTAATAAGGCACGCTTCAAAACTGCCAAGGCCAAGGCCACCTATAGTTGAAGTATTTAAGTTACTCAAGGGAATTTAAATTATAATGTATTCATATTAATGATTTACACAGCATACTTATGGAAGTGTATTATTCCATATACATTTGATTGTGTACTGTGTTTGGTTAGGCATTCTCACGCAAACTTTTAAAATAAATCTTCATCAGAAGAGTAACAGGCAATTTGAAAATTACGTGTCATGTGCCCAGAGTTATTGTTTGATTAATGTGGGACAACTTGCACAAAGTGGCAAGAATGTACCACTCACATTTTTTTACTACTGTACATTCAAGAATTAAGAGTTCCTGGGAAGCAGAGAAAGGGCCCCTGAGCTAAAAGCATTTGGGAACAAAAAAGTGTGTCCATATTAGTAGACAACCAACGCAGTAATCTGTTTCTGACAGAAGCCAACAGTATGGGAAACTGGCCAACACTACACACAAGTACAATAACAACTACCTCAAAAATATTTTCCTGAACTTTCAGGTGACTTCCTCAGTCAAAGAAATAATTCTCTTTGGTATCTTTGTTATGCCAACCCCTGACAGACATCTGTTATATGAATTTATCCAGTGTCTTTTTGAATCTATGTCAAATTTTAGCACCTATATCCTACAGGGGCAATAAGTTGCAAATTAACTCCACACTGCATGCAGAACTATCTCCTTTAACTTGTTTTGAATCTAGCATCTGCTGACATAACTTGATGGCTTCTAGTTATATTGAAAGGGACAGTGAACCATCAATCCCTTTTCACACTCTCCCATGACACTAACATTTTAGTAGTATCTCCTATAGAGTTTACATCTCACACAGAAGATAAAACTTCTATATTCATTGTCATCCTTTTAGAAACCTTCTCCATTTCCCTAATACTCTCTTGAGATGGAAGGATCTGACTATATAATAAGTTAAAGAAGCAAGTGCAATTTGCATTCAGGAGGCAGCATAATTATGCCTCCTTCTTTTTAATTCATTCCCTTAAGAGTCCCTCTTGACCTTAGATTTTACAGTTTTGACCACTTCTGAGCATTATGCTCATGTTCACAGGATCCAAAGATGTCTTTTCTGAGAGGCAGTATCTAGTGCACAGCATTCCTTTGCTCTGTGAAGTTCAAATTGATTCTTTCCCTTCACATGTGCATCACTTTTTCTTTTTGGAATCACATTGCCATTTTATCTTTCATTCTCTTCTGTGACCTTTTCCTGCAGCTGTCTGAACAGATCATCTTTTCTAGGCCAAATAACTAAGTATTATCAGCAAACTCTATCACCTTTGCATTTATGCCCTTCTCCGTTTATTTATAGACATCCCAAACAGCACAAGACCTAGCAAGGCTGTGCTGCTAATTTTGCCAGTATGAAACCTGATGATCTTTAAAACTTATTTTGGAAGTCCAGGCATTCTGTATCACCTGCTCACACATTTATTAGCTACTTCAGAGAACTTCAATGATTTTATGAGGCATGAGTTCCTTTCACTAAAACCGTTCTCTAGCATATCATGTTTGTCTGTATCACTCATACATACATCTTATGAGTCAGGACTCAGCTGTACTGCACTTAATCTAAACCGAAAAACTGTCCTTCTGGAATAAAGTCTTAAATTGCTCCAGCCTGTGTCAGAGACTAGAACAAAACATGACCTTCTAATTTCTCTGCCTAATCAGCTGACACTGCACCAGGGGAACATTAAGCAGCCGCAATCACGGTAGAAAAATCTGGTCATAAATTACTAAACCATAATCTGCCTAATTTGTCTCCTGATTACACCCACACCTAATACCACACTTGTAGGGGTCAACCTGCCTACTGATTAAATTAAGATTATTCAAGTATGCAACTATTAATGCGACAGTACAGAATCCATAATTACACATAGGAATCTCATCTAATGTCTTCTCGTTGTTTCATTTTACAGATTAAAAAGAATGCTTACTTACCACAGCTTTCTGGTATGTGTGAATTCATAAGACCAAGCTCCCAAGCTCGCTTTATAAGTGGAACAGGATACTGAAACAGACGTGGTAAAATCACCTTCTGATCCATCACAACCAAAACTTTAAATTTTATGCAGGTTAAGATGAAAGTCTGTTTTTCTCCAATTTTCCCCTTACACTATGGTAGACTTTACCTCTCCAGTTTTGTCATATTGTGCAGCAACAGGAATAATTTCCTCCACAGCAAATTTACGAGCAGTAGCTTGAAACTCTTTCTGTTCATCAGTAAGTTCTATTTTAAAAAAGAGAAAAAGATCATAAATCTTCTGCTGTCTTTTATTTTGCCAATTGTCAAGACTATGATAAAAAAGAAAACAAGAGCATCCTTCCAGGATAACCCAAGCCACCACTATTTGGGGCTCTCCAGGAAGCAAAAATGTTCAGGTTCCTCTTCCTCCTGGGAGAAAACTTCTATTGTTCTCTGATCAACCCCTACATGCACTTAATTATGTCTGATGAAATTATCCACAAAATACTGAAAACGAAGCAGACAGGACTGTGTAACATAAAATGTATTACCAAAAGAAATAAGAAGAATGCTGTGCTAATTAAAAGCATAAAAAATACAGAGGTTGCCCAAAGATCCTGACTCTTCAATTTCAAACATCTAGCTCTGATCCTCTACATTTGCTTGTATATATATATTATATATAATATGCCAAGATGAAGATAAATTTCTTTTTTACATTTCTTGATAACCAAATTCAACTATGACTACATTTAGGTAGTGTAACATTGAAAACAGCAATATGAGGTAAGTATTCAAAGCTAAAACACTGGCAAAAAAACCACAACTTATCACAGACATGAGTTAAAAAAATTAGAAAATCTTAAGAACACTACAAACATATCTGCCTTGCCTCAGTTAAGGATAAAGTTACTTTGTTTCTCAAACTATTTTTTTAATAGAAATATATTTAGAACAAACACCTTCATTTTAAAAATCATGGTGAACTACAACACAGGAAATGATTTCTTTTTAACCCTGCAATTTGCCTGTTATTGTTACATTTCTTTCAAAAACGGCACTACTTACCAAAGCTAAAGCCAGCTCCAGGTTTGCCTACATGTAAGTGTTGAGCAGGTTTACTAGAATAGGACCTCCATCCATGGCCTGTGATGCTTTGAAGCATTTGCTAAAGAGGAAAAGAACATGAGGTATAAGATCTTTACAGCTCAAGCCTCCTAAAGCTACTGACCTATCTGCAGCCCAACTTTAGACTCCCTCTCTAGAAACTGTGTCACATCAAGTAAAATACAATTACTACAGTGATAAAAGAATTACTGGCTACATTGTGTTTTACTCCTGTGGCAAGCAGCACTTACATGAACTGACACCTCTACCAAGAATCTCAGGCTTTAACAGGACCAAAGATGAGTGAACTGCTGCATGCACTTTTAAGTATTGTAAGTATCAAAAGAAGCATTTAAGCATATTAAGTATCAAAAAGAAGCAATTGAGAATTTAAAAATTATTAAGCATAATTAAAATTTATATTCACAGAGACATAACAATATATATTTCTTTCATTTATACACACACTCATCAAACTTCATTTTCTGGCCCTCTAGTGAATATCCTATTACTCAATGCTTACCTACATTCAGATTTAGCAAGACTTTAAGAACAACATACCTATTAGCCAATATATCAGAATATTTTGATAAAATCCTACACTAATCTCTGCTTCCTTTTAATAAGCTGCTGCCACTGACACTTGGTAATTATTATTGTCCTCCAACAGGAGAGACAGCTGACTATCTGAAGTTTATTTTTCCTCCTAATACTTACCACAAATTAATTCTTTTTCATTGTAAATACTTTCGCTGTTTTTTCAAGCTTAGAGCCCCAAATATTGTTGCTACAGGTATTTTCATGTCTTAATACTGTGCAAAAACATGTCTAAATTTGTTTGAAGAGGATGGTTTACTCTCTTCAAGAGCTATGAATCTCTGAAATGTTTGAAAATTTGTGAAAAATATGAAATTGGATAATTTTTTAGGATTACTCAAATCAATATTGCAAAACCAAATTTGCCTGAACACTAAGGCTTCTTGATTTTCTTCTGTGAAAATGCAGACTTCTTTTTTTTTTTTTTTTAATTGCGATCAGAGCAGTCACTTACTTCATAGCATTAAAAAAATATTGATAGTTATGCAAAAAATATCACAGAAATTTTACTGGAAACTCTAGAAGACAAGGACATTGCTGAAAGTTACACAGCTGGGGAGGCAACAAGTACCTTCAAAAAAGTTATAGTAGATAAACTGTGCTCTTAATAATGATGCTATATGATAGATGCTTATAACACAGCACAAGAAGCATGATGAATACCGCCAATAATAGGTATCAACACAGTGAAAAAAGTATTTCCAGAGGATACTGAAAACATCTATAAAGTTCAAAAGTGAAGAAATGCAGAAGGAACACTTCTAGGCAGGGAAGAGGGAGAGGCTATGACATATTTGCATACTGTGCTGGTAACATGAATTTATTAATAATTCAGGATTGCATTTTGCTGTAGGTAATATATTATTAATTTCAAGTTTTTAGAAACAACAGACATTGCAAAAGAGGATCTTGCTAAGTTTTCTGTTACTGCTACCTCTCATATTAAAAGCCAAAACAACACCACAAAAATCTAGATAGACCTTGATTCTTCAGAATTATTTATGCCTTATTTTATCTGGAAAAAAGACAAGATGAGGTTGAAAAAAAGCTAGATGATTGAATTTTTTTTCTTTTCTTTTTTTAAGGAGCAGCTCTTGATAGACTAATGCATAGATTTGCCACCAAAAGGTTTTGCCTACACTTGGAAAAGTGGATTCAAACTAATCCTGAAAGTGATACCCTATATGAAAGAAGCTGTAAAATTTAAACCAGTGAAATTATGTCTGTTGTGGTATAGTATGCAAGGTAACACTGAAGATTACTCTGGAAAAACTCAACAATACACCCACAAAGAAATATGGACAGATGGGACTCATACCTGGAAGCTGCATGACTGATCAGATGACAAAGGATGAGGGTTTGCTACATGTAAAAATTTGGATGACCATCTGCTTGTCAACTTTCCTGCAGCTTAACTCTGAGGAATAGCTGGATTCAGTGACAAACTACTACTAGTGATACTCAGATACAACTCCTACTGCATTTCCTTGCACTACTGTATAAATTCTGTCTCAATTACAAATACAATCATCAGTGTAGCGAGACTAACACTGGAAGAATGTGCTGCCAGGAAAAGGGCATGAGAAAGCTACTCACAAAAGTGATGCAATCTCTTTATTACCTTGACGACAAAAGAACTATAGAACCTGTTTGAAAATATGCATATCACAGAAAACGGTGGGACCACAAAAGCCAAGGATCACTAACCTTGATTCTGCCTCATGTATCTCAGGGCAAAAAGGAAAAGAATTATCAAGAGCAGTTTGTTGCGGGGGCAACGTGTCAGGAGGCTGAACTTGAAATAATAATTTCCTCCCTATGGGCTTCCTTTGCCTAAAGCATTTCTTTTGAGCCACAATATACCAATTTCAGATGGAGACTTCTTTCCTCACTCTCACAGCAACACTTAGGACCGGCAGCCAAGCTGCATCAATTTGGGGCAAACTAACACTGCTACTAGGAGGCTGTGAAGGGCCTTTCAAGTAATTCAGACTCATGAATGCCTCTGGAAATGGGGAATGCAGAAAAAGGCATGTGCAATGCTAAATGAGTTTTGAATAGTTTTAATTTTCTAGTTTGAAGCTGTGAGGTTATTGGTGGTTCAATACAGTAGAAAGTTTGTACTTTAGGAAACCAACTATTATATTTCACACATATTTTTTTAAAATTAACATACGTAGTACAGCTACGTATGCTAAAGGAAATGCATTGGATAAAATACCCTGAACTCTAATCCCGGTGTTCTGAAGCCGTCTCCACCGTTAAATGGAGAGGTGCCAGACACCCTCGCCACGACGCGGCCTTTGCCACGTGAGGAACCCCAGGGCTGTGCAGTATCGCCACTGAATAACATCAAATGGCAATACCCAATCGAACCGTGAGGATTACGGCCATAAACTCGGGTAATACTGCGAGGCAGGAAAAGCAGCACAGCGGGCGGATTCCAGCCCCGCCAGCTCTCCCCACCGGGGCAGCCGCTACGCCTGCAGCTGTCCCGACAGTCACGGCGGGCGGAACGCGGGCTGGCCCTGCCTCTTCCGCCCTTCGCCCTCTGCGATCCCGCGGCCCTTCCCCGCCGCCCGGGCTCCCCTAGCCCCTAGCACCGGCAGCGCCTCGGTTCGGTTCGGTCCGTTCTGGTCTGGTCCGTCCCGTCCCGTGCCTCTCCCTGGGTCTTGTGTCCCCCGAGCGTTCACCCGCCCTGGCCGCTCACCCGCGTCGCCCTCAGCGCAGCCATCTCGGCGGGACAGCCCGGCAGCCGCAGCAGCTTCGGCGGGGCGGCGCTCGGGCGGCGGGGGCGGTGCCACGTGGGCCCGCCCGTTGAGGCCGAGGCGCCGGGGAAGCCCCGGACTCGACCGCCCCCCGTCGCCTTGCTCTGCTCCTGCGAGGAGAGCCTCCGGCGCGTCCCTATTCCTCCGCTCGCTCGTGGGAGGAGCGCCGTGCCCCGTGAGCGGCCCGCCCCGGCCCGTTGGCCCGAACACGGGCAGTGTCCGTGCCCCGGGTTGGGCTGCTTTGCTGCCTGTTTGCTGAGTGTCCTAGGCTGGTTCCAATCACCTACATCATTCACCCGTTAGCAGAAAAGCCTGTGTAAGCAGTTTTACTGTAATTTGTGCCTCAGGGAATCATAAACTCATGTTTCGGAGGTGTGCCAGGAACTGGAGAGTGACCGGACGTGGCGCACGGGAGTTTTGACTATCAACTGTGTTGATAGTTACATAAAATGTGCTTCTGAATGCTCTTAATTCCAATTGTATTTTAAAGGAAAAACAATGCTTTTGGAAATTATCTGTGGTGAATAAAATATATGCTCTTGAATAGTACTGTTTCACAGCAGTGTTATTTAGGGGTTTATTAAAACAAGAATACCAAGACACATGGCAGCCATTGATTTCTCTGTGAATTCCTTATTTGGTGCGAAATTTCAACAAAATTAACAAAATAAAGTATTTTTCTGGAAGCTGGATTGTGAATAACATTTTATTTTGCATAATAATACAAAATAGTATGCAACAAATATTTTTGTGTCATTATTGCCTTTTTATATTTGGCGCTTAGTTGCTTGTTTTGTTTCTGACAGTTGACAGTATTGATTTTGTAGTTAATAAAAAAGAAACAGTGTGATAGAAAACTAGCCATATAAAAGTTATTTACAGACATATTTATCAGTTGTCTGAAAGGAGATGACTGTAGTGTTTTATAGACTTCATACTGTTGTGATTTCAGATGATTACCTAAGGGAGGCAAGTGGACAGCTTTGATTCAGTGTATAGGCTGCTGCTTTTTCACTCTAATATCAGGAGATTTTTTTCCCCCCTGTACTTTAAGGGCAATGGAGTAAAAGACATAAGCATAATTTAAAACTCTGTGTTGTTTTTTTGAAGATTCTGTAGGTTCCTGTTTCAAGTACACCATACCTTTGGAATTTAAAGCTTAAGTGGGGCTTTAAAATGCCAGCACTCAAAGTCTGAATTTTGTGTTCCATTTTATATAGGGTTCTCTTCCATAGATCATGGTTCTGAATATAGTGAAGGAATTTCATTACTGAGCAGTCCATTTTCCACCTATATATTATTTAACTATTTGTGTGGTTTGTGTGTACACAATATCTTTGTATTCTTCAGTTTATTTCTCATCGCAACACTATGTTGTGATCGTATATAAGGAAATATGCTAATCTAATTTGAAAGCTTTAAAGTTTTAATTTTTGATTTCTGGCATTGATTATACTGTGCATATTCTAAGATGGCACACATCAAAATCTAAAGATGCATAGATGGGTTCAGAGCATGTATAAAAAGCTGATATTGTATGTAATAGATCCTGTCATATGTAACAAGCAACTTCACCCGACTGATCATGATGAAACACCTGTAAGAATGCTATATACTAAACATAGTTGCTAGCTGCAGGAAGTGCTTCAAATCCTACAGTGATCAGAAATGAAACATTATTTCTAGATGCTTTTGAGATTTAGAGATTTTTGAGATGGTTTAGGATCCATAGCCCTTCAGTATTGAATAAGATCTTTTTTGAGGTGAAGAGACAGCTTTGAATGGGGTTGAGGACATCCCTAAGGCAGGGAGATTGAATACGTCAGTACACTGAGGGAATGTTGACATCAGGAAGTAATGCAAAACACTGCTATTTGGTTTATGCAATGAAATGTTGTATTCAAGACCTCAAGAACATTATGGAGTGTTTTTAATTCCAACTTGACTGAGTGCTCCCTAGTAAGGGGTTGGAACACTTTGGGTGCACTCCTAGACCATGTCTTCGAGTAAATTTCATCCAAAAATCAGTCCATGTGGTTTGAGATCTCTCTGTGAATTAAGTAAGACACTGTAAGTAGGGACAATTTGGAAACTCCATTCAAAACTACACTCCTCACCTGATCTCAACTGCTCATGTAGACAGAGACTGAGGTTGTTGTCTGAAACTGTCAAATTGAAGAAATTGAGTCAAGAATACACAATAACATTTGATGTTGTACTGGTTTGCCTTACACTAGAAGCATCTTTGCATGTGAAATTTGCTACTTGCTTCTGAAGACAGATGTCTGTGCTTCCTGGAAGCAAGCTTCTGTAGTAAAAAGCTGCTAACCATCTGTGATCTCCTGCAGGGCTGTAGACATTAAAGAAAAGAAATTGTTCCAGAAAAAGGAAGGAAATAGTGCATAGAGCCAAGACAAAGGTATTCCAGGACATTTCCACTAAATGATAGGAACAAGTAGGTTAAGGTTCTAAAATCAGCTGCTCACTATGCAGCTTTCACTGATAAAGCTATACTCTTGCTTACCTTCCTTCTCTCCTTCAAATTGTTTTTTTTTGCTCCCTCTCTTCACATCTCCTTGGGTAAACAAATGCAAATTCTTCTGGCAATATGTTGTCAACATAGTTTTCCCAAGGCCAATCTGGAGGAGAAAATTCAAAACCCAGATGGTCCATTTCTACTAGGTACTTGGGATTAGAGGGGTATGAAGGATGGCAAGGTTATTGTCAAAGCCTGAACTAGTAGAACTTTGAGGTTCAAACTTATTTACATAAGGAGTGAGAATAGATTAAAATTTCCACAAGGTGTAGTTAGATTTTTTTGCCTGTCTCTCTGAAGCAGGAAATACAGCATCTGCCTTTCATTTTTCAAATGCTTAATACTGTGTCGTATTTCTTAATTAATATTCCTCTGATAACTTTTACTGCAGTAAGAATTATATACTGCCTAGTATGTTGCTTTATTAACCTAGAATACTCTCTTATATATTAACCAGCAGAATGCATGATGCTTATTGCTGAAATGCATAACTTAGCATTTCAGTAAGTAAATGTAAACACAGTGTTTACAGTAAACACAGTAAGATTATTACATTACAAACTACTGCTCATTGTCATGGTTTAGGAATGGTATTCCCCAATATATTGCTGATGCTGAGAGTCTTCAAACTATGCTCGCTCGTTCCTTCTTCCCCTCCTCCTGTGGCAGGCTGAACAGAAGAATATAGCATCTGTTTCTTGGAAGAGTATTCAGGGCAATAAATCCAATGATAAAACATGGAGGGAGACACATTCTTACAGGAGTGAGCTAAATGGATTATGTGTACAAGATTTGATGCTGCTTATTCATAATCTGAGTTTGTGCAGTCAGTTAATAACCTGATCTCTGAATTTCATTTCTGCAAATTATATATTTTTCCATGCTCCTCCACTAAACATATAAAAGTACAAATTGTATTATGTAATGTTAGATATAGGGTTGTTTTGTAATGTTGTAGTTTAGGAATGGTACTCCCTGATTTAGAGCTCCCTCTGTGACTCTTCAAATCACTCTCACTCCCCCTATGGCAGGCTGGAGAGGAGAACTGGAGACAGAAAAGGTCATGAGTTAAGAACAATTTACTGGAAACAGCAATGGGATAAGGAAAAATACCAGTAACTGTAACAATAATAATAAAAGTATGCAAAAGAGAGTGATTCATATGCAAAATGCTCATTAGTCCTAACTACTCCAACCAGAAGCAGCCCCTTCCTCCCACCCCGACAATGGTGAGGTGGTAAAGAATAATCTCTGGGTCCTGGCCACGTGCCTCCTGGCCACTGCAAAAATTAACCTGGTCCTGGCCAGAACCAGGATACTTATCCCTTAAAATTAGCAACTGTATTCTAGGCAGAAGTGTTATTTTTTATTAATTGCTAATTATTACTAATTAGTAATAATTGTTAGTAATTACTAATTGCTAATTTTAAGTGTTTTACCGATTTGGAGTTTTTTAAATTGTTAACAACAAACAGGATTTTACCATTCATTAATGAACTTTTGTTTTAGAAATGGAAAGCAAATGAAATTTTCTGCAGTGATTTATATATTAATAGTTACTGAAGTTACTACGCAAAACAAACATAGTCAAATTTTGTGTGTAGGTCCTGAATTCATGATCACTAAAGCAGAATAATTTTTGATATAGTGCAGTGCAACAAGCATGGCAACTTTTTCTTCATAGAATTATGATCTGTTTTGCTTTTCTTTGATCCCTGATACAGTAGTAACTTAAAACATCTTAAACCAAACATTTTTTCTAAATTTCTGTTGCAAGCTCTTGTGATTTTTTAGTTTGTCTTGAGTTGTCTTGGGATTTAGTTGAGGAGCTCAGGGTGGGTGGTTAGGGTTTTTTTCCTAGATTTTTCATGGCTTTTAAAACAATAAATTTATTGGGGAAAAATAAAAAAAGGAAAGCATCTCTGTGGAAAACTCTGAATGATCTAAAATCAAGATAATGTGATACTTGAAATATTTCGAGGTATATTTTAGATTGTTTAATTTCTGGGTATCACAAACAGTACTTAATGTCAAATTTTCAATCTCATTTAATCACAAAGTCATAGCTGCTCTCAGTCTCGAAATTTTTTTATTTAACTACTATTTGTAAACACACCAAATATTTTTCCTTAATGTCATCAAAGCACACAAGGTTACACTTATGTGACTATCAAACATGAACCGTAAGGAAAGAGAAGGGACAGATGTACAGAGCTTGAGAAAAAATAAAAACCAATCAGTGGCATCCTGTAATAATTTTGCTCTCTATTGACTTTCTGAAGAAAAAGAAAGTCAGTTGAAACCTGAGAAGATCATTTTTGAACCATGCCTTAATGTAAAAATCACCTGTCCCAATTTTTTTTTAAAGTATGGTGAGACTTTTTCAGGCCTAACTGCTTTAAGAAATAAGTGCTTAGTTAGACAAGCATGGCTTTTGCTTGCATGAAATATGAAAACAAGTTGACCATTAAGAAAGAGAGGTACGCCTAGCTGTGTGTAAAGGAAGTACCTAGGAGATTTTTGCACTAAACATGCTGTAGCTGGCACTTTAGTAGCCTAAAAATCTTTAAGATACATTGTTTGGTACACTTCTCCTTGTAGAATCAGATATTAATAAAAGTCCAGTTGCAGTGAACATACCTCTCGCAAATGAATTTAACACTAACTTGTAGGTTAGAACCCAGAACAGTGAAGTTACAACTCTGCCAGCCCAAGCTGACTAAAGGTGAGGTACCACATAAGCACCACCATGACACTGTGGTGGGTGGGATTTTAATAAACATTTATATTGTAAAACTCCATTTGTGGCTCTGCAAGACCATACCAGTGCTAATGTTTAATAGTATGCAAGAACCTAACCACGTAAATATGTATTGATACAATGTAGACACTAATTTTATAGTAAGACATGTATACTTATTTTTAGTAAGTGCAGCAAATGACAAAACACTAAGCAAAACATGCCTTAAATCACAAGAGTTCAGTTTCTATAACAGCTGACAGGACTTATGCCTCCATAATAAAGACAGAATTCAATAATGATTATAGCTCTTTCTTGTTGTTGAATTGTATAAGGTAGAGTTTAGAAACACTTGCTGAGGTATAGCCCTATTGAGGCACATGCAGTGCAAAACGAAAGAAGGGGAGACATCTTGGGTTGGAGATTCCGGAAGAAGAATACTGGGATTGAGAATACAAGCACAAGAGGGTGGCAATTGAGATTTTCATCTGACATTCATGTGACAAACAATGAGGCTCTTTACAACATGAATAGCTGAAGCTCATTTTTCCATGGAAGTAACAAGACCTGTACTAGGTCAGACCAAAGATCCATTTGACATAGTATCCAGTTTATGGCAGCGCAACAAAGAACGGTCAGGAAATGATTCCAGGTAATTTACCAATAACGTAGTGATTTTATATATTTTTTTTCTTAATTTTTTCTACCCTCCAAAAATTTTTCAATTTATAAGTTTCCTGAGCTGGAGTTGATGCCTTTGAGTTAAATAATGCTTCAGAGATGTCTCCTCCATTAACTTGACTGGTTGCTTTTTGACTGTGTTGGGAACCACAGCTTAGTTTCTACAGTATGAAGAACCACTTCAGGTTGCTTCTTTTTAATCAGACATCTGATAATTTCATTTGTGGTCCCTACTAGTTGAATTCAAACAGGCACATTGAAACATAAAATCTTTGAGGCAATCATCCTCTTTGAGTCTAAGATTTAATTTTTAAAAAGTGTTGATATCCAAATAGCAATTTCTTTTCCAAGCTGAATAATCGTCTTTGAGTACTTTCTGCAATGTCTTAGCTTTGTGTCAAAGAATCAGAATCATAAAGTCGCTCATGTTCTTGCAAAAGGATAAGACTATAACTTCTATGGTCTTTTTGTGTGATTTTCTGTTACCCTTTTTTTTTAATTCCTCTGAACACTAAAGTGAAAAATGTTATGTATTATCTATGATAACAGGATGTGGGATGTAATGGTCAACTCAAAGCTCATCTTTGTATGTAGTTATTTCTCTGTACCCCTTGTCCGTGCCATTTCACATTTTATTTGTCTGGAGCTTCTCTGAAATTCTTTTGGCCCCATAACTATTGGCATCAAATTTGCCTACTTCAGTATTCCTCTCCTTTTTAAAATTTTTTATGAGTATCTGGAACAAGAGTCCCAACATACAAGCCTTTGAGAATCTATGGCTGACCCCACCAATTAAAAAACATTTTCATAAGGTTATGTGGAAGGAAAATGTGTGCTTCTTTAAGGATATCTGGTCATGAATGTTTTCAGTGCAGAAATGGAGGAAGCCATAAACAAGAATATGAAAGACCTGACCGACAAATGGTAAGGGAGTCAGGGATGACACACAAATCAGTCGTACTAACTGATGAGGAATGTTTATTTCAGTACGATTATTTGATCAAAGGTCTTGTCAAGTGAGATAACAAGAAAAGGTGGAAAGTCATAAACAAAATATGAAGACACGCACTTGACAGTCAAAGATAACAGTGGTAAGGACAAGAAACAAACTGTCTCTCAATAAACTGCAGGCAAACTGGGACTTTGCACCTGATAACATGCAAATGTGAGGGTCCATAATGTTGGAAATGGATCTGTGGAGCTATTCAAACTAATGAAGGAATGTGCAGGGGAAGTGCATCTGGAGGAACAGAGGAGAAAATAAAGAATGGACCATTAAATTGACCAGTCAATGTTAAAAAGGGCAGTAGGTACACTTGTCTGACTGAGCCCAATCTCATTCTGCCACGTGTATGTGTGTTGTAAGGATAAAGTGGCAACTACTGAGGGTCCTCTATGACTGGA
Organism: Emberiza elegans; assembly: GCA_024865655.1. Taxonomy (NCBI): domain Eukaryota; kingdom Metazoa; phylum Chordata; class Aves; order Passeriformes; family Fringillidae; genus Emberiza; species Emberiza elegans. The sequence goes on along the minus strand of JALJVW010000206.1, from coordinate 87,687,658 downwards.
TTTGGTACCAAGGTTACATTTGGGAATGTAAAGTGCCGACTGGTGCTGCTGGTGTTGCGGAGGCCTCATTATCTGCTGCTGGAGTGGTTGAAAGTCTTAGCTGCCAGCTGCTGAGGTGGGCACAGTGAATGCATGTCCTGAAACTCTTCTACTGGGAGGGGCTGCTGTGGGTGAGGTGAGTGAGGGGTTCAGCACCAGTAGCTGGAGTGTGACCACATGTCACAGCTTGTGTGTGTAGTGCTGGATGCTGAGGGTGCCATTATCTTCTCCATAGTGGGTGTGAGTTTCTCATTTCCTGGCAAACTTCAAGCTGGACTTGCCAATGAGTAGGAGACATCAGGTCATCAGACAGGCAGGGATCCATTCTGTCATCCATGGCAACCTGTGAGTGTGGAGTGCCTGTGGGATATGTGAGTGCAATACGTTTGCAGCAAGCATCAAGCTGAACCAGCCTGGAAACAGGCACTCCTGAGGCAGGTAAGGAGGCTGGGATCTGGTCAGGAGTACTGGGTGAATGTGCTTGGGCATGTGCTTGGGCATCCAGGGAGTCTTGTGTGTGCCTGCACTAGTGACGTTTTGTCTCTGCCAGCCCAGGAGGAGGAGAGTACATGGCTGCCTGTGCTTTGTGCTGGAGCCGAGGGTGAATCCTGCATGGAGGTGCTGTTGAAGACTGTGCACCACAAACAGGAAGGCAGCAGCAGCCACGTCACTCTGCCTGGCAGGGACCCTGCATCCCCAGGCACCGGCATAGGCTCCAATGGCAGGGCAGGACAGGAAGGGTCCTGGTGCTGCAAGGAATGATAGACCATTCTAACACCCTTTAACAATTTTCAGCCATAAAATAACTTTTCCCTCTATGGTCGCTTATTTTATTTAAAACTTTTTTCATGAGGAGCCTTGTGGAATGTTTTCTGAAATCCAAATAACTTAAAAATCAGCTGTATGCGCTCATTTTCACGTCTTCTGGCTCCTTGGGAAGTCTTCAGTAGTTCTCTGAGCCTTGACTTCTCTTCACAAAAATTATACTTTTCCAATATATCACAAAAATCTGTCTGCATTAAATCTGTCTGCTTTATTGTAGTTTTGAGTATTTGCAACATTCAGAGGCAAGGTCAGCAGTTTTATGGATTTTCATTGGAAGTATTTTCAAAATATTGTGAAAGTGCTTATCACCTTCAAGTCTATATGTGCATAGAAGACTTAAGAAAAATATCCTATTAACTCTACATATTCTTTTCCTCCTCTTGGCCTTTAGACAAAAGATTCTTTTTGGCATCCTTTTTTGCAATTAATGGTCAAACTCTTTTTTGGCCTGCCTTCCTGTTCCTTCACACTTAACATGCCAAATTTTGTGATCCTTTATAATTTACTCACTTGAACACAGTTGTTCCCTATTTTGGTAGGTTATAGGAATATAGGTGTATTACTCCTTGTTTGTAGCTACTGCCCTTTTCATTCTATCTAGTCCTGGTGACTTCCTTCTGCCATATCTCAGGCCCTTCAGAGAAACATGAATATACAAAGATGATCTGCTCTGTCTCAAAATGGACTCCTGGCATAGCCTTCTATCTATCTGAATAGCTGTCTTGTAGTTTTTAGCACTATTCTAACATTTTGAATGCTTTTTAGTAAGTTTTCCCTTCTATTTTAGTGTATTTTTAAGTTGTTTCTTGGTTCTGGTAGTCAGAATCAAGTAAAAAGTTACTTCTCTGGGAGGATATAAATACTATATTATATAAACTGTATAGTATAGACACAATATAGGCATTGTATAAGCTCTGTATTATATATATAAAATATGTGATACTTATGTATCTTAGATATTTAGTTGTAGAACAGGCTATACTATCTGTATTACCTATGGTTTTTATTGTTGAGATTCCAATATTCATTCTTGAAGGTCGGCTGTTGTTGTGGTTTGACACTGGCCCAATGCCAGGCACCCATGGGGCCATGCCAAACAATACAGCTATATATAGAGACATTCCCCTGCACAAGGGGTACAGACGAGCACTGAAGAATAAGTGAAGCTTCCTCAGGCATGCTACTTAAGCTCTGACGATCAAATCCGGTCGCGCCCTGCTACCTTTAGGTTGCCATGCCTTATCAGAATAAGCCAGAAGACATTAATACACTTCCTTCCTTCCTTCTTACAAAGCTGCCCTACGCCGCATTTCTCATGTTCGACTCAGTCTTTGACACAAGAAGATCTTTCTTCTGCAGGTGAGATTGTCTGAATTGTTTTTCTAGTCAACATCACTGAGAGGAAAGAAGAATTTCTTCTTAGCAAAGTACATTAACCCTTTTCCACATCAGGTATTTACTTGAGGTCCATTTCCTGGAACACAAACAGGCATCTTGGGTAGCTAGGCTAGGTAAGTGGCCTAGTGAATAGGGAGACAAGGTTAAGAAGGAGCTCTCATTAAATTCGTAGACTACAAGCAGTGCACAGAATCATAAACCTCTGCCCAAGTTTATGGTCATAAATCCGAATCATAAACCTTTGATAAAGTGGGATGACTGAAGGAAGCAAGTACTCATTTGAAAATATAATACTTAAAAGTATAAATTCTAACAATTCTATATTGAGGAGGGGGGGGAGGAGGACTGATTCCTCCCAGTATTTCCACTACTAGCAGACAAAACTACATCAGACAAAACTACATATGTGAAATTCAGTAATTATTGGAGTCATTGGCCTGAACTGAGACCGCTAGGAGGATGGATAAGGTCGTAAATATGCCTGATTTAGTTTTCTTGAAACTAGCCAAGGCAGCTACCTCTACAAGACCGGATGATGCACACACCATGTATCTAAAAGGCACGTACCCTCACTAATGCACAGTGAGGGTAACCAAAATGGGTAACCAAAATGATTGGTTTGCATTTCCATACAAGCAGAGCAACAACTTCCATGATCTATGGACATTAATGTACTCATCAATAAATGAGCCATGTGCTTTTTTTCTTAAGCCAATTTTAGAAAGGATACCTTTATTTGCAAGCCTTGGAAAGTAACTTTTCCTCCAAAGCTCATGTCTGAAAATACAAGTAATGGCTGATAGGTGCACTTCTGTCATTTCAAAATGTTTTGTCTCATAAAATACTCTGTTGTCTTGGACTTAGTGACAACAGATAATAACATCATGACATCTGCATATAGCAACCTTTTGCTGTAGTGATGATTTGTGCTGTCACGACTGTAAGAGAATCTCAGCAATTGGACTAATTGTTTTTAAGTCCCATTCAGATAAAATGCATGAAGGAGGATGGCAACTGAAGGAAAGTTTATGACCAGAAATGCGTATTGCTCAGTATTGAGGGTGTTTTTTGACTGAATCATGAAAATGCTCCAACCCAGGACCAACACACTTCCCCCGTCGGGGACAGACGGACGGCTGTCGGTGAGCACGTAAGAACGCTTCACCCTCCTCCAGCCCCGGGAGCTCGTGCCGGCTGCTGGGTAAGAGATTGCTGCCCGAGGACGGCCCGGCCGGCCCAGCGCTCAGCACGGGCCGCACGGACAGCTCCGCCAAGGGAGGCGCTTCCCGGCGGGGCCCGGGCGAGCGGCGAGCGACTCCAGGGCCGGCCGGCCGCTCCCCACCAGCGGCAACACCTCCGGGCTCTGCGCAGGGCACGGGCACAGACACCCGGCTGCGGTCAGCAGTGATTGGTGCGGGAGGATGGAAACCGCCCTGCCAGGTACGGCTCGCCTGGTCCGGCCTCGCTCGCTCTCCCCAGATGCCGAAGTTGCCGCCGGGCCCACGCGAAGTTGGCGACGCGCGACCCGTCCCGGCACCCCTCGCCGACCCTCGGCGCGGCCGCCCCGCCCGCACCCCCCCTCGTCGCGACCCGGGCACCGGCACCGCCCCCGCGGGTCGGCGCAGGCGTCGCCGCGGAGCCGGCGGGACGGGAGGGTGGGCGTGGGGTGCGGGTGGTGCTGCGGGCGGCCGCGGCTGAGCGGAAGGCTGCCCGGCCGCCGCCGCCTCTCATGCCTTCACGGCAACAAAGAACGCGCTGAGCGGCGGGGGAAGGCGCCGGGCCCCTGGCTGTACCCCGGCAGTGCCGGCGTGGAGGGCATCGAGAGACGATGGCGAGGAAGGGCGAAGCCTCCGCACATCTCTACGGTGAGCGCGGGGCACGGCGGGGCGAGCGCCGGTGCTGGGGCGGGGGCGGTCGGCGCCTGTACTGCCCCTTGGCCTGTTTACAGCGTAGATCCGCCCGGCCGAACAGCGGCGGCCAGAGGCAGACGGAGTTTGTGCCCCTTGGCGAATGTGGGGGCGCGGTGGCCGCAGGGTCCCCCGTGTTGGCGGTAGACCCCGGGACGCCGGAGCGCCTGGATCGGCCTGGAGCAAAGCAGGACGATCGGTTCAGGGAAAGAGCCGGTGGGCGCAGAGATGGGGGCGGGCAGACCTGGAGCTTCCGCCGCCGCCCTCGCCGCGGGAGCAGGTGTGTTGTGGCCGCTTTGTCCGCGTTCTGGGGCCGAGAGGGGCCGGGCGGCAGGTGCACACGCCGGGCCGAGCCGAGCTGAGCCGACTCGAGTGTGGGATGCCTGAAGCGTTGTGCGGGGCCGGGGGCCGTGGGGTGCCCGGAGCGGTGTGCGGGGGCGGAGCCCGTTGAGCGCTGGTACCTGTGGGCTGCCGGTGTTCGCGGCTTGTGCAGCGGGAGCTTCCCGCGGGTCCTGCAGACCGGCGCCGCGGGAAGGTCACCGGGGGCAGAACTTCACCTGGGTGTTTGGGCTCTGCTTTAATTGCTCCTTGGAAGGCCATGCAGTTCCGATGAGGGGCACGGGGTTTGCAAAGCTGCTTAGCTTGTTCGAAGGTGTTGCTAGAAAGCTGATTTCCTCTTCCAATGTGCGTGATATTTCCGTGGCAAAACAAACGTGCAGAATGAGCAAACCCCCTTAGGACTGGTCTGCTGCTCCAGGAGCCCCGAAAGCCTCCAGCAATGAGCGGAGTTGCGCAAAAGCATAAATGTGGCTTGGTAAAGCAGCCTTTTCCTCGGTACCATAGGCATGCTGGTTTACACTTTGGAAAAATCTGTTTTTTAATTCACTGATATGGTGTGAATCTTGATCTGACTAAACGAAAATCCGTGCCTTGCCTTCCTTTGGAAGGGGAAATAGAAAAAAAAAAAAGCCTTTAGGGAGGGAACACAAGCCACAAAGCTAAGGTGAAATAAAAATTGGTGAGTCTGAAATAATTTAACTTCTGAGAGAATCTTTTTCTACTCCTATGGAATTCAAATGGTTTTGCAGGTTACTACAGTGAGAGTGTAGGCCTAAGATCATAGATACTCAGCACTGATGGCAGAAAGAGTGGAAGTATTATTCTGGAAGAAGAGCGGGAACACAGTATTCAGAAAGGGAAAAATGGCTTTCGAATAGAGTTCAGTAAGTACTATGTGTGCTTCCTCATTTGCTGTTTGTAAGCAAGAACCCTCTAATAAAGTCATGAGTGATACCAAGTGTTTTACTGTCATTATACAGTAATCTTTTAAACTTCATTTTGAAAGCATGTTACATGGGTAAGAAAGGGTGAATTTTTTTATTCACCTTTAGGGAGGAAGGCAGCATTCTGAAGAATTGTAGAATTTTGTCTATTTGAGCTGTTTCATCAGGGGTTTACTTCCTTTTGGTTCATTTACATGTATGGGTATTAATAGTGGTAATTTTATTGTGTTACTACATTTGCAGAAATCCTGAGCAATTACTCTGCTCTTGTGTTGGGAAGCAAGGTTCTTTCCCTTACTAGATCCCATAATGTTGAGGACTTATAAAATGGAAAGTGGAGCATTTTCAAATTGAGCATATGTAATATAGTTTTTCTTTTAAATTAGATTGCTGTAATAGTTATTCTCTTGACTTTGTTGTCTTTGTCTGCAGCTAGTTATTTATTAGTCTGCAGGTATATTTTTCAGAGGAATAGATGTCCTAAACTTCTTTCCTTGGAATCTCAAGAATTCCTCACAGCATTTATAAATGACAAAGGCAAATACTTCTCAAAGTTTTTTAACTCGTGTCATCAGTCTGATTCTTTAGAAGAGATTAGTCAAGTGCATGGTTTAGGAGTGGGGTTTTGTTTTTTAAGGGAAGCAGTACTTTTCTTTAATGTGACTGCAGTATTAAATGCTGTCATGTGACTGTTGAAATGAATGTTGAAATTATTTTTTGCTTCATTGTGGAATCAGTGATTGTCCCATAAACAATTTCCTGTAGCAGTGAACTGCAGTTCAGTTTTACCTTACAAATGGACACTGAAGGCTTAAGGGATGATGACATCTTTAACAAAAACTTTTATCACTATTTTAAGAAACATTGAGAAGGCCCAATTTATTATTTCCAACTCAAATTCATCTAGCTTTTTTATATCTGTATTTTTAGATCTTCTCTAGGAAGAACTACTTACCCATGATTTTTTTTTGCGAGTAATGGATGCAACCAAAACTTGAGTTTATAATTGTGATTTCCTAGTTACTGCTGTGATCATGTTAGGTTTCTCCTAAGAAAAATTCTATTTTTTATGTTTCCAAGCTAGGGAAGTTCTGTTTCACTTGGGACAGCTTTTGAGGAACTGTGACACCATCAAGATGCCATTTTTGTCACTTGGCCTACATTTACCATTCTTAATTTCCTCCAGTTGTGTATGTGTACCACCCAGGAAGGGCATCCTCAAACTGAAGAAAATGGACTATTTAGCCACAGCAGTGTTGTACTATATGGAAGCTATTGGCTGTGACACTACTGCAGATAAAACTTCCCTAGCTACTGCTGGTAAATCCTCTATGTAATTCATTTTGCCTTCTGAGGTTCAAATTTCATACCAGTGGGGTAGGTTCATATGAAAAATGAAATTCAATTTAACACTTTATTAATATTTTAATATACTCAGAAGTGTTGGAAGTAGTGAAATGCAGATTCAGATGGCTTATACCTTTCTTCTCTGACATAAGTTTGGTCCACTTCATTTAGGCTTTGTTGTGCATGTTTTAGGTGGGATAAATCATTTACTCTTTTAGTAGATCTGCTCAGCCTAGTTACAGAGCTTCAGCCATACATGATTTTGCCAGCATCCTAGTTTTGCATAAAATGATTCACTGTGGAATCAACTTGGGAGGCTGGGCAGAATTTTAAGAAGTTTAAACACTTTGTAATATGTTCCTTGTTGTTTTTTAGACAGGTCTTTCTGAGTGAAAACTTTCTCTCTCAGCATGCTGCTTCATTTTTTGTCTGGTTCTGTCATAATGTCCTCCACACCATCGTTGTCCCAAGAGTTACAGTCACTAGTTCAGTATCCATGTGAGAACCAGTAATGAGTGATGTTTGTATTGAAACCAGTGCTATTCAGTATGTACATCAACAAAATAAACGAGGTCAAGTGCACCCTCAGCACGGCTGCAAATGACACCAAGGTGAGTGGTTCAGTTGATACACTAAAAGGAAGGGATGCCATTCGGGGTGGGGGGCAGGGGGCATGACAAGCTTGAGGATCTGCAAGCTGCTTGAAGTCAAACAAGGCCAAGTGCAAGGTCCTACACCTGGGTCAGGTGATCCGCATTATAAGCACAAGCTGGAGGATGAATGATTTGAGAGCAATGCTGCAGAAGGACTTGGGATACTGGTGGATGAAAAATTGGCTGTGGACTGGCAACGTGCACTTGCAACTCAGAAAGCTAGTTGTGTCCTGGGCTACGTGAAAAGAAGTGGTACACCAGGTTGAGGGAGGTAATTCTGCCCCTCTACTCCACTCTGGTGAAACCCCACCTTCAGACCCTGAAGGTACTGCATTTCTCTTCAGCATTCCCAACACAAGCCAGGCAGGGATCTTGGAGCAGGTCCATAGGAGGGCCACAAAGATGGTTAACAGGCTGGAGCACGTCTCCTGTGAGGAAAGGTCAAAAGAGTTGAGATTGTTTAGCTTTTTGATATGTATAAAGGAGGTTTGTGAGAAAGATGGAGAAATATTTTATTATATCTTTTTTTAATGCCTCTTTTTTGGTTGTTTTTTTCCTTTTTGCTTCCCCCAAGATTTCTATTGACAGAACAAGCGGCAATGGTTTTTAACTGAGAGAGGATTTTGGTTGGATGTAAGGAAGAAATTTTTTATTCCAAGGTGCTAAAACAGGTTGCCTAGAGAAGCTGTGGCTGCACCATCACTGGAAGTGTCTAAGGCCAGGTTGAAAGGGACTCTGAGTAACCTAGTTGAGTGGAAGGTGTCCATTGCCATGACATAGGGTTGAAATGAGATGAGCTTCAAGGTCTCTTCCAACCCAAACCATTTTGTGGTTCTGTGAAAATATGAAAAGTGTATTTAGATAATACAATTTTTCCTCGCCTAGTGGCCTAGCACTTTTTTGTATTTCTTGAGCCAAATTAATTACTGCATTTTCAAATCCAATTAAGATTCTAGAGTATCTGAAAGTATCCAGGTTCTACATTTGCTATCCTTTAGCACTTGAGTGTTGTGCGTCTTTTAGCTTATTGACTTAAGCTGAGCCATTCTTGGTAGGAAGGTATTGGCTCAGCCATGAACAAGGACGATACAATCAGAACACCTATAATCAAGGATATTAATGGAACTGTTATGCATAGTTATACTATATTGAGTGGGTTATAACAGTCACTGGACATTATCTAGAAAGAGTTTAATAAGCTAGGCTTCTTGTTGACTAATTAAACTTGGTTATATTTTTTAACAAGCAGGATACTAATACATAGTTGAGGAGAAATTCTCTCTACTATCCCAAGCCTGTATAGCGTATTATCATCCAATCTTGCATCTCTGCTTCTCTAAGTCTCTCCTGTTCTACTAGGCCTGTATTTCTTTACACTGTATCCTTATATTAGAGTCATAAATATTTCATTCTGCACAGGTTAAGTAGTTGTCATTGTTATGTAATAAGCAAAAATAAAATAAATTGGCCATAATCATCTGGTCAGAAGAAAAAATACTGTTAGAGTTAAACACACAGAAATGTGGAGATTATTTAGTAAATTTGGTATGAGAACTTGGATATGAGAAAATCTGTTTGTTCTGCATTCACTCCTGAAGTGTAAAGGCACATCACATTCACAGTTGCTTAACTGTATTTATTTGAGTTTTCTGTTGCTAGTATCTGACTCAGAAGCAGTCAGATTTTCAAATCTGCTAATGTGATTCCTTAGCATCTGGATATTATGTCAGGGAGTCTGCCATAACATTATTGTCTAATAATCTAATAAAATAATACAGAAGCATCTAGGAATAGTGTAAATTACGTTAACTTAGGACTATTAAAGCACATAAACTTAAGAGCTTTCCTGTGAGGTTAGGAGCAAGGTGTGCTTTATGGAATAATACTCTGATTTGTTTAATATAGGGAAGATAAATACCCAAATTTGTTAACAAGCTTACTTTGTTACAGTGAAGGTAAGGAAAATGTGATGGCTGTGCACTGTACAACATATAAGTGAACCTGGATGTTTAGATTTTCATATGTGGAACTTGTACTGAATCATTTGGGACTTTGAAGTCAGAGGTTGAGGAAACAGTGAAAAAGCACCCAAGAAATCCTGGAAGGAGACTAACAGAAGAACCTTTCAAAGTTCTTTTCAACTTTATTTTCTGTGAGCACTTACTTGGGAGGTGGTGTGATACACCGGACTCAAAGTCCATGAAGATGGTGTAAGACAGTGGTGACAAGTCTAATAGGTAACTGTGGGGGGAAAAGAGTTTATTATAAACCTGTGTTTTATTTTTGCTAGGATGACAGGAAATAAATGCCTGCCTGTTAGAGTTAAGTGGATGTCTTTGATATCTAAGTATTCTTAGGCAACAGATCCCAACACTGACTGAGTATAATTTTGGACAAAAGACTTGTGCAACTTAAACTTTATGTGAATGCTTCTGCTTTTTTTTTTTCCCTTTTCATATTGTCTAAATTTGTTGGTACCAAGCTTTCATGGTACTGGAATTCCAGTCTCTGGAATTCACTTCTCTCCAGGTATAGATATAAATAGCTTCATACCTGCCATTCCAAATAATAGAGCTGCAATCCATATGAGGCATCAAGAGTTTTTATCACATTAATCTGCTGCGGCACTTTGCAGCATCTGGGATGCTATAAGCACCCAGAAATAAAAGTAGCCAGGAGGGAATTTCTCTCTCTTGTGGTATAATCTCACAGAGTCTACTGCTGATGTAGAAATTCAGTGCTGTCCACATGCCAATACAAATTATAGGCAACTTTTCATGGGCAGAGATGGGATACATCTGACTGTTCCTTCTAACTAAGGGATATTTGCATTTTTCCAGCCTCATTCCACATAAAGGAAATCATCCTTTCCCTTCTAGATTGTGCTGAAGAGAGCTGTACAAGTGACTGTACTCTTTGAAGGTACTGTGTTGAGCAGTCACTTTGAAGTCAAAGGCCTTCTGTTTTACTTAAACTTGGAGTGATGCCTTTGGTTGACCTCTGACATCTGCCAAGAAAAAAAAGTTTTGCCTAGAATGATCCTCTCCATAAAGAGGACCACTTATTAAGGTTCCCAAAAGATGTTTGGTGGGTTACTTTTTCAGCAGGAAGTCCCATGCTTGTACCTCCTTTAAACCAATGGATATCCATTAAAATAGATGATTTAGTGTGTACTTCGGATGTGGTAAAGAGTGGGAACCCATTTGTACTTTAGGAGTATGTTTCACCAGAAAGAGGAACTCTAACATGAGTGGGCTGGGATACCATATAATTATCTCTTCTGTACAGCTGATTGTATATGGAAGAAAGTGAGTGTCTATTGCATGCAGATCATCTAGACTTGTACAAGCTGATGTGCTTGAAGTTTGGTAGCTGAGTAAGTGTCCTTTATAATCAGTGTACTTTGAAATAAATGAATATGTGAAATAATAACTCTAGTATTTATTATATAAGATTATTTTAGTGGATATTACATTAAAATTAACTGCTTTTTTTCATCATTGATATTTTTCTATAAGAGTCATAACTTCCTGGATATGATCAGGTTGCTAAAAACTACTAAGTGTAGCAAAATACAATATTTATTTTTAGGTTCCCCCCGCCCCCCTGACAGAATGAAAAATAATTCCTGTGCTGTGTTGCTTTATTCTGTCAGACAAAAGGCAATAAGCTGTATCTGTGAATGCGCCTTTTTGTTGGTTTCAGTACAATGCAATATCTGTGCTAGCATCTAAGCAACTGCTATAAACAGGGAAGTGATGTGCCCTGTGACCAATACTCTTGAACTCTTATAATATTTACCCCCATAAGTAATTTAAAGGTTTGTGTAGGATTTGTGAGATAATACAGTTCTTTCACATGTATATATATGTGTGTGTGTGTATTTAAGTAAATGTGTGTATAATATGTACATATATATTGCTAACAGATTTATTATAACTAGGAATGCATAATTTCATTTGGAAAGCAAATAACATAATGTTATATTATATTGTATTTGTAGTTATGCAGTTCATGCAGAGCAAATACTTTCTGATTTATGCTGATAGGCTTTTCACAAATGACTAAGTGTTGTGGCAAGAGCCATGTAACAGCAGTCCACAAACTTGAGGTTAGCCACCATTTTGGGCTCCAGTCTGAGGGAAAATGACCATCTTGGCAGCTGTCTGAGAGCTTATTTTGGAATTGTAGAGAGGATAATAAAGAGAGCTCAGCTACTGGGAACTTGGCTTTTTCTTCCAATCCTTTTATAATGAAAGATTTTCCTTTCAACTGGGGGAATCAAAAATCTGTAGGTAGTGAATGAATGGTTTAGGATACTGACAAGCAGAATAGGAAGAGAAATCAGTGAAAGTTTCTTAACAAAGTGAAAGTAACCCCAAATCAAGTGAATCTGTAAGTGGAAATGGAAAACAAATTAACAAGTGCACTAGAATTCTGAGCCAATGACAAGTGCTGAAGTTGTATAGTACACCTGGTAATGTGGCTCTGCAAGCAGAAAAAAATAAACCCCCCCAAATGCCTAGAGCTTTTTTCCAAGACTCTTCCCTGTTATGTACACTGTAACCACTGCCAGAATAAGATATATGAGAAATCCTAAAAATGTTGTTTATTTATGTTCTTCTCCCTCAAAAGTATAAGAAAAATATAGTAAGAAAGGATGGCATGGTAAAGAAACAGTGTGGGGAAGTGTTTCTTTTTTTCCCCATAGAGTGACTCTTGGGGGATGTGGGTGGTCAATTAATGTATATTTGGTCACCTGTTTTTTGACTTGTTTTAAGCTGTTGGGTCAGTTCAGTTAGTGGGATCAGTTAATGATAATATTGCATTCAATGTGGGAATTAAAGTTCGTTAGATTTGACTAGTTCTTATGGGCTTGCACTAAAATGTGTCATCTCTTACCATTTTCTGTCATACTTTAAGGCAAAGTATCATAGTTTTATGTCTGTACCAAAGATTATCTTTAAAAGGCATCCTGCAGTGAATTTGATACTTCAAATTTCAATACTTTAAAGTATTGAATTTGCCTGTATTGATTTTTCCTTTAAAATAATAAGTTGTAGTTGCTCAACCAAACTAGGGCAACTGAATGATAGTGGTCCTTAATACACAGACTGCTCTGCATTTGGAAAGATTCTCTTGTTTATGGGTAACATTCTGCTTGTAGACTGCATAATAAATGATACTGAAAGAGGAGGTAGCTTCTGTTCTCACTGTGTGACCCCAATGCATTTCTGGAGCATTTGTGGAAGGGTAGGACTGTAGTCTGTATAGCTGTGCTTTTTTTGACCTTCCAAACAAGCTTGCACTCTTTGCCTGTCTGCTCATCCTCTCACCCAGATCTGATGAGCACTTGCAAACTGTTGGGATAGCTGGGCACTATCTTAAAACAGGTTTTCCTGATGTTAGGGCATTTTAACTTTGATATCAGTCATGCTTAGTGTAATAAAGGACAAAGACATATGTGTTTGCTTTCCCTTGCTATGGTCTTGTACATGATTTCCACTTACAGGGAAGTGTAGTAAGCTGGGATTGGTTTACTTTTCACCCATGTCCTTACCTTTTCTTTTTCAAAGATAGATAAAAGCTGAATATTTGATTAGAAGATTAAATTATGTGCTTATGTTTTTGTGGGCTATGTTTATATTTGATGACAGCTACGTATTATATTGTCTTTGCTGCTTTAGCTGCACTACAGAAGCTGTGGTAAGTTATGTTGTGGTTACTCACAGCTTTCTCCTGACCATTTGACACAATCCCTCAACCAAATGCTGCTAATGTTACTAATGTAGATGATTCTAAATAATTGTGAGGTTGCATCCCTCCAAGGGTAAAGAAAGTTTATGCAAATTCTTGTACTATAGCTGTTGTCATTACAGGCATCAATTTTGACATTATCTATGCATCTGGCATCTGGAGTATCTGCTTTGTCTTTCATTATTGTCTGTCTTTCTCTCTGTTCTGTCAATCTGTCTTCTTGTTACAAAATGCAGTTTTAGTTTATTGCATGCTTCTTCATTGTTGTCCTCTGTTTTAGAGGAATTTTATGATTTTCCTATTCTCACTCTGTTGGTTTCAATTCTACATCAAAATAAATATGAGCAAAAAGCAAGTAATCTGAAGCTTTTTTTGTGTTATATTTGCAGTGTATTTCACCATTGAAACTTTTTTTTAAAGGTAATTGCAGATTGCCAAAATATAATCTTATTTAGAACACAAGATTTCTCTCAGGAGGAGTTTGTACTTGACTTGCAGCTGTGAGTCCTCTGTAATGCATCACAGACCCCTGAAGGAAACCTGCCTTTTTCTTTGGCAACACCTCAGTAGTGATAAACATTGATCAAGAAGTTGTTGGAGGTGATTTTGTTCATTTGTTTTGCAGCTTTCATAGAACTAGGTAGAAAGTAGTTTGCAGCAGATTTTCTGTACGGCTGAAAGTTGTTTGGAAATATTTTCCAAATCTTCTGCTGGGTTAACATGCTGAATCTGTAATAAAAGAAATATTCTGGCCATAAGAAAATCTTCCATGGGAACTACTGAGTAAGAAGAATGTTGCCATGTACTGTCACATTACAAAAGATGAGGAAATGTTTATTTGGTAAAGGAAGCCTCTTATTTGTTTGGTTTTAATACCTGTGTGTTGCTCAAGATGGGAGACTTGCAGAATGTGTGAAAAGTTGTTCATGCTTCAGGACCATTTCCCAGTAGCACTCAAAGCAATTGAAAATGTAATCGTATTGATATTGTGACAAAATGTCAGAATATCCCAGAAATGATAGGTCTTAATACCTAAGGCAAGCTCTGGTGATGCACTGTGCCAAACAATTGAAACACTTATATTCTGGGAATACCAGTAGGATGGAATGTGTGCTGTGGAATAGTTTTTTTGTTTGAATTCTCTAGTGGGTGGGAAGTATTTGAAGAGTGGGGGGGTCAATCCTCTGCTATCTTTTTTTTTTTCCTTAAGTCTGAATGATGGCTTTTATATGTTCTGTGAAGACACATAGCTGCTTCAGTGTTCCAGCACAAGTTGCTTAACAAAGTAGGGCTTAGCAGGGTAGGTATTGAAATCACAGTGAGGGAAACGGGGACTTATTTTATGTCTTGGCATAAAATAATCAGAAAACACGTAGTTAAAAGTGTTTTGCAAGACTATAGAGTCACTGGCAAACTGATTTAATTTTCAGATTTTTAGGACAGTAATCCACAAGTCAAGCATTTTTTTACTTCTTTTCCTAGCCTGTAGTGAAGCAGGAAGAGAGACTGGGGATAATTATTGGTATGTCAAAAAAAGCCTGGGATTGAAAAGCATTGGCTTCCATCCTTAGAATAGAATAGCAATTTGGAACAGCCTTCTGGCATGTGAGACTAGAAAGTCAGTCTTCTGTGTCCTAGTATTCCCAACTTGTCCCATTTAATCTATTATTAATCCTTTCAGGTTTTATAGAAGCTTTGTTTAGGTTTAGTGATTGAGATCTCTCACAAAAGGTACTTCAAGAAGAAAACCATATGTTAACCTTCATTTTGTCTATTAATAATAGGAAAATACATAGTTGTGTTTCAGGGAAATTTCTTTCGGTCAAGTTCTTTATTGCATTTCTTAAAACATTCAGGATATTTATCTACTGTCATCTCACTCTGCATTTTACCAGTACATGCTCATTATCTTTAGGGTTCTGTCTTTGTTGTTAGCATTCAGGAATAATTTCATTAGTGCATTATCCAGAAATCAAGATCAAGTAATAACTTACTGTGACTATCCAATTCTCATTTAATCAAGATCAAGTAATAACTTATTGTCACTATCAAATTCTCATTTATGCACAGTTTACTACATAGTTTACAGTTATTGTTTGACTTAAATGGATTCAATGGATGGGAGTGTACTGTTAACTAGAAAATGTTTAGGTGCATTAAAAGAAATTATTGCCGATGGTTAAGATTCAAGAAACAACTCTTTGTACGTCATAATATTAATTGTATCTTGAAAACATGCTAGGATTTGAACTTCTTTCAGTTTACACTTCTTGATTACAAAATTGCTGTGCTTTAGATTCAAAATTTTGATTCAGAAATTGACTTTTTGAATAGTTTATTCAATTTCACAGCTATAAGGATAAGCAGAGTCCCATTTTAACCCAATGCTTTTAGATTGCCTACTAAATACAACTTGTGGTGGACCTGTCTTCAGTGGAGGACATATGGATAATTTGCTGCTGTTCCTGGATACCTGATCAGTCTTATAAACTGTCCTGCACTTATGCTACAGATTGTTCTTCAATTTACCCTTCTGCATCATCTTGTTCCTGTTTCCCTTGCTTACCTGGTTGTTTCCATTTCCACCTGCTTTCTGTCTTCTATTTTTTAAAATTACTTCCTTTTTTCCCCTCCAGAGGATTTTTTATTCCACTTAATCATTAACCAAGCCCCGTTAATCACATTTTAGATGGACATCTGGTATTGTGCCTTTTAAGCTGAAGAACAAATATTGGTATTGCTGCATTTACAGGGAAGGAAGTCTGGGATGTTGAAAACATTAGCATTCTAAAACATTTGATCAGCCCTATTTTAATACCCAACCAACCAAAAAGCCAGCACCAAAAAAAAAAACCCCACAATCCTGCCATCCTGGAAGTAGCACTCATAAAAAAAAGAAACACTGCTATTGCTCAGAACCACATATTTTCTTAGCAATAACATGTCTTGTTTAGGTGATTGGGAAGTCTGAATGGGCAAACATTCAGAAGAGCTCTACTGCTGTGAAAACCTCAACAGAGAGGTTTCCTGTATGAGGATGCTCTGGCTAAGAGGCCAGGGAAGATCCTGAATAAGTTGGTTTTGTTTTTTTTTGGTTTTGTTGTTTGGGTTTTTGTGTGTTTTTCTTTTTTTTTTTTGTTTATTTGTTTGTTTTGATTTGTTTTTTCTGAGAGCTCTTTAACATAAAATTAGTACTCAGACTGGAAACCAAGCTTCTCCCACCAGGCAAGTGTATCTGTCAGTCAGTCTTGTTTTCCCCTTGGCTTACTGACAGTGATCTTAACTTTTAAATACTGTCCGTGTGGTTTGCTTGTAACGGGATCCCATATATCTGCTTATTTTCTTTTTTTTTATGCCCCTAGTTCAGTTTATAAATCACTCTCTTCACCTTAGGCAAGCCCAAACTGGTTTACTAGAGTAAAGAAAACCTTCCAGAAAATACTACAAGGGCAGTCAAAAAACTTCTGATACTTTGGCATCAGTTTCTCTGGCATGAAGTCTGCTGCTTAAAGCATGAGAAAGTCAAAACTTCTTGCTATTTTTAATGCATATGTTTGCAGCTTTTCTTGGAATTCTGTAGTAATTGCCACACAAATTTAGGTTGCTCTTTAAGAAACCCATTTGTCTTAAAAAAAAAAAAAAGAGAAGATACAATATAGAAGCAGTAGAGAAAGATGGAGTTTCTGAACCATTATTTCAGACTAGTTCAAGTCTCATTCGACTTACAGGAAAGACTTAACCCAGGCCCTTTCCTGTGGAACCCATACAGATACATGTCTTTAATTGAGCAAGTTAAAAAAGATTTGCAAGATTTAGAATCTCAACTTTCAAATTCATAATGCTGAATTATACACAGGAAAGGAATGTATATTGAGTATTTTTCTTCTTGCATCATAAAGTGTTTTTTTGGACATTTCCTTTTATTAATCTCTCTGTCAACACAGAGTTGTTTCTACAAAACATCTCTCTTTTTTCAAGTTAGTTTCTAGTTACCTTATAATTTACAATATTGTTGGAATGTTGATGTCACTCTTCACAGTTATTTTCTGTGACAGGCTTCCAAGCAGATTGATTCTTGGCTGGCAAAATGTTTTAGGAGACATGAAGAGCTGATTTTGTTTTAATGGGTGATGGTGCAGTGTAAATGGCACAATTTCAGAGGAGATTAGACAAATGCTACTGCTCACTGAGATGTTTAATTAGTGCTATGTATTCAGGTGCAGAAAGTAGATCTAGTATGCAGCAGTCCCTTTATTTGATTGGTCTTTATGTACCTTCTTACATGGCCTTTTGATTTTGGAGCAGCTCTTCACATTAAAAATGTATAAAACATTTTTATCTCTAAGGGTGAACAGAATGGAAATGTCATTCAGGAGCAGTCTTGTTTCATAAATGGCAGCAGAATGGTAATAAGAAAGTGGTTAGGAAAAGAAGGGAGAATAATTTGGGATTCAAGATGGAGAATTACTTAAAAATGTGAACTAGGAAATGAGGGTTGAAGGACATTGACAGAACAGAAGGAAGCAGATTACAGGACCTGGAACCTTGGGGGTTACAGATAATGGAAATAGCACTTATGACTCCTTGAACATGTTCTACTTATTTTTTAGCCAGAAAAATTCCATGAAGATGTCCCTAGTACGAAGGGATTGCTCTCTTAGCAGAACAGTCACTTCCGCTCAACTGGAAAGAATGTATGTAGCCTCCTAGCTAAATATAGGTGACAAAAAGTGTTATTATGCAATAACATGTGGACACATGTCACCTTGAGTGTTAAAAACTTGCATTTTAGAGTCACAGTGAAAAAAATCCTTCCAATTAAAATTTAAAATCTATGTGTGTGTATGCTCACAGACCACACATGGAAATAAAAAGTAGGTAAAATAAAATTGTTGCAAAATTGTTAGTTAATAGTTTGGGGTGTTTTAGCTTCTCCAGAGATCTGGAATATTTAGTGAGTGCTGATAATAATTCACATATTTCACATTTATACATAATATAGTACAGCTGTAATGTCTTTCTCCTCACTTTCCATTTTTTAAAGAGATGGGTGGATTAACAGAACATAGGAAAAAGTAGGGTACAAGGATGCACTGTGAAATCTTCACTCTACACACTGAGATTTTGCAATACCTTTTGTTTGCATCAACCAGAGGTTCATCAGAATGAATACTGTGGTGTGGTGTCTCATTGGAGAAGGCAAATTCTGACTGCAGACCATAACATTTCTGTTGCTACACAATTCCTTCAAGAGATGAGATTGGGTGTCCTGTGGTAATGCTTTCTTAGGCATTACCTACAGAGTTTAAGCACAGTATCTGAAGGTACACATGTCCTGAGGGCATTTGCTTAGAATACCATTGGGAAAGACAGAGTAGAATTCTTCATGGCACCAAGAGTAGAATTACTAGCCACGGAAACCTTACTGCTCTAAATTCCATGTAGCAAAGCATGTTAGCAGCACCTTTATAGCTGAATGTTACCTGTTTTCAGTCCACCTCTTTGGTATCTGTGTACTAGCAACTGGCTTCATACGTTGCACAGAAAAGTGTAATTAACTTGGGTGTTAATGTGTACCACTTCGAAAACTGCAGTTTTAGTGGGGACATGTAACAACAACAGCAATAATAACAATGTATTAGTTGTTTAGTAGTAGTGTACTATTTCATGACTGTTCTTTTCAGTGGCAGATGACCCTAAGAAAAAAGCACTATAGTTGATTCAGCAATAAAACTGTAATGCTAAAAGTGCAAATTTCAAAATTTATTTTGCTTCCAGTTCCTAGGATTTCACAGTTTTCACTGGATATTACAACCTTATCACATATAAGAGCAGAAACTCATTTCCAGTTATTATTTATGTGATAATTAATATTTACCAAATATAAGACATAAATTTCTAGGAGTGAGTGGGAGATTAAACCAGAGATTAACTTCTAGGCATCTGGGCCTAATATTCAGCATTTTTAGCTAAGAAAATAATACCAGAACTTCCAGTCAGCAAGTTCTTATATAATTATGATTTTATTGCTTACTTATTCTCAAGATGTTAAGGTACATCTGCAGTGCATAAAGCTGAGTCTACGACTGTAAAGTGCTTGGGTTTTGTAAGACTTTGTGACTTTTTGTAAGGAGGTGAGACTTGTTCTACTTCTGAGACTGGGAAGGAATTTTCTGATCTTTCATCAGAGTAAACCAAATTCTTATTCCTATGGCTTCCATTTTCTCATATTTTTTCACAACTCTCTTAAAAACTTTTTTGGTGTTAGCTAAGATTAATACATATTCTGAGAATCTCCCCAAATCCTCCAAATCTTGTTTTGCCTCCTATTTTGGACTGATTTTGATTTGTCTGAGATGTTTCTTCTACACAAGTTACTTGTCAGTCTGTTAAATATTCATGTGTTAAACATTCACATGAAATGTTCGTATCTACAGTGGGCTGCGATTCCCGCCTTCCTTCCCGCCTTCCTTCCTCTCCCTCCAGCAGCTGGAATACACTTGTGACATCATTTATGTATAACGAGTGTGTTGTATTCTGGAGCTGCTGCGAAGTCTGTAAGAATATCTCCTCCCTCTTACAAAATAGTGAGGGTCTGATTCAGCATCTGTATTTAACCAAATGTCCAGGTTTTGGATCCTGAACACTTGTTAAGATGCAAGGAAGGCCCATGGCCCATTCCTATAATGAAGCAGATACTGGGCTGGGTTATCACTGAGTACCCTTTCTTTTGAACAATAAGAAGCATTCCCAGAAGATTTTATCTTTTGTGGTCATGTCTTCATTAATTCTACATATAGCTGATACACATCTAATGATTCCTATATATGGGCTTTAGTCCTATAATAATTTCAGTCTAGATGTGGATTTACATCTAGGATTATACTTTTCAGTTGTTTTGTTCTAAATTGATACACCAACAGCAATAGAAGACAAGTTCGAAATTAGGTTTAGGTTACCCATCACAAGATGGAAAATCTTCAAACGAGTTACAATAAACCTAGTCTTATACAATGAACATATCATGTATTTTTCTGTTGAAATGGGGTGGGAATCTGCGCCAGTTCTGTGATTTATACACTAACTTGACACCTGCTTCTGCAAGAAATGGGTCGTTTCCTGTAAAGACTTTTCTCATAATGCACAGCGCTTGGTATAGTAGCATCGCAAGTCAGTCTGTGTACAGGTTTAGGAATCACTGTTTATCAGTTTGTACAGATATCTAGCTAACTTGAAATTTTCCAGACTTAATCCTCTTACATTCAAAATTATTCAAACAGTTTTCAGATCACCATTCAATTAATAATTTCGTTGTTGTAACACCTAATAACGAAATGTATGGAGATATTGTTTTCTGCATTAGTGTGTAACAATCTCTCATTAATTGTGTATGTTGGGAATGCCAAGAAGTTCTTTGAGGAATATAAATCTGTAACTAATAGTGGATTATTTATTTGCTGACAGTCCTAGGAATCAAACCTGGCTCAAAGGATGCACACCAACTTAACATAATATGTTGTTCCTTTAGAAGCCTATAGAAAACAGAAAACATCAGTAGTCACAGTCATCTTCTTTCGTCTAAGGACACAGTAGGCTTTGTGTAAAGTCAAGCTTTTGATTCCAGAGTATTTTCTTTTATGAAGATAAAATAGAGAATACAGTAGAAGTCTGTTTTTATTAATAAGTGAAAAAACTTGGAATAAAGGGTGACTTCGGACCCTTTCTAAGCAACTGTATTTGCTCAAATATATTATTAAATTGAATCTGCCTGTATTATAATTTAGAGAATATAATTCACTCTTCCAGATACAGAGCCACTGTTAACACTTCTAAGACTACAGAGCACATCCTACAGTAAGTGGCAGAAGTTTCAGAAATGAAGGCAAAATAAATGAAAATGTGCCTGCCTGTTAAAATACTGCATCTAGTAAACATAGCCTTACAAACTCTTAATTGTCACTGCTTATCTAATGGTTCAGAAACAACCAGGAGCTGGTGCTTTGTTCATTATACCAGACAGTATGCTGTACAGAGACTGTACAGAAATACAGGCATTCATAATAATAATGCATTTTATGTACAATGTAAAATAAACATAAATTTTAACCTGTTAAAGCAGCAATACTTATGGCTCACCAAATCCCCATCTGAACGGTTTTATTTCTGTATTCTAATACCATACTGAATACTAGTAACCAAGTCTTGGGTCAGCTGTTGATCTCTGCCCCACTAATGTGTAGGATGGTGAAGAATGAGTCTGGACTCTTTGCTTTTTGGTCTTGAGGTTGTTTATTAATTCTTATCTATAAAATTTTCTTTCTGCCCAGCTGAGGTCCGCTCAGCAAGGCAGCCACAGGCACTCTGACCGCCCCTGAGACGGTATAGTCTTTTTATACTACAAACTACGTATATCATATTTACTTTTAATTCCCAATACCTATCACCAATCCCAAAGTGCCAACATCACAGCAGAAAATGGAGAACAAGAAGAAGAAGGAAGGACTAGACATGCCCTGATTCCTCCATCTTGTCCCCATAACCCCCATACCAAAAATCCTAAAATCTACATTTTCACCCTGTGAATACTTTATTATTACACCATTCAAACCTGTGTGACTCTCAGATCCACATAAAAAGCTGGCCGTTGCAGGGGTCGAAATCAAGCCACCAGGTGTTCTGGGCAGCACGCCAGGGTCTCTGAGCCCCCCGACGGGGTTCTCGGCAACTGTGGACATCCGAAGGGATGTGCTGAGTTCCCACAACCAAGTGCAAAAGTTGGTCACGCATTTGGGCAGTGGGACTTTCAGTGAAACTGTGGGTGCTTGCTTCAAAGAGTGCCCTTTTTAAGGGCAAAATAAGACATTTTTGAGCTTTGGAAATGCCTTGAACTATCAACATGTCATATGTTAAATTGTGCAGCTTTATGTAGGGTAATTTACCAGACACTGCTCTGCAGACATGATCTATTGGTATTCAGTAATATTTGAGTGAAACAACACTTCAGCTGTTGTGGAGAATATTCTTTTGAGGGAAAAAGTTTTACTAATGTTAAATATGCTTGGACTTCTGTTACATTGTTCTTTAATAAAAATTTATTAGTCACTCTCTATGTAACCATCCTGCTGCCAGATCAAGGTTTGCCTTGGGAGCTGGGCTACCAGTGCCGGGCTTGGGCTGGCCGGCAGGGCCTATTGTACGGTGCTCAGCAGCGCCAGCAGGTCCGAGTGGGCCCGGGGCCGCTCCAGCCTGCGGCCGGCAGGCAGAGCTGACGCTGGGCCGGTGCTGCGGGCTGAACAGTCAGGCCGCGTGGGCTGAGTAGAGTCGGACGGCTCCGTGGCGTCGGGCAGGAGCGCGAAGCGGCCTGGGCTGTGCCTGGCGAGGGCACGGCCGAGCTGCGGCTCGGGGATCAGCCCTGGCTGAGGCCTCCTCGCGGCGCTGCTCCGCAGCTTCTCCAGAGACGGCTGACGGAGGACGTCCCGTGGCTGTGCTGAGCCCAGGCCTGGGGCAGAACAGATAGGGCTTGGCATTAGCGCTTCTCTCACTCTGAAGTGCACCAAAAGGGCATGCCTGAGGCGTAGACCTGAACTAGGGCAGAAAATGTCTTGCTCTGCTTCCAGTTTTTCAATCTCTCTAAGCAAAAGAATGGTTTTATTTAAGAGATGGAATGCAAGGAGAATGGTGGCGACGCCCACAGAATATGTGTTGCAACAGCTTGTCATACGATAATGGCATCCAGGGATTTGTTAAAGAAACGGATTAAAATTTTACTAATTCTCCGAACTATATAGGGATATTTTCTGGATGGTTTTCTGTCTTCTCTAGTAATCAGCCATCATAGTTGAGTACAGCTCCCATGCCAGATTCTCATAGACCATAGGGCTAAGAGTTCCTGAAAGCTGTGCATTTAATTGTAGAGACAATATTCGCAGAGACTTTGTGCTACTTTGTAAGACCATACTTCATAAATTTGTGGCCCCCTTTCCCTCAGAATAAACGACTGTGGGAGTGAATATTTGTATATTCTGTTGAAAAACAAAGGGTGAGAAGCAGCAGTTTGTCTTGAATGAATCAGTATGTCTGGCTTACAGTTTAAAAAAAAAAAAAATTGTAATTTCTTACTGTTATATTTAAAAGCAGAACTTTATGTATATACTTCTTTTACAAAATACTCTCATTTAATTTTTCTGGTTTTGAACTCGCCTAAGCTACAAAGCTCTTATTCAAATGCTTCTACTTCAATAGAAGGGAAAACATAATTTGTAATGCCACTTCCAGTACTCTATTTGCATCAAAAAGAAATCTTAAATTTGCAACATAAGCTTTAAATGAAGGTTCTAAATAGGTTGTAATAGTTGATTTCTAGTAAATGCTTCTTAGTAAAAAAATCAATAGGAAGTAAAAGACAATTTAAAATTGTTATTTGTTTTTATTTCCTAATGGAAATAATGACAAATCTTTGAATTGTCTGCATTTTGGAGTAATTAATCATGTAGGACCAAGAGTCCATCTTACAGAAAATGATAATAATTATCAAAGGTCAGAGTCCACAAGATGTAAACTTTTTGTGGAATTTAAACCTTGTGCTAAAGGTTTAGCGGTATAAATTTTGTTAGTCCCAAAAGTGAATTGTGAAAGGCTATTAATAGTCTGCTTTACCCTTAACAATAAATCATAACTTGTTCTGGAGTAAAAGGTTATCTTATTTATTTTACACCTTCCATTTGATTTCAGTACCAGACTAATTTAATTTTGTAATAGTAGTGTTGGGGGTTTTGTTGTTGTCTAATGAAAAACCAGAAGACAAGCTAGAGGACTGGGCAATCACCAACCATAGGTAGTTTGACATGGGTAAATGCCAGATTCTATACCTGGAATGGGCAACCCTGGATGTAGAGACAGACTGGGGAATGAGATGCTGGAAAGCAGTGTTGTGGAAAGCATCCTGGGATGCTGGTTGACAGAAAGTTGAAGTATGAGTCAGCAGTGCTCTGGAGCCAGGGGAGCCGACTGTGCCTGGGGCGCATCAGGCTCAGCACCACCATTTGGGCAAGGGAAGGATTGTACCAGTCTGCTCCGCGCTTGGTCGGCTTCACCTTGAGTATTGTGTGTTTCTCATATTGCTCCCACAATATGAGAAAGGTATTAAGCTCTTAGAGAGCATCCAAAGAAGGGCATCAGAGATGGTAAAGGGCCTTGAGGGGAAGCTGTATGAAGGGCCGCTGAGGTCACTTGGTCTGTTCAGCCTTGAAAAGGGGAGAGTGAGGGGAGATGGCAGTCTAGAAGTTCCTCATGCTGGGAGGAGAAGGGGCAGACACTGGTCTCTTCTTTCTGGTACCCAGTGACAGGACCTGAAGGAATGGCCTGAAGTAATTTTAGGGGAGGTTTAGGGTGGCTATTAGGAAAAAGTTCACAGCACCAAGCCTAACAGAGTTCAAGAAACATTTGGACAATACTCTTGGGCACGTGATATGACTCTTGGGGATGGTGCTATGTGGGGTGTTGGACTTGATGATCCTTGAGTGACCCTTCCAACTCAATACATTCTGTAATTGTGTAAAAACTATGTTCAAATTCCTATGTTTACCTGCAGGAATACAGTTCCTCTTAAAAGTGGGGTCCTAATTGTAAAAGTGAATTTGCCAGTTTCTGAATGTGCTCAGCAATCACTCCCTGCTGAAGTGGAAGTGTCATACATCCATACTACATCAGTAACAGGATAGTGCATACCAGGCAGAGAGTCCCCGAGACATGAAGAACCATAAAGGGAAATAAACCAGAAGTAATTGTCTTTAAAATTTGGACTCCTGACAATTAATTGTCTTCAAGGCTCAAGCTGCATTTTAAAATGTTTAAAAAGGCTGTGCAGGAAGGAGGGGAGAGAAAGGATAGAACCTTATCTTAGCGTTCTGAGAATTGTGTCAGTAATACTGATTGACAAATTTTGGAATTATGGAACAACTTGAGACGTGATAGCTATGTTCATTTTATATTGGACATTTCACTAACATGTTGCATTAGGTTTTTGATATCTAGCTTTCAAAATAAAAGCCAACTCATTAAACCAATACTGGCAGCCATTGACCATTCTTGGTTTAATATGCAGCTATTAGAAAAGGCCTTGGTACACAGAGAAAGACGCATCTTCAAAATTATGCATTGCTGTCAACGCTCTGATTACTGCAGTTTCAACATGGCTTTTGTGAATTAGACACTAGTTTATTCATAAGGTTGTGAGTCTGACTGTTCTCATGCTTCCAAAGTAATTAAGGCATTTGTACAAATAAAATAGTGGCATATAGATGGTGTACAGAAAGTCCAGAATAATCCAGCTCTTGTTTCATCCACCTGGCATTTTTATATTTAAAAAAACATGTATAGTTGAGCTTCTTTTCCCTGCAGCAACAGTGCTGTGTTGTGATTATAAATGGTAGATGCTGAAGTTAACACCCTGTCTCTGAGATTATAAAAGTGCTATTTTAATGATTTATTGAAAAGGTCTTGGTACAGTATCTGCGTGCAGCATTTTACTGCATAAGAATAACTAGAAAAAGTTACAATGATATGTTATGGTATAAACCATTTGGGGTTAGAGACTTTGCTAGGAGAAAATATCGTTAACTGCCTGCCATCTGTCATTCTAGATCAGCTGGAGTAAAGCATACTAGAAACAGAAAATTGGCATTTTCTGATCCTTGGTAGAAAGCATCTGATTATTTCAAAACATTCCTTTTTCTGGGTAAAGCATTGTCAAGGCTGTATTTTAGGTGCTGTTTTTTCTAAAGCATGGGAGTGTGTTCCAAGATCAAGAGCCCTTTCTAACTGGATTAATACATCAAAGCGTGGGGAAAAGGAAATATTTAACAAAACAGTTGCATCAAACATAACTAGCAGGCAGAACTTGCTTTGTTCTACAGTTCACCCAGTCTCCTGGGCCAACCTCACTTTGAAAAAAATGTCTTGCAGAATAGTTGAATTTGCAGAGAAGTACTCTTCCCACACATCACACCATTTCAGAAGTATCTTGGTAGGTGTGTCTTTGCTTGGATATTCCATGAAACTTGTTGCTGCATTATCCGCAGAACAAAATAAGAAATGGAGGCTGGGGAAAAAAAGAACAATTTCAGCTCCAAAGAAGAATTTGAGGGAACAGCTAATAAGCACATTGAAATGGAAGCTGTAATGAAGTGTTGTATGTGACCCAAACTGCTGAGAATATTTTGTTTGTTGTTCAGAGAACTGTAAAAATTCCACTAGCTATTGATGTTTTTGATCGCATGGTAGAATAGCAGTTCATTGATAATTTGCTTGTAATACATTAACGGTATACATTTTCAGTCCCCTTTCTGAGGGTAATTGTTTGACAACTGGTATGTTTCAATACCAGCCGAATAGCCTGTGCTGTCACTAATATTAGGAGAATGTTAGATGTGGACCTTTGATACGAGATTATATCATGCTGGTCATGTTTTTTCTAATGTTAAGTGAACATGGACAGCATGTTAATTGCACAGTCACCATCAGGAAAAAAGACTGCACAATCTTTGGACTGATAGTCATCTGGGAGTACTACGTGTTGTTGTTCACTTTGTCTTGTTGCTATGACATCATACTTTTTCAGCTACATGGCTAATTAGGAGACTGCAATGATTATAATTTTATTCTTAGAATTTGATTTAGTGCTTGGTTTTTGACCCACAGTAGAAAAATGTTCAGCTTTCTCCACTGAGCAATCACTGACCTCAGGATTCCTGGCCAATTCTCATGTTGTGCACATGCCCTGGACTTCTTGGGAAACAAAGGAGTCTGAATGATGGGTAAAACTAAATAATAGTAGTTCATAGTAGTTTGGTCTGCTTGAAACCTTAAACACTTGCCTTTCACTGTGTTGTGTTTTTTACCCCCTCTTCCTTTATTCTGTCCTTTGGTAAGACTTGCAGCAGTGGCACTTGGTTTGTGAGCAGTGCTGAATGCCCTCAGCTTCACTGTAAGTCAGCAACAGTCACTTTTGAAATGTGGACTGTGGGTGGAAACTGACTTGCACTTTGCTACCTCTGTCTTTGCAGCTTTGTAAAGAAAAGGACACCTAAGTGATAAGGTGACTTGTTTATCTCATCTACCACTCCTCTTGCCTCTTCATCCTTCCATTTTTTGCAAGTCATGAGTCAGTGTCCATAGCATAATGGCAGTCCAGAAACTTATACATAAAAGATGTGTTAAAGGCAGCTACCATTTAGTATGATTTATTACACAGGAGAGGAATCATAAGTGTGTTCTTGTTATAGTTGCAATTTATGTGTGCATGATTGTATGAAGCAAAGCGATGCAGAGTCCCCAGGCAGGTGCAAAGGAGAGTCTCTTAATTGCAAAAAGTAGGCCTTTTTAAGCAGTTAACCTATTATCAGTTACATAGTTTTCAAACGTAACAAACATAATCCAACCAACCACAATAAACCATGATGTGAACATGTAATGGTTATATAAATTGTTTTTCTACCTCCAATTCAGCTGAGTCACTTTCCCATAGTCCTTTTTTTCTTAGCCAAAGTAGCAGGCCTGAGCCATGATTTTACAAAGGTAACAAGGCCCTTATTTTATAAGGTTTTTCCTATATGCAACACATGATATTATAAGAAATGTTATACCTGAATCTTTCAAAGAGGAAAAAAGCCCCAGCATGCCAGTAAACCAGCTTAACAGGTTAACCAGGTTAAGTTAAGACTTACTGAAAGAGATGTTTTTGTACTGATGTCAACCTTTTGACTTGTTAGACTGCTTCAACATGTGTGTCTTACAGTAATAATGTATTATTTTACATTACTAGGATTATTAGGCTGTGTCTGCATAAGGAATATTGCATGGGGCTTAAAATGTACCTTAAGTTTGCCTTAAAAAATCTTCTAAGTATAATTAAATTGACTACCACTAAACAGCAGTACATTTCAAATATTTGTTTGCATTCTTTGCAAAATTAAGACTGTAAACTTTGAAAATTTTAGGCTTTTATATATGTTCAAGGAGTTTCTGCTTCTGAAAGGGATAGATCAGTTTTGCAGGAACTTGTGTTGGGATTTCTTTATTATCCTACTGAGAACAGATCAGAAGAATCAAAATCTTAATGTGATTTTTTTAGAGAAACAAACTGGGATGAACCTCTTTCAATCCTACTACACTCCATGCATTTGTTAGCAGCCTAATTTGTTGTCTTGTGCACTTGCATCTTTGAACATTCAATTAGCAGCTTGAGTACATGGAGGCCTTACTATTGCTGAGGCCTTTTCTAGCAATATTTTGAATTACTTGAACTGACTGATGTGCTCCAGTAGAGGGGAGCAGTGCCTATGCATGCAGATCCAACAGCTTGGTAATAAAAACACTATTTTCTTAAAAAGCTGTACATATTCTGGTCACTGGCATGTGTAATTGTTGACCAAACACCAGGGAAGAAACTTGAAGAAATGAATAGTTATCAAACTTGAAATAGCATTTTATTGGAGTTGAGTAATATATTGCCGATCAGATGCATGTTAGTTAGTGTACATTTTTGCTTAGCACTGTCTGTTCAGTGCCTTCTGTTCCTTTACTATATTGAGATTTCGTGAAGCAGCCTTTCACAGAGGTGCAAACTTGAATGGGAGCACAGTAAAATCAGTCATTTGGCCTCATGCATTTCTTTTTTTTTTTTTTTCCTATATGCCTAAGAATGACAGGAGGTCTTGGGAGGTAGTTAAGTACCAGGGTTCAATCAACAGTTAATATTTTGCAGGAGATCAGTCTACATCTTCAATGTTTGGTTGCCTGATACTGGTTATAATAAATATCTGATTTGGTAAACATTAGAACATTCTGCTAAGTTCTCTAATAACAAAATGGGCTTTGACTTCATATGACAGGCATCATTGGTTAAACATCATATGAGATTATTCTTCTTTGTCATTGCGTACTGTGCAGTGACAGGGCTGACTTAAAAGTGTTGTTTTTGTCGTTCCAGCTTGTAGTTCAGCCGTGTCTTGTACAGTATCACAGGAGTGCAGTATCACAGGAGTGCATATGCAAGTGTACACATTTTTCATTGCAAAATTCTACAATTGGTGTTTTAGTCATATTCCACAGAGAATGGAAATTTCATTCTGGTCAGGATCACCACATATAGATTCTGTTCCTTTGTGGCTTCAAAGGAGAGATTGCCTCAGGCTTTCAGATTCACATACTGAGTATAATGCCTTGTACTTCGTTTCACTATAAAAACATTACAGTATCAATGTAACAATGCTGAGACCTTCTAGCGTTACCTCTTCTGTTCGGCACTTCTGTGCTGTGCAGAAATACAAGAAGTACATACTAGTAAGAAATAATTTAGTAAATTATGACTACTTCTACAGATAGATTTCCACTTGACAAGATTGAAAATGCAGTATACAGCAGACAGTTTACATTTTAGACTTATATGACTTGAACTTTGGGGTGCTAGTCATATGTATAGAGGGGGAAAGATGTGGCCATCTGTTGCATGTAAAGACTATTTACTGTCACAGTAGCACAGGATACAGAAGTGTAGCCAAGAGTGTTTTACCTTATTTTCAGTTAGCAAATCATCAGGATTTTTGGGGGTTATATTCACATCCATATGCAGGAAGGTGCAGCTGTTTCCTTTTCTGCGTGTGCAGTGTAGGTTAGTACAAGCTGATAAGAGTCATTCCTCTTTGTACAGACTGGCTTGGGTAGGTGGACAAGGCACTGCGTGATAACTACTCAGAGAAAGGCCTGCCTGCTTTGTGAATTTCTGTTCTAGTTGGAGAAGTCCTTGACAATCAGCTTTATTTTTAAATCTATTTAAATAGTATTTTTGTGTATTTCTGCTTGCTGGGGTAAGTGTGCTAGCTAGCAACACAGAAGTACACAGTTGGTATCTCCCACAGACAGCTTACTCAACTGATCCAGGTACAGTAACATGGATAGAGATGAAGAAAACTACTATGGAAAAAATGGTAATTTACTTGCTTTCTTAGAACAATTCAAAATACCTGATCTAAATCTCACATATTTCAACTGTGTAATTTCAGTGAACTTTAATGGGCTTGAATGCAGACTCAAATGGTCTCCTGTAACTTCTTCAATTATTAGCAATATTGTAATTTTTTCCTGCATGTCATTTGCTAGTTTATTTAAATTGCACATCAAAGGTAAGTTTTACATGTGTATATTGTTCATTTTTACTTTAGGTAAGTAATTTAGAGTTGCTCTTTAAAATTACTACAGTGATAAAGTGTAACAATTAACTTAATATGCTGTTTGGAGTCAGAATTTGTAAATACCTTGTCAGTTATTCCTGGTAATGGTATTTTACTTCAACATAGACAAGTTTCGTATTATAAGGCAGCCTGTAAAATAGATCTGTCTCATCTGCAAAGAAAAAATATAATCCCAGTTTTTAATCTTAGCGAAGGTGTAAGTCCCCCCTCACCACTGCTTTCTTCCTTATGCCTACCAAACTCCTAAAGCTTGGAATTTGCTCTCTAAATATATTTGAGCTTTTATAGCTGGGGAAGTGGTTTGCTTTTACCAGGAGCAATGTAGATACTAGAAACATAAATAATTCCCACCTCACCCCCCCACAAACATCTTCTGAATTTTTAAAGAATAGTAGTAATAAAGTAGAAAATTTGAATTTAATTTAGAATTAAGCCAGAAAAATTAGATGAAACAAATGGCATTTGTCTTTTTTTTTCTGTTCTATGAAACTGATCACAGTTGTGATCAGCTGTAACAAGTGTTCCAGGGGCCCAGACTAATTCTGACAGTGAATTCAAGTGTATTTTGAACTTAGAATGTTGTTACTGTTTCTTACCATATTCTGTAATGAATTTATACCAAGAGCTCAGTGACAGAGGAGGTAGTTTGAGCCATGTTGCCGTAGACTGTGCCACCATAAGCATACAGACTGCTGCTGTGAGGAACAGTTCTTGGAAGGAGTTTGCAGTACTGCAATAATTTTACAGCTGTTAGTGGCTGTTACTTCTATTTCTCAGCATCTGTCTTCTGGCTTGTTGGAGATGTGAGTCTCCATTTGAATTATATCTCCCTTTCTGTAGTGCTTTGTTTTTATCCTCCTATTTATTAGATTCATTTGGCTCTCTGTGTGCTGAGATGCTACATTTTCCTGTTCTCTTCTCAAGTGATATTTGTATAATCCTTTCTTAAAAACTTAGTGTGATGAAAATTCCAGCTTGTGTTTCAATATACGATTGTGTCCTGAAAGATTTCCTAATGCCTGATCTAAACCATCCTTGCTGCAACTGAGGTTAGCTTATCTAACTGCTAGAGGAAACAGAACTACTTACTGATCGTTGTTAATTTTGCATGGTGATTTAAGACTGTTATTTTGTGCTCCTTTGCTTAATCACAGGCATTGAAGTTGCATTCATTTACTGCTTTCTGTAAACCTCCTAGTATCTTCTTTCTAATAAGTCCCACTACTCTCTCTAATTTGTTTGTATCTTCTGAAATTCTAGCACCGTGATCTAGAAGTAGTTATTCATTTGAGGCCTCACATGTCCCCAAGCACAAGGAACAGTGACTTTTTCAATCATGCTCATACATCTTGAAAGAGTGGTGCTTTTTTTGCAGACATTGCTTGACTGACTCATTCTCTCTTTGTAGTGTGCTGTAATCCTTTAGGATTCTTCTCAACAGTCTTTTTGAAATCAGTTGTTCTTTATGGATTCCTGAATAGAGAATTATGGGATTATATAAATCACGTCCAATGTTCGTGGTGAATATCCTGTGCCATTCTGGCCCCTTCTTTTCTAGTGATCTGTAGTAGCACTGTAAAGGGTAAGAAAAGGAATATAAGCATGACCAAAACTATGAAATGGCTTATGTACAAGAAACATTTGAGCAGACCAGGACATTTGAGTATAATAATTTGTAACATTTCTGTTAGCATAACATGCTGCTGTGTTACACAGTACAGTAATAAACTGATTGCAAGCTTAAAACAGATAAAAGGAGGTAGTACTTCAATGTTGGATTGACTTGTAGTACTCTGTGATGTAGAGCATTGCAGATTGTTAAAGTATATGCAAGATAGAGATTCCTTGAATCTCAATTTTTCAATGAATGAAAAAGAAATTCACTCAGAGCTATTACATGCAAAGTCAGTACTTTTAGTTAAGAAAAATGCAGTTGGAAGTCTCTGTAATATCAGTGTTGGGGAAATACTACAGTGTTTGCCTTGGTGTTGCATTCCTCCTCAGATATGGCCCCTTATAACATTCAGGGTGTGGATTTGGTGGATTTTTTTGTATGATCTGGTGTGACTGTTCTTATGTGCTCGACAGGTCCTGTAAGAGCAAAGAACAGAAGTTCAGCTTCAGTGTGCCTTAAAGCCAGAACTTGTCTATGGGGTGTGATGTTACATATGGTTTGGTTCTGGTGGTAAATTATTTTGTAGTAGAAATATTTGTTTTGTAGGAATTTCTGTTCAAAATAGTTCATTCAATATACAGGTGTTGGGCCAACATTAGGTATTGTGTATGGTACATTTGCTTTCCTGACCATGTATCACAGCATAGCTTCTTCCACTCTCCAGCATTGCTGTCATACATCACTTCTCTAAAGTTTTAATTTTTTGGTCTCTTCTGTATTAAGATATTTTTGTTGCAGGAGCTTGCTAAGGTGGATCTGAATACCTCAGATGAAGGGCAAATAGGATTTTATTAACTGCTGTGTTTATTGTACTGGTGTGTGTGTGTGTGTTTTGATAAGGTTTTTCTGATACAAACCAAGAACAAAGTCTGGCGTGTAGTTAATAAGCAAATTCTGCTTTTGAGAAGTTGCTGAATTGTTCTCTAATTGACAAAAATAAGTATTTTTCTTTGGGGCCCAGGGGAGGAAATTTAGGCTGGTAGCACCATGTAATACCAGGGATATTCAGAGAAGAAAATCCTTAAGAAAGCAGTGAAAAAGCACTCTGAAGCAGTAATTTGTGTTGTAGCTTTGACATTTGAATGAAGGAGTAATTTTTCATTGCACAGAGTTTTGTTCAGTAAATCTTCACAATCACTGAACTTTGTAAGGACAAAGTCCCCTAAAGCTGAATAGCTAGCTTCAAAATGAAAAACCCAAATTCTGGTCTGCTGAATGAAAAGCTGCTTGTTTCTCTTCATACAGTAGCCCAATCTTGAAAATTTTGATTTTACTGTAATTTTTTTTTACTCTTTACCAAGTGAGATCGTACCTTAATTTCTCTTATTCAGGTCCCCATGGGAAGCACCGGTTGGTGGGTTAGTATTTGGTGGGTTTTTAATATAGGGTTTTTTTTATGTGTTGAGTGAATCAGTTGGAACTGTGCTAACCAGGATAGCCACATGAAAAACAGATTGCCCATGGACACTGTGGATGCCCCAACCCTTGCAGTGTTCAAGGGCAGGTTTGATGGGGCTCTGAACAGCCTGGTCTAGGAGAAGGTGTCCCTGCCCATGGCAGGAGGTATTTGGACTAGATTATATTTAAGGTCCCTTGTAACCCTTTAACATTCTGTGATTCTGGAGAAAAATCAGAAGCTCTTAGCCTGTAACTGCAGAGAGGTGGGTTCATTTACTTGCTGTCAGATGCACTTAGCATGTGACTGGGAGGCGTAATCCTTGTCTCTCAAATACATTGTGAACCTGTGCATAGGCATAGTGATTGGATGTACATTAAAGGTAACTTATTACATGGTAAATGTGAGGCCCTCAATATTTTTAAGTTGGAAGAAAAAATGCTTTAATCTCATATACAAAACCTAGGTAATTTTATTGGTGAATTACTGGTATTGCCCATATGAAATGATTTTAAGAAAAATGATTAAATATTAATATATGGAAGATGCTCTTCAAAGGCTGGTGTTAACATCCCCCTCTGGACAGATTTTATTTTAAATAATGACATGCTTTTATACTGCTTTATTTTAAATGCAGGTGAACCAAGGAAATTTGACCCGAAGTTCAGAGGACCTATTCATAACAGGTAAATATCATAACTCATTCTGTTAAATTATTTTGGTGAACAGGGGTTAAAAATTCTTTTAGCAAAACTTGTGAATTTGATTCTGCAAGTCTTCTAAATCCAGACCACCATCTTTACTACCCTTGAGAATGGATGATTACTAGGGGATATTAACCTGTGTGCTCTTAAGTCCTTTTAGTTTGAATGCCAAGTCTGTGTGCCTTGCACTGGCTAGTATCTGCTGTCTAGCATGTGTAGTAGTTCTGATACACCTCTTTGTGACAGAGCCACCCAACAGAACAATCTGGCTTGACTTCACTTAGTTTTATGAAATGCACATGAAAGCATGTTACCACATAGAAGGTTCATTAGTTTACAAGCAGAGTGAAATTGTTCAGAAAGCATCTAAGGAAATCACAGAATCATTAAGGTTGAAAAATACCTCCAAGATCACCAAGTCCAACTTTTAATCATGGGCCATTTTTCAGTGTTTTTCCAGATGTAGAGAGCTAAGTTCTAAACTAGCATTTAGTGCTGGTACTGAGAAGAACAAATTAGAGAACCACAAATTACTTCAGTTTTACCATTCTCAGGAGAAAATTTATGACAGAGAAGCACACTACAGACTTGTCATACTATCATTTGAACACAAACAACCTATCCTTGGCTATGCAGGATGTAGTTCTTCCTCTCTGAAAGCTAATAATTTTAGAAATAAATAGAAATACTTGTTTAGAGAGTTTATCGTAATTTATGAAGTATCCTTATGTTATTGCCAGTGTATCAAGTCAAGCTTGAGTGGTGTCAGAACTGCTTCTGAATGGAGGATGGGGACGTGAGAAGCATTGTTTTAGCATTGCTTCTTCAATTTTGAGCAGTTGTCCTATCTTAGGTTACTATCATATTGACCCTGGATCCTGTACCACCTCGACCTCACAAAAAGTTTATTTCAGTGAGATGATAAAGCTGTTCCTCTCTAAAGAAGTGTCCACACTTGGAAACACATTTCAAATTCTCCAGTTGTTTAAAAAATCTGTTCCCTGTATCTCTTTTATGTTAAAAATGTTTCTCTGTAAGAGGAAACATGGATTGGAAAACAATGACAGATTCTAAAAATGAATTCTGAGGCAGATGTCCTGTAGTATGTCTTGCCACTTATATCATCACTTGTGTGGTAAGTGATCTCATGGGTTCAGTGTTGTAAGGTATTACTTGTTTCAACGGTATTTAAATCTGTTCTTCAATATGTTCCGTTGTCTACAGCGAAAAAAGCATACACATTTATTTGCTGGTCTTACTGCAAAAACAGGACCGTACACCTCAAACGTGAGTTTGTGACTAAAATTTCTGCAAAGTGCTCATGCAGATATCTTACTCAGATGTTAAAATACCAAATGACAGTCAGTGGTTTTGAAGGGTCATATTAAAGACCTTATTTTTAAAAAGCATTTCTTCTTGCCCCTAGGCACTGCACAGATATTATTTGCTGTGTGATCTTCATAGTTGTCATTCTGGGTTACATTGCATTAGGAGTTGTGGGTAAGTAAATAGAGGTATAGTAATGCCTTTTCGTATAGATGGGAAGCAGCTTTGTGAATGTTGGAATTTTTTATTCAAATGCCTCTTTTGCTAATGTTAGTGCAAACCTTTACAATCAATAAGTAATGCCTTTCACAGAAGCAAGTAATGAATTAACATTCAGTATCTATTGTAATTCACAGAAACACAGACTGGGTGAGGCTGTAAGGGACCACAGTGGGTCATCTGGTCCAACATCCTTGCTCAGAAGTGTCATCTCAGAGCATATGGCACAGGATTGTGTCCAGATGGTTCTGGAATATCCCCTGTAAAGGAGACTCCACACCCTGTTTGGGCAATCTGTTCAAGTGCACAATCACTGCACAGGGAAGAAGTTCTTCCTCGTGTTCAGATGGAACCTCCTGGGCTCAGTCCCTGCCCGTTTCTCTGGTGCCATTGCTGGGCCCCAGAGCAGAGCCTGGTTCATGCTCTGCCCCCTCCCTGCAGATGCTGACAGACCGGGCTGAGGGCCCCTCTCAGCTGGGGCTCCTCTCTGGGCTGAACAGCCCCAGCTCCCTCAGCCTTTCCTGGGCACGGAGATGCTCCAGGCCCCTGCTCAGCTCTGCAGCCTCCGCTGACCCTGCTCCAGGAGCTCCATGTTCCTCTTGTCCCGATGAGCCCAGAGCAAACACTCCAGAGGTGCTTCACAGGACTAAGCAGAGGGGCAGGATCCCTCCCTGACCTGCTGGAAATGCTCTTCCTGAAGCCCTGCAGGATCCCCTCAGCCTCTTGGCCCTGAGGATAAACTGCTGGCTCAGAGAAAGCTTGTTGTCCCCCAGGGCCCCAAGGTCTTTCTCTGAGGAGGTGCTTTTCTGCAGGTAATTAGGGAGAAGTTCAAAGCCGTGTGTTTACTGATAAAAAAAAACCCTCAAAATTAGATGTGTTTTAAAAAAATGACACGGTTTGGAAAGTTTGCAATCATATAGTAACTGAGATGGAAAATTTCAGGTAGCAGAAGCTAGAGAAAAACAATTTGGGTTGAGAGGAACCCTGAGGAGAAGGAATTGGGTATGTGGATTGGTAAGGTTTGGGCATGAGCCAGCCGTGTACACTTGCAGCCCAGAACGCCAAATGTATCCTGGGCTGTGTTGAAAGACGTGTGGTCAGCAGGTCAAAGGAGGGGATTCTGCTGCTCTTGTCAGACCCCATCTGCACTCCTGCATCTGGCTCTGGGGCCCCCGGCACAGGAAGGGCATTGACATAGTGGAGTGAGTTCAGAGGAGGAGTGCTCTGAGGACTGGAGCACCTCTGCTGTGAAGTCAGGCTGACAAGTTGGGGTTGTTCATTGTGGGGAAGGGAAGGCTCTGAGGGACCTTAGAGCTCCTTTCAGTGTCTAAGTGGTCTCCAAGAGAGCTGGAGAGGGACTTTGCACAAGACAGGAGTGACAGGGCATGGAGAAATGGCTTGTAAACTGTTGTGGTGTGCAGTCATCCCATCCGCACATATTGGAATTAAATTTCTATATTAAACTCAACAGAAGGCAGAGTTAGGTTAGAGATTAGGAAGAAATTGTTCCTTGGTGAGGGTGGTGAGGTCCTGGCCCTGGTTGCCCAGAGAAGCTGTGGCTGCCCCATCCCGGAAGTGTTCAAGGTCAGGCTGGAAGGGACTTGGAGCATTGGATTGCTTTCATACAGTTTAATCCGTATCTTAGTAGAACTTACTGTGCTTTGCATTTTAATGTTTCATTAGGAAATCTACTAATCAGTACTCTTCAGTGTTGATCTACAAAGTATAAAATGGTACTTTAGAAGTGATACATTTTCATACTAGCTAATTTTAATCATTAACTGTGAACACTTGACTAGTATCTTAAGAGGTATTGTGTATTTTGCAGCTTGGGTGCACGGGGACCCGAGGAAAGTGATTTATCCAACTGACAGCTTTGGGCAGTTCTGTGGTCAGAGAGGTACCCTCAATGAGTGAGTACTAAATCCATTCACATACCTTTATTACTCGTGCACTGTGAATAAGATGTGAGGTTTCAAATCTCTGTCAAAGAGACAGTGACACTCTTTCTGTATTTATTCCAAATAAAGCTCAGAAATGTATTAGTTTCCCAGTGCAAATCCAGATCCAAATTATAACCGTAAGGCAGTTGTTTGTGTCATTTAGAAAATATTTTTTGTAAGGTATCAATATAACTTAAAAGATTGTGTCAGCAGTTGCATAGAAGGTGACTAGCTGGCACAGCTTCTAACTGCCAAAGTTTGGGTTTATTCATAACCTGTTGAGTAATTCTTCATCCACCTTGGGATAAGAGAAGTCTTAAGGTATTTCAGCCTGGTCTATAGTTTTTGTCAATATGCACCAAATAACAAAAAAGTCTGTAGTGAGAGGCTCTTGTTTTTTTTTTTGCCAGTAGAAAGGAGACTGAGGAGTCTGGGAGATGGGCAGCTGTAACTACATCCTCCTTGGATAAACAGGAGGTAAATAGAGCTAAATGGCTCTATTTACTTGTCTCTGTTTTTCAGTCATTTTAGATTTTGAATTGTAAGAGTTAAATTAGTTAGTTGATACCAACAGAGTAATTACACATGAAAATAGTTGCTCAGGGAAGAAAGATGTTGCATCTATGTTTTCTTTGAAAATTTGAATGGTTTATGAAACAGAATTTTAAAAAGGTTTTCTTTTTCACCCACTGTCTTCCTTTCAAAAGGTAAGTTTTAGGCATGCTTTATGCCCTTGTCACTGTCAAGAAGCTAGATGCTATGCTAGTGTATGAAAACAACTCTTTGCTGCTTCTTTCTTTCTCCATTTACTTTTCTGTGGAAAAAAAATTAGGAAGCCACTGTCCAAAGGGCAGTTCAGAAGGGGAGGAGCAGGAAATAGAGACTGGAACAGAAGTAGAGCTAGGCCTATATATCCTCTCAAGTTTTTTTTTACAGGGGAAACAGGCTAGTGAAAGAAAACCTGCTCCACATTCAAGACTATTCTTCATAGCAATTGTTGGAGAGTCAAACTTCCTGAAGAGGAAGAGCAAGGAGGAAAAAGTTGTAGTGGCGTGTGTGTTCCCCTCACTGCAGCACTTCTCTGCTCCCTACCATGGTGCCAGTTTGTCGTTGTCCCCTCTGTCGCCAGTAGGAAGTAGCAGACAAACGACTTAGGGAGTCTCAGACACACAGCTTCAATATCCTGTGTGATGTGGAGCCAGATGTTTCTGATTCTTACCATTCACTCCCATTCCATCTTTCTGTTTGTTGCTTGAGTCTTCCCTTTAGTTATTTTTTACACTGTGATTTTCGGTTTGTATTTACAAATGACCCTCCCTATATAGGATTGCTGGAAAATAATACAGCTACTGAGATTGCATTTTAGCATTTATTTGGTACATTGAGGAGATTATTATAAAAATATAAATCAGAAGACACATAATACAACTATCAGAAAAGCAAGAGTGTTTATGGCAGTAGGCCAGGATACCCCTCTGAAAGAGTCCCTCCAGTCCCCAGAACGGGGCTGAGAATGTGCTTGTGAGGCTTTTGTCAATACCACTGTTTTTCAGATCCCCTGAAAGTAAGCAGTGTGAAAGACTAACCCAGAGCTGTGGTATTCTGAAGTCCCCAAGGGTTTAGTCTGAGACATTTTTCTTGGAAAGTAATCACAGTCTTTTTGAGTCTTGTCCTTGTAAGAAGTATTTTCAGTAATCTCACTGAGGAGTAGAAAAGGCAAGTTAGAAACAAAACCAACACTCACAGCTTGTGCAAAAACCCATTTGAACTCCAGTGAATGCCATGCAGTCAATAAATTCTTTTTGTATCATCATGAAAGTCTCTGTTAGACCTCTTCATGTCTTCCTGTAATCTATCCATTAGTTGATGTGTAATCTCTGAACTGATTTTGCATTCTACAGAGCATAATGTTCTAATGGAATACAACACAGTTTCATTATACAGAATACAGATCTAATTCTCAGTGTGTGTTTTCATGTGTTTCTGTTGTCAATACCAGCAAGTGGGCTAAGAAAAAAAAAAAGAATTCATTAATGGTTTTGAGCAGCTCACAGATGATAAATACCATCAAGAAACTATTGAAGAATGGTGGCATTTCAGTCCAAAATTGTATTCTACTAAATTAAAGAAAGAGCAACTAGTGGTGGTGAATTAGTTTTGCCAGAATGTGTCTTTTCTTAAACAGTGCATAGCAGAATGAATATACCTCAGTGAAAACAAGTTAACCTTGTAAAAAATGTCAGGCAGTTGAGTTAATCCCAGTTTTAAATTGAGTTTGAATGTGCAGTAGTGCTATATAGTGTCTTTTATGGTATAGCCCTATTTAGCAATTGGTGGGAGTCACATGCTGGTGGGAAAACAGAGGATATGTCCCAGACTGGGGGATACAATGAGATGTAGAAGCAGGACTGATGTTGAACCAGAACAGATAGAAGAGGGGCAGCCTTCTTAGCCCAAGTGCCCTTAATTGTTAATATTGCCATCCTACTCACAAGACAGAGCTCCCACTGTGCTGCAATGCCATGGTGAAGGTCAGTGGGGGCTCAAACACTGCTTTGTGGAGTCTCTTGCACATCACAGAAGCATAGAATAGCCTGAGTTGGAAGGGACTTCAAAGCTCATCTTGTTCCAACCCTCATTCCGTGGCCAGGGACACCTTGACACCTTCCACTAGACCAGGTTGCCCTGTTCAGCCTGTCCTTGAAGACTTCCAGGGATGGGGCAGCCACAGCTGCTCTGGGCAACCTCTGTCATGGCCTCACCACCCTCACAGCCAAGAATTTCTTCCCAATATTCTATATGAACCTATTCTCTGTTAGTGGGAAGCATCCCCTGTTGCCCTATCTCTCCAGTCCCTTGTAAGTAGCAACTCCATATTTTTTGTAGGCTCCCTTCAGGTTAAATGTTTTGTAGGCTCCCTTCAGGGAAAGCCACAGTTAGGACACCCCTGAAGCCTTCTCTTCTCCAGGCTGAACAATCCCAGTTCTCTCAATCATACCTCATGGAAGAAGCGCTCCATCTCTCTGATCAACTTGGTGGCCCTTCATAGTCTATAGGGGGGAATATGCATCATTTCTTGGGGTGCATATGCAGGGGCACTGCATAACCCTGACTAACTGGCTTTGAAGTTTTGTTTAAAAAGGGCAGGTCTACTGCCATGTTCTCTTCAGTAGAGCTATCTGATAATTTTCTGACGTAGCGAAGTCTAACATTACATTTTGCTGTCTTCAAAACCCAAGTCTTAAAATCAAGAGATCTTGGGGTCCTAAGTTACCAACAAATCCAGACTTAAGTGACAGCTGCCACAAGGCTCTAATTTCCAGTAGATGTCAAATATGCGGGACTGACAGACTGACCCTTATTTATATCAAGGGGGATCTTGTCAGTGTTATTAGTAGATGATATTATATTCTGTTTTCTGGACGGCTGCTTTTGGTTTCCAACCACAAAAAGCTTCTGATTGATTTTGGTGCCACCTTCTGATCAACAAAAATTAGGCAGCTTTTACAGTGAAGCATTTGCTGATGGTGAGTTTGCATGCACTTCATACACAGGATGTTGGTGGCGCAGAGACTATGATGTTTTTGCAGGGTTATTCTACAAACCCACCCTCTCAAGGCAGGACTACAGCTACACAGATTGTTTCAGCTTAAAATAATGCTGCAGATAAAAACATGTCAAAATTATCATTCTTTAGAGCAAATACTTCTGGTTTCATAGATGTCTTGATTTGTAACATTCAAGGTCTACTTGGTATTTTTTTTGTCTTGCATTTGCAATATGGATGTTCACAGTAATAGAACTTGAATATCAATGTATACTACAAATTTTGGAATGGTAGGATGTATAAGCACCTATATTTATGATGATTATTATCTTATATCCATTTCCATAGGAACAAGACCATTTTGTTTTACTTCAACATTCTGAAATGTGCCAGCCCCGTAGTGTTAATAAACCTACAGTGCCCTACAACACAGGTGAGTGAAAATGTAGAGGTAAAATATTTTCCCTGCATCTTAGTCATGGTGCTTAAAAATGAGACATGTATTTGTTTGGATTTAAAAATTGTTGTTGATTTCCTTCAAAATACAACATGGTTGTTTTAGAAATTACTTATAACAAGCACACTCATTGTAGTGTGTGATGGTCAGAAAAATGAAGTGGAAATGCACAAGATTGTACATTTTGGATAAGAGTAGACAAAAAAAGTCCACTGACTTGAACACAACAAATTTTATTTATGAATTCATCGCAGGCAGCTATCCAGTAGTATTCAGTGCATGCAGAAAATACTGATTTATACCTAAGGTTTTCAGAGCTGAACATGTTCAAGAAACTGTGCATATTGCCAGTGACAGGATTATCTGGGTGTGATTAGAGCCTGTGGCTCTTTCAAAAGTGAAGATTTTGAAAGCTTATTCTTGCCTTATGTTGCAATTTGTACTCTGTTGTGCTGTGGCTCCTCATGAAGTTGTGAAATAAACCTAGTCACTGCATTTGTGTGAGTTAAGATTAACCTCCTGATCTTTCTTGCAAGACAATTTCCTGATCATAAAACATGAAAATCTCCAACAAGAAAGAGCAAGAACCCTCTTAACACTGGCTTGTTGCTGTCAGAATGAAAACGTGCTCCATCAGCTGTAGATTTGCTTCAGGAATCCCCATCTCTCCACATGCAGACATTCACACTGTTGCCCTGCAGTCTTAAGACTCTTTTACTGGAACAGTTCAGTCTGTTCAGAAATATAAGGTCATTATGTGGGATTTGACTGGTGCTATGGTCAAGTTGGCAATGGCCGTTAATCAAATTGGGTGAAATACTTGTTAAAGGAGAGTTTTTGGGAGCAGAGTAGTTACTTTGTTCATTTTCAAATATGCAACATCTCCAAAACTAAGAATGCTGTTTTTGAATGCTGTTTGTTACTGCAGATGGTTAAATGACTGGTCTTTTCGAAAAATGCTGAAGAAATTGGTTTTGATCTTTCCTCTTTTGAACTGCAAACATGGTCCTTCATTCCTGACCTATACATATAAATATCAGAAGGAAGAACCCCCAAGAACTAACATGAGAAGAGCTTCAGTTCTTGAATAAGGCTGGATTTGAAAACAGTTAATACAGTCCATTGGATCCATAGACAGGACATTTCACTGCCTGTTTCATAGATAGCAAGCAATTTATAGTAAAGTGTGTACTTGTTAGTCACCTGTTGTCCCAGCAAGGACAAAACTCTTCTTTCTTTGTTCCTTGGCCTGTGGGTAGTCCATAGGACTGAAATACTCCTATAGAAAGGCCCTCTTGCAGTATCTGCTGTGTTCTAAGGATTACTACAATACCTCTTCCCAAAATTCTTTTTGGTGAATGACTTATGACGGAATGCCCTTGACATGAAAGACAGTTTTGGTGCATGATGTCTCTCTTGGAAGGCAGAGCTTTGCAAAGAGTGTTTGGATAGCACAGCTTTGGAAACAAACTGCCTTCTAGAAAAGGCTGAAACTTGCTGTAAAGATGGAATTCAAACCACCTCACAGTCTTAACGCTGAGGAGCCAGAATGTCTGTCCTTAGTGTGACTCCAGGGACCAGCAGAACCTTCAGAGTCCGTTCGTCGGGGCAGCCACTTCTCCATATCCTAAATCTAAATCACGACTTCTCAGTGGATGCATTCAATAAACCCCAGTCCTCACCTGATTTCTCACATAAATCCAGCTTATAATGGCTATACCTTGAGTCATGTGAGCATCATTCTTGTCATAGGCATCCCGTGGCTTTGTAAGTCCTTTCTTAGTCTACAGTTAAAAGTCACTTTTGAGTGATTTACACCTAACTTGACAATATTTGTATAGATGTAATTGACCGAAGAGGTTGTGTAGAAGGATCGAATAACAGTACCCGAGACTTTGGATTTTAGTGAGACTTTCTTTATTTAAAGTTCTCCTTATACATGTAGTAGGAAAAAATTGTATGTATCCTGTGGAAGTAGCTGTCACACCACCTTGCTCATATATACTGCTCATGATAGAGGAGGACTTGAGAGGTTTTTTTCTTGCTGCCCAAAAAAATAATACTCTTTTCAACAGACTGAAAGCTCTTCTTGCCTATCAGAATGTGAAGAACCTAAGAAGATACAGAGAGGGGCTTGTTATGCCAGATATGAGGAGGACACACTTTGAAAGTGTTTTCTATCAAAGAATTCTAGAATTACTCATTTAGGGAATCAAAAGGAGAATATATCTCTTCTAAATCTGGCAGTAAACATTCATGAAGGCAGTGGCATTTTTCTTGCTGTTTCATTACACTGACTTTCCTTACCCTTCTCTACCCAGAGTGTGTCTTTACTTATTTTTTCTTTTCTTGCAGCTTTGTGTCTCAAAGTGCCCAGACAGGTTTGCAACCTACATTGATGTTCAGGCTTCCTACAGATATAGACCAGATCAGTGGAATTACTTCAGACAGTTCTGCAAACCTGGTTTTAACAATCCTCGCAAGGTGTGTATGTATCTGTAGATGATAAAGTAAATTTTTTCTTCAAGCAATATTTAATATGCATGATTTTACTGAGCTGCATCAAAGATCTGAATTACTCTGATTTCAACATATAAGGAGATGTCCCATTCATGTGATTTGACAGTTGTTTAATCCAGGCTGAAGGACCTGAATGCACACTAAACCTCCACTCTTGAAATGATTGCTGTTAGCTTAAAAGACTACCTGCAGCTACTCATTCAGTTGCAGTACTGTGGCAAGCAGTATCCTTTAGTACTTAAGTACCCCACAGCAGTAGAGTGTCTCAAACCAATTCTTAAGGCTCCTAAGTCATCTATAGCTACTTGGAAAGTTAGCTAAGAAAATTAATCTATCCTTCATATAACTGATTTTGTACTCAAATGTACTGCATTACTTTTCCCATCTTTAAAACGTCTTGCAATTCAGCTATATTAATTGGATTAAAATCTTACTTTTCTTTAAGAGAAAAGATAAAGGGTAGGCAAGGAACAATTGTCCAGTCAGTTCTGGCTTAGATGGTGATCCAAAGGTCTTTTCTTTTATGTCTCTAGGAAAGAAAA
Source organism: Emberiza elegans (assembly GCA_024865655.1). Lineage (NCBI taxonomy): Eukaryota > Metazoa > Chordata > Aves > Passeriformes > Fringillidae > Emberiza > Emberiza elegans. Next base: position 87,642,871 of record JALJVW010000206.1, on the reverse strand, counting down.
GAACAGTCTTTTCCCAAATTACAATGACAGTTTGGATTCTCACTTAGATATAAATGTATCTTGCAGCTCCAGCAGTGAAATTTGGGGAGGAGGCTACAAAGCCCAGTTTGGGGCATTCCTTCAGACTGGGTGAAAAACAAACATACTGTTATACTGTTATTCAGCATTCCTATTTTTCCTGTTTTTAGTCTATTGCTCAAGTCCTACGTGATGAAGATTGTCCTTCAATGATCATTCCAAGCAGGCCTTGTGAGTGATTCTACTTCTTATACATATCTTAGCAGATTGTGAGCATTCATATTAAAGCACAACTCCAGTCTGAAATGTGTTTTGCGGCAACATCACTAGGAGCTGTTTGTTATCTGACATTCACATTCATTCAGTTTTAAAGCATAAATCAATTCAATTTGAAAATACAAATATTTATTAATATTTTTTCTAACAGTCGTCTGGGAATATTCAGCGCGTGATCAGGTCAAGCTGAGCTCTTTCTTGCTCTTGAATCATCACTGATAGCAAAAGCTCTTCAACTGAAATTGTGCCTTCCAAAACAAGAGCAAGCGATGCCATTGGCATAAAGAAAATGCTACGAATGTTGGAGGGATCATATGGCCAGGTGTTGAAATTCAAACGATACCCAAACGATAGCCCAGTTACAATGCAGCTCTCTTTTCAGTACAATGCTTGCTATGCAGAACGTATGGAGGAATTCCAGAGCAAAAAATGTCACTATGGTCAGCAAGTGTTTCTGAGTAGATAACCACTGATCTCAGAGCTCATCTCAGCTGCACAAGTGTAGTATTGACCCAGAATCTTACAGAAGAAGAAATTGCTGTTTATTTTTGCCATACTTTAAAGTAGGGATCATGTAAACCAGGAACATGTCATTAAAAGGAGAAGATATGGATTAAATTTTTAAAACATAGTCTGAATTCGTATGAAAACTGAAGTACTGACCCAAAAGACATAAAATAATTTGCAAAGAAGCTATTATATTCTTTTAGACTACATCAATGGGCAAAGATTACAGTGGGAGGAAAAGATACGTTAAGATATGTTGCTTAATCATTTATTCAGAATAATTGCTGGGGGAGATAGATCAGACTGAATATTGAGCCCTGGCGTCAGTATTTGTTGGAATCTGGTAAGGAAAGCACATAATGGTTATGTGAAGTACACCTCTGAAGGGGGACTCACCTGCTCTTCTCTTTGGAGTGAAACCAAGGATGTTTTGCAGCAAAGAACAGGGCAGAGTAAATCAGTATGCAAACACCTCCTTTTCTTGCCTTTTTATAATCTCCTCTTCCCTCTCTCTAACCAGTTGTTTCTGTCTTTTTTCCATTGCTCCATCTCCAAGAATATCTAGTGATAGTGGCTGGTACTGGAGCTCATCTGGCATATAAGAAAACGACACTTGCTGTTATATATTGGTTTGGGGCTAATATGATTCATGATCAGTCCAGTTGAATCTGTCTTTGGGGGCTGGTCTGATTATTACCATAAAACGGCATATTTGAGAAGCTGCAGTTTTTATAAGTTGCCCAGATACTGACAGAGAGTAAGTTCCATGTTTATTACAAATTCTTAAACTCCTATGTATAGTACTGTTGTTATTTGGTAGGACCTAGAATCTCCAGTTGAAATCTATTATCCGACCTTGCCTGAGCTTAGACAAAAAGCCTCAGAGCATAAAAATCGTAATCTTGAATGCAATGGCTCTTCCAAGATTTGTCAAAGTCAACATATTGCTATATAATCAGTGGAAAAACAATTGACTGTGAATCTGAAATGATTTAAATATGTTGCAAAACACACATGATAAAAGCAGAGCTTGACATGAGATGTAATATGCAGGCTTTGTTTTGATATTTTGAATAGTTCTGAAGAGATGCTTCCCAGACTTCTCCACGAAGAATGGTGTGTTGACCGTGGCAAATCAGACTACATTCAAAGATGGAAGAGGGAAAACAAGAAATGTAACTGATCTCAGGGAAGCTGCAAAGTAGGTTTTACCCTTCTTCAGTGTTTGTTGGATTCTGAGATTGCACAATAATTTAGTAATTTTAAAAAATCAGAATCTGTTGTAGCAAATGACTGAGGGTACCCAAGCCGGACTTGGTAGCAAATGGTCTCTCTGTGCCTGAGCACTTCCAAAGTTCCATTAAGGAAATCCAGTACTGTGGTGTGCAGAAAGGAGCAAAAAGTGCAAAAAGCTCAAGTCTGATGGTCTCATTTTTTGAAATAATTCTTGCTTTTTCTAGCAAAAATAAGCTTTGCAAGGAAAGTTACATGAGGTTCAAAACGCAATCCTCATGCTGCAGGACTCAGGCCAGCCAGGAATGGCCTTGGCTATGCTGTTCTGTAATGACCTTTCCACTAAAAGGGGCTGGCCTAGTACTTTGGACATCTCACCTCATGCAAGTGCTCCTGCTTCTGGTAAAAAATAATGTATTGGGCTATTCTTCAGAAAGCCGTTATGTGGGAGCAAGCATTCTGCAGAATAGAAAAGCAGTTCCATGAAGCTGCTTCACTGACCTGTTTTCTGGTTCTATGCTATTAGCAGTTCTAGAGTCACTACTGTTTATCCCTTGGTACATTGCAGATATTGATCGTATACACTTGCCTTGTGACATAATAAGCAATTCTGACAGTAAAGCCTTTTCAAGTAATTTTTTTCAGGACTTGTAGAGACATTCTTACGCAGATTTTTCTTTGCTGTAACTGTGATTGATGTTGGCATGGTGACAGAACTGGAGTATAGTTGTAAAAGAAATTGTAGTATACTCTTATCATTACCAAAGATATTTCAGATTCTTTCACTGATCATATTTGTTGTTTAAATAAATTCTCCTTTTCTACCTGAAGCAAGCTTTTGTTTGATTTTTCTTTTCTCAGTGGCATCAATAATGTCCTGGATGCAAGATCAGTTGGAATGAAAATTTTTGAAGACTATGCCATTTCTTGGTATTGGATTTTAATGTAAGGTTTGTTTTTGTACTTTTAGTGTTTCCAAACTAATTTTGGAATGTGCAGGAGATAAAAAAATAGATTGTGTATGTATTTGGTACATATTCTACGTTAAAACTCAAGGAGAAACTGTAATTTCCTTTCATCACACATGTAAATAAGATTGTCACAGTTCTGTGGATGAGGTAAGGATAGTACAGCATACATATACAGAGTGTCAGTTGATCTGGAATAGCTTTTTAATGTCCTGTCAGTCAGAAATCAGGAGGAGCAGGGTTCTGTTGCAGCACCCATGTGTGTAGCAATTCCAAAATTGAAAAATCTTAATTAAGTAACTTTCAAGCCAATTGCACTTGCCAAGTATCACTAGTACATATATAAAAGATAGTTTCTAAATTTGTGCAAGCAATATTCAGTTAAACCCATTATAATCCCTAAGTTCAATATGAATCCATAAATCCAATGCAGCAGGCAAAGTAACATCAAGAACAAAAATTATTGAACAGTATTAACTTTATCTTGCAATTCATATTAATTTATCACCAATTAATTAAAATGCAGCACTGAAACAAGAGAAGTGGCTTCTTTGTTGAAGCAAATATGTAAGTATTTGTGAACTCCTAGCCCATTAATACTGGTTTTGATGGACCAGTGTGTTGATCTATTTAAACAGGAACAGAATTGGTCGCCAGGTGAGAACCTTTAACATGCCCATGTTAAGCATACGTGAGTCAATCCTGAATGCAATCCACAGCATTTAATACATACTTTAGATAATAATGTGGAGATTTAGTCAGTTCAAAAGCACAAGTTGTCAGCTTTTAAAGGTGTTCAGATACTGGTGGAAAGACAGCTTTCTCATAGTCTGATACTCAGCTCACAATATTTAGTAGCAGGACACTCACGGATATTCAGCAAGCTTGGGTCTCTCTATCTCTTACTGAAATCAGGCTTGTGGTGCAGAGTCTTTCAAAGGAGATACCACTGAACACACTGGACATAGAACTGGCAATTGTTTTGAACAGAAATTCTAAATATTGAAGCAAGTTTCCACATTTCAAATATGGTATTTTTTGGTAAGGAAGTGTTACCACTTCAAAGTAGTTGATAGAATTTACTTCACACTTTTCACCCAATAATGGCATAGATCAAATGATTTCTGGACAGATATATTTATGTGCCAGAGTTTGGGTGAAGTTTTTAACAGTGAAGGCTTGACACTGAAGGGAGGCTGGATTAGAATTTAAATATGGAATTGCTGTAGTCTTTTTAGCATATCCCAAAAGAACTACTGCTTCAAGCCTCAGTTTAAGGGAACTGGTCTGTTAAAGACAGTTGCTACTCTGTACTCAGTTTTGGTGTTACTAGGGCTCATGTATAGCTAAAGATAACCTTAGATAAAGGTAATTTACTGCTTTCAAGATGGAGCTCCAAAACTACAACTTTTCTTGAGGAATACATTCTGAATTTCAGTAAATCATTCAGAAAGGGAAAATACATTAGGCTAGGAAGCCATTAAAGATGTAGGACTTAAGGCAAACTTAGAAAGGTTTAACTAAATAAGCTGATGTGATTTTTTTATGATTAGGCTGCCCCATTTTTTAGCTTTGGTTATTGGCTAAATAAGCTGGGAACATTCAGAAGAAAAGTTACTGAACACAGGCGAGAAGAGGGTTTAAATTTTTTTGAGTCTGTACTAATACAAAATTCGCATGTAACACCTACTAAAAATAATGAGACATGAAATGTTCTTTAAAGCATCTGAGCTGGATATTTGTTCAATGGGATTAATATTCATATTGCTTTCTTCATAATTGTTTAGAAAGCCATGCAGAGTGAAAAAGCCTTTTGAAATAATTTTTTCCTTTCTGACTTGCTTTCTAGGAGTGAAATGAAAAGAAATATTACATTACATTACATTACATTACATTACATTACATTACATTAATTATTGTCTTGATGAAGGAAAGGCACTGTAAATGTCTTTCCTAGGGACTTCATAGAAAGGCTCTTTCTATGATGCATAGAAAGTTTCTATGCATCATAGTGCCCTGATCATTTCCTCTTCTGATTAGTAGAAGCAGTGATGAGTAGAAATTATGTCCTTCTAATCTCCTGATGGTTTTTCTCCTTAATGTAATTTTTTTTTCCTAGGAAGCTTCTAGAATGTTGTTTACTAACATTGTTTCTTTGCAAGCAGGGATTTTCTGTGGAGGACATAAACCAGCAACTTCCCCACACATAGGTATCCCTCCAGTTTAACTTTCTGTACTGTAGATTAGACTGTGGCCTGAAAAAGGCAGTGAGTTTTTCAGCTGGTATAAGTGACAAAAAAGGCATTCTATTAATACCATTCAACCAGCCTGAGAACCTAGTACACATAAACATTTCAAGCTCTGCCCTGTGAGATTATCATATATAAGCAGATAACAGCCATGAGAATGTATTTCATAACGAAGATTTTGAAATTCTTTTTTACAAATCATGCTATTATGTCAGATGAAGTGACCCTCATTTGAAGTAACAGGAATGCAAGAAAGTGAATAGATTCTTACACTCATTTTCCCTGTGTTTCTGTTTTCTTCACTTTCTAGTGGACTGTTCATTGCAATGATGTTGAGTCTGCTGTTCCTTGTGTTATTGAGGTTCACAGCTGGGGTTCTCTTCTGGATTTTCATCTTTGGTGTGATTGGAATTATAGGTTATGGTAGGTGTAATTTTCTAGCCTCTGAGACTATTTTTTCTTACTGCTTAAGTCTGGAAAATCAGTAGTTACTTCAATTAAATGGTACAATTGGGTGAATTAATGCCTAGTTTTAGACACAATTAAGTGAGAAGGACATAAATGGCAGCACAATGCAGTAAGAATCCAGCTGTGCTGATACTTAGCAGCAGATGTAGTAACCTGCATTACCTATGCACAGTATGCTTAGTCTGTAATCACTTGTACTGATATTTCTTTCCCATATATATGATACCGTAATTGGCTAGTCTCATAGTGATGCGTTTTTGGGCTTTGCTTACCTGACAGGCTTATACAAAAGCAAAACATTTGGCTTGTAAGATTTTTTTTTTAATTTGTCTTCGCACTCTTCATACACACTCCTATTTTATTGATTGTTTTCTAAAAGGCATCTGGCATTGTTACTGGGAGTATGATCATCTTAAAGGAATACCTGGATCTGACCTCACTGTTTATGATATTGGATTCCAGACAGACTTCAAAGTGTACCTGCAACTGAGGCAAACATGGTTAGCATTTAGTAAGTGCCCTTTTACATTTGGTATCTGTTAATGGATATTCAGAAAAATCAGTCAGTGTCTTAATACACTTTCTGCCTTGTTAAATCTCCTCCTCTACACATGCTGCTCAGAGGAGAAAGCAGAATTCCCTTTCTCTGTATTGTGTAAAAATATGCTTTTTAAAAAGAGACTAGTATATTTGTAAGGGGAGATAATGCAATTACACTAGTGATAAGAATGAAAAAATCTTTTGCTAGGAGCATTCTACTTCCTGTGTGTTTGGTCTTCACCATGGGGAAAGCAGAAGGCAGTAATTAAGTTCATCATTATGAAGTTGTGCAAGAAGTGTACTTTTCTCTGTCAGATTGTTTTTTCTCCCTCTTTGAGAGCCCCAGAAATGACATTAATAAGTCACATTAATTACTACACTTCTTTTGTGTCTTAGAATCATAAAATATGCCAAGTTGGAAGGGGCCCATCAGGATGATCAAGTCCAGCTCCTGGCCCTGCACAGGGCACTCCAACAATCCCACCCTGTGCCTGAGAGTATTGTCCAAATGTTCCTTGAGCTCTGGCAGCCTTGGGGCCATGACCATTCCCCGGGCAGTCTGTTCAGTGCCTGACTCTTGGGGAAGAACCTTTCCCTGATCTCCCACCTAAATCCCCCGACCCAGCTCCAGCTGTTCCCTAGAGTCCTGTCATTGGTCATGAGAATGAAGAGGTCAGTACCTGCCCTTCTATTTGCCCTTGTGAGAGTGTTGAAGACCACAGTGAGGTGTCCTGTCAGTTTACACTTAGGTCACTGAATTTTCTTGTCATCTGATCTAAGACTGTGAAATGAACCATTTTAAACAAAATCCTACTGGAATAAGACAACCTGCAGCATACGTATTCAACCCCCACCAAGAAAGGAGGAGCAGAAAAGGGAAATAACTGTTGAATATTACTTGCACTCCTGTTACTGCTCTGTTAGAAGACACACAGACTTTTAACTGATGATGAATGGATCATAACCAAAAACACTGCCTCTCCCTACTGGTAGCTAAATTAATAGAACAGTAGCTTACTGCTTAAATCTCCCGTCTCTTCTTTATGTATTCATTTACTTCTATATATATTGTTGAGGCAAAGCTTTTTAGTGTGATCTCCCTAGACAATATTAGGACTTCATTATGCATTTTTTTCCCTGTAACTCTTCAGGCTCTTCCCCTGCCTGATTCTTAGCAGCCAGTGTATAGTTTACCTAGAGTTTAGTGTCACTTTCACAGGAGTAAATTATGGTACTCAGGAATTAAATTGCTTTTCCAAAATCACCCAGCAAAGTAAATAGTTACATATCTTTGAAGAAAACGTAGTGGGAGTCCTAGTCTAGAACTCATCATGTACTGACGTTGCTTGCCTTTTTCACAATGTTTTGAACAAGTATATTAATCTAACAGAGACAAACTGGAATGAGACCAACTTCAAAGAAACCTGTTTTTATATTCCTTCATGGGGAAATGGCATTGAAATGTATTTAGCAAAAACTTTTTCTGAGCAAGGTCTGTGGCTCTTAGCACCACAGCAGTCACTTGCTACCTGCAGTTCTATTGCCAGGGGTAGTACTTGGGATTGCAATTCAACATCATCTGTGACTATTGGGTCTGATATTCTGAGACTATGCCTAAGCTGTGGGACCTAAAGCCAAATCTCATCTTCCTTTGTAAACCTTCATATAAGTTTTTGGATACTTAAGGGTACTGTCTCTTCTGTCTTCTCCCTTCACAGAACTTCTTGGTTTCAGCTGGAGGACACAGGTCCTGCTGCATACAATAATCGGCCCCTACTGGGCTGGTTTAAGTGTTGTCTAATGATCTGAAGCACCAAAAATAAATTGATATGTCTCTGAGTCGGAGGATGTGTGCTTCAGGCATTAAAGACTCAGTCTTCTCTAGGTGAAATTCCCAGATTTTTCTTACTTTCTACTGCAGAAGTAGGTTTTGAACCACCACGAATAGAAAGCAGACAGAAGCTGACTACTGAAATCAGAGTTATGATTCAAATGCTGCTTATAATTAAAAGCTCTCAGCTCTCTAATATCAGAGCATGATTCCAGCAACACAGCTGGGAGGTGAAAGTAATTTGACCAGGATGGTCCTATCTTAGTCTCTTTTTTTTTAAACTCAAATGAGGTGAAAGGAGCTCATACCAGGGTAATACTCAAACAAACCTTTTGATTTTAGTATGTCTACATTTTCGAACAATGTACATCAGAAAAATGTGCTCTCCATGAAAAACTTGACTCTTCATCTCCTAGTTTTTATTATCTAAATACTACAAATGAGCAACAGTATAGCATGAACAAATGCTTGTATTATGAGCAAATTTCTTGTTTATGGAAAGTACAATTTGTAAGGGATGAATTGTATCTAAGGCTAGATACTGCAGTCACATTGAAGTTAATATTTTTCTGAAAATTATATGTTCCATTTTTCTGTTAAAAACATAAATATCAAGGCATATACATTCTGACTAACTCACTGCAAATAGAATTTTTTTTCAATGGGACTTAAAAACCTATGAAATGGGATTGAAGTTTGGCAGGTGCAGTTGGAGAAAGAATTGCTCAGGCAGAAAATTTTACAGAGTACATGAACAATAGTTCAAATTACAAGGAAAAAATTACAGAAGCAGCATATTGGTTTGGTTCTTGATAAATGTAATTTCTTTATTTGCTTGTTTACAGTGATAATACTTTGTGGTGTTGAGGTCATAATCATACTGATGCTGATCTTCCTAAGAAATCGGATTCGGATTGCTATTGCACTGTTGAAGGAAGGTAGTAGGTATGTTTGTCTGATTTTAATATATGTTGAATTTTATTAAATGATCTCTAGAGTACACTCTTCTTGAACTCCATCTTGCACTACCAAGGGCAGAAAATTGGGGTTTAAAATACAACACTGCATTTGTTTCATGAAACAGGTTTTACAAGGAATTCACAGGAGGCGTTCAAGGAATATCATTTACCTTTTAATGAGGTTGTGCCTAAAAGAGCTTTCTCTTTTAAAGTAAGGTATTTCTTATCTTTCTGCTTCTTGCCTTAAGAATTCATACACTGTTAATGTTAACACATACACTTAGTGCAAAGAAGGTGTCTCAGCAGAAAATCTAAGTGTGGTATACTGCTTATAGGAGCCTGGGACCTGTAAGTGCCAACTTTTCTCTGTCATTGGATTGTTCCTTGAGTCTTATACTAGTGATAGAGGATTGGTGTTGTTTTGGCTGTGGCTTCTATTTAGGAAAGACTAGGAGATTCTACTGGGTCTGGTCAAACTTCTGTGTGAACAGGCATAAATCTGCAGAGAGAAAAAGAAACTTCTGTGACCAGACATTGTAAGAAGATGTGGTCTAAGATATGTCTTTTTAGCTCTGAGTAAAGAAGAAGGCAAACCAGGACAGGGGAGTTCAGGGCTAAAGGGACCTCTTTGTTGTGTGCCTCCTGAAATCTGCATAGGCTTTGTTCACAGTGGTTCCTATTTTACACAGTTTTACATAGAACACTTAGTGGGTTTTTTTTATAGACTTTTTTGTCTCTGTTCGCAGACAGCAATTTATGTTTGGCTCAAAACCTCTGGATTGGACATGACAGTTTCCTTGAATTCCCCCCAGCATTTACTACTTTGCCTTTAGAAACTGAGTAAATTTTTCTCCTTTTGCTGTCTGGAAACTGCATCCTATAAAACAAATAGTATCAGAGGTGCCCTAAGTTATAGAAGAAATACTGTAGGAAACAGTACTAGACAAAAAGGCTTGTGATGAAGAGAGCCAGCCTGTAAGTTTGAGTAAACAAAACACATGCTTTCTGAATTTACATCCAGTGAGATACCCAGTTGGAGATGTTCACTTCTGGGATAGCAGCAGGTTTACCAAGAGGGCTGGTATCAACTCCCACTTCCAGAGAATGAGTCCCTGGCGGAGCAGGAACTAGCATGCTCAAGTTCCTGCCACTAGTCACATTCTAGCCACAGGAATTAGCAGTAGAATATCAGGCTACATATGCCTTGATATTAAAAGAAGCTGTCTAAGCTGACAACAGGAAAAGGCAGTTATTCATTTTGCCTTCCATCAGTCATAGCTGAGCAGCACTTATGTACAGCACGTGCAAGGAAAGTCACATAAGTGCAGGAAGGTGCAGTCTGTCCAGGCATTGCAAAGACAAGTTGACTGTCTCTGCCCCTACATAGCTAGCACTTAAGGCAGGAAAGTTGCTGGGAACAGAGTTGTCAAATACAAAATAGAATAAGGTGGTTTCAGGTCTGTAGGAGTGAAGGAAGAACACCGGATGAGCAGAGTGGGATTAGGATATAAAGGATCTGCAGCAGCAGACAAGAAGATGTCATGGAAATCAGTTAATGGCCTTGGAAAGAGATGGGTCTCTGAAGCAATCATGAAGAAGGAGAAAGTAGAAGACAGGCTGGAACATGGCAAATGGAAAAAGTTCACTCTAATACCATTGATAAAAGTGGAAAAGTGGAGTGGTAAAAATGACAAAGTCAAGGCTTGAATACATAAGAAAAAAAATTCCTGCGGTATTTTGAGATCCCAGTACTAGGTTATGCTGTGAGTGTCAACAAGGTTCTCAAAGTAAAATTGCTAGAAGAGGACTGATAAAAAGCTAGTTTCTGGAATTGTTACAGCTTATTGATGTATTTTGTTTCTTTTATAGGGCAATTGGCTATATAATGTCTACACTGTTCTACCCAATCGTGACCTTCTTACTCATTGCAATTTGTATTTCCTACTGGGCTGTGACAGCTGTGTATCCTTCTGTCTGTGTACCTATCTGGAGCAAGTTTTCTGGTCTGCAAGACTAGATAATTTTCTGCTATTTCACGTTAATTAAACCAATATTAAGAGGATTGTTTGGTCACTTAGAACTTACTCTTCTGATGCAGTGTTGTGCACTGCACATCTACATGTGATGCACAAACCAGACAGTGATTTTATTAGAATTAAAAAAAAAAAAAAAGGCCTAAAAGTCAAGCCAAGGCAGGAGGATCATACAAAGCCTTGTGTACTGCATAAGGTTGACTCTTAGGGGTGAAATGGGCCCTCAGTGAAGAGTGAATATGGTCTTTAATGTGCTGTGTGCTCCATAGGCCTGGTGTTAATGGTTTCTTAGTTAACTGGAGGTGGAATGGTTATGTATGTGTTTTGTTCAGAAAAATATGAGAAAGGAGTGAGTGAATATACAGTGCACTATCTCCTCTGAATTGCCAAACAGCAATCACTGTTTGTTCCTCAACAACCAGGGCTTGGTAAGGATTAAAAAAGGGGAAAACTGCTGATTAAAAAACAGCTGTTATTTCATATGCAAAGAGGGTCAGTTGTGGCTGATCAGGGCAGTGTTAATTCATCCTTATGCTTTGTATCTACTTCTGCCAAAATACAAAAACTACTGTATAATCTGCTTTGTCAAAGATAGATGTGGAGGAGAGATGGGGATGGTTTTCAATGTTATGCACCCTGCCCATTCTAGTCAGGGGTTATTACAGCTCCAGGTGTGAGTTTGCAGTGGTCCTTTCAGTAATGAGAGTACTTGGTCTTGTCTGTCAACCTTTCAGCTATATCTCTGCAGAGCAAGAGCAGTTTTTCTGTTATATATACAAGTTCTTTAGAGCTAGTGGTTACCCATTGCAGAATCCTAAGTTACTCAAAAACCACAGTTCTGTGATTCCTCCTTAAAATATTTCATTCAGTTTTCTGGCCACATCAGGAGAACCTGTGTATAAAGTAATGGCTAATCAAACACTGTGCAAGTATGCAAACCTGACTTGTGACCCAGAGGTAAGTGTAACAAATATTTGCCTATAGGGAAAGCTATACTGACTGTATTTCTTAATCACTAGTAAATGCATTTCTAGTAAAAAATATGCATGTTTTAAGTAATGAGTCCCCATGTTAAATCTGAAAATATTACCTGATGTTCAGGTAACACTTCTTTATTTTACAGACATAAACTAGTTTTTCTGCTAAACTGTCTTGTAAATGTTAGCATTCTAATTTACAGAGTGAGAAAGGAAGAGACAAAAATAAAGTTTTATAGGAAAGATGTTCTTGAATTTGTGAGGAGTCTGTTTTTGGTCTTCCAAAGGCAGTGGTAAACATTGAAAGCTGCACCTCAAAGTTGCTCAAGGACTAGCAATGATTTGAAGCAGAAGCTTTTTGAAGCAGAAGCTTAGTTTCTTCTGGCACAGTAATTACCTTTATGAAGCTCCAAAAATATTTGTCTTGTTTGTTTTTTTTTTCATTTTGCCTTCAAATTAAATTTTTCAAAATAAATTTGCCTTCAAAGTAATTTTTTTTTTACTTGGCTGTGGGTTTGAATTCAAGGATTCTTTAAAAACTAGATATATTTATCAAATGTTGTGCACCAGGGGAGGAATAACCCTGTATACCAGCACAGGCTGCAGATGACCTGCTGGAGGGCAGCTCTGTGGAGAAGGACCTGGGGATCTTGGGGGGCAAGAAGCTGTCCCTGAGCCAGCAGTTTGTCCTGGGGGCCAAGAGGTGCTTCAGGAAGAGCATTTTCAGCAGGTCAGGGGTGATCCTGCCCCTGTGCCCAGCCCTGGGGACACCTCTGGGTGCTGTGTCCAGCTCTGGCTCCTCAGCACAGCAGGGCCAGGAGCTCCTGGAGCTGAGCAGGGGCCTGGAGCATCTCGGTGCCCAGGAAAGGCTGAGGGAGCTGGGGCTGCTCAGCCTGGAGAGGGGCCCCAGTGAGAGGAGCCTCAGCCCTGGGTGTCCCTGTGTGCAGGAAGGGGCAGAGCATGAACCAGGCTCTGCTCTGGGGCCCAGCAGTGGGAAAAGAGGCAATGAGCAGAGACTGAAGCATTAAATTTCATTGTATTGCAGTGGTGATGCACACCCTGCTGATGTCTAAACACTACAAAATAAAGGAATTAGAATTGATCTGGTTTCATTTCGTGTCCAAACCAAGAAAATACATGAAATGAACACTAGAAATAGGGAAAAGTAATTCAGTGTTTAGATTACTCCTTTTTTTAATAGTCTGAGATACATAAACTAAGTTGTGACCACATCCACAGTTTCTGTTAAATTGTATAGCTCCATTTTTCGTTTCAACCACAGCGATTTACCTGAACATCCAATTTGGCATCTAGTTTTCAAGTAATTCTATTTTTGTTTTAATTGAGAAGATTTTCTTTAACAAAGTATTTATATATCTTAAAAGCAGATTCCTGAAATTCAAATTTCATTTATTCAAGTTTCAGGGATGTGGTGAGCAACCCTGTTTGCCAGTACCTAGTTTGAAGTTAAGTCTTTGCAGAAGACTGCATAAATCCTTGATATGAATCCTTAAGTATGTAAACAGGTTATGTAGTGTTGCAGTTTTGAATCATGTAATGGAACATCAAGCAGAGTTATGTTATTTGTATTAACCTGCTAAACTTAAGAGGCTATGTATATAGAATTCATTACTTATGATTTTTTATTTTTCTTTCTATTTAGACTTTTAACACAACCAATGTGACTAAATTGTGCCCAGGTGCTCAGTGTACTTTTGCTTTTTATGGAGGAGAAAGCCTGTACCATAAGTACATCTTCATCTTCCAGTTAGCCAATGCCTTTGTCTTTCTCTGGCTGGTGAACTTTGCAATTGCACTGGGTCAGTGTACCCTTGCTGGTGCCTTTGCCTCTTATTACTGGGCTTACAGAAAACCAGCTGATATTCCACTGTGGCCACTCTTCTCTTCATTTGGACGAGCAATACGGTAAGATTGTGGAGCTGAAAGTGAGCCTTGTCATGTGTTTGACAAATGCTCTTTTTCCATCTAGGGAAGCCAGTCTTAGAATATCATAAGAAAATGATTAGTCAGCATTATGGTTTAATCTCAGTCGCAGTCAAGCCCCCCACAGCTGCTTGCTTGTTCCCCCACAGTGGGGTGGGGGAGAGAATCTGAAGGGTGAAAATGTGAAAGCATGTGGGTTGAGATGAAGACAGTTTAATAGGTAAAAGAAAGCTGCATGCACAAGCAAAGCAAAGCAAGGAATTCATTCCCCGTTTCCCACAGGCAGGCACGTCCCCAGTACATCGGGGCTTCTTTATGTGTAGCAGTGTCTTGGAACAACAAACTCTGTAACTTCAAATGCTCCCCTCTTACCCCTCCTTCCACTAGCTGTTACTGCCTAGCACAACACAGTATGATGTGAAGTATCCCTGGGGTCATTTGGCATTTGCTCTCCTGGCCATGTTCCCTCCCAGCTCCTCATGCACCCCCAACCTGCTTATCAGTGGGGCAGGGTGAAGAGCAAAGCAGTTCTTGGTGCTGTGCAAATGCTGCTCAACAGTGGCTAAAAATGGGTGTGTTATCATAATTGTCCTGGTCAGAAATCCAAAACGTAGTGTAGCACAAGCTACTATGAAAAAAACTAACTCTAGTCCATCCAACCAGCACAACTGGGAAGATGTAATTATTAGGTGAATGCTGTATCCTGTAGCCCTACAGCACCAAGGCTGCTGCAGCTCCCTGCCCCTAGATCCAACCAATTGTAATGCTGAGCAGGTACTCCCGGTAGACACACACACAAAATACATGTACACAACATGTGTACACAGATTGAGAGACAGACACTCACAAACACCAACAGCACCATTGGCTTCATCCCGTTCCTCTGTGGTGGATCGGGCTAAAGGTCCATTCTTTTTGTGTAATTCCCACTAAAGGACCTTCCTTCGCTTCTGATTTTATTTGTATATACATGCATCATATATGCATACATATATCCATGTACATAGGCACATGTGTGACATAACAGTCAAATATTTTGTTTTTAGATACCATACAGGTTCACTGGCATTTGGAGCCTTAATTCTTGCAATTGTCCAGCTTATTAGAGTATTACTGGAATACCTGGATCACAAACTGAAAGGTGAGATTTATTAATCTGCCCTAAGTTGTTAAGATCTTCCTTGCTAAATTACTTCCTTACTTTCCCAAGCTGTTTTTTAGCAAGGAAAAGAGACTAATTCCACATTATCCATTGTAGTTTCTTTGGAAGCCAGTAAATTTGTGTTCATTTACTCAAGCTGAGTCTATGTTCTTGGGAACCTAATGCAAAGTTCAGATGGGATATGAGTCTGATCTAATTGAAAGCTAGTGAGTTAAATTTGGCTGAGAGAGAGAGTTCATACCTAGAAATAAAAAAATAATGTCACAATTTATGGTTGTCTTCTGAATAGCTTTCTACATTCTGAAGACTATTAAGGAGTTCTATGTATGATGTACTCTCTCCTGCTCTTTTCAGGTACTCAGAACTCCTTCACTAGATTCCTACTCTGCTGCCTCAAGTGCTGTTTTTGGTGTTTGGAAAAATTCTTAAAATTTATAAACAGAAATGCCTACATCATGGTATGTCCCGTGTCTGCATGTTGTCTCCCCTAGAGAACATTAAAATCTAGAACATTAAAATATCCTAGACACTACTAGTTCATCAAAAGCCAGCAGTACTTGAATCTGCTGATAATGGGATTTATGGGAGTTTTCAGTACAAGTGTGTGGTCCTACTATGAAAAAGTATGATTTTTTTTCCTTCTAATTTCAACCTCTTTTTTCCCCTGTCTTTGTCCATCACCCTCCCCCCCAAAATAAGTGGGAATGGATGGAATACCTGGTTAACTGCCCCTGTAGTTCAATAATTGATACCCTGATTTCAACAGCAATATTAGGTTATTTCATATTGCATGTTGATGACATTTCTGTTTGGAGGTGATAGTTGAATAAGGAGGTCAGAAGGCATGTGATGATTGTATTTCCACCTGGAAATTAGAAGCACAAATTCTACTGGCAGAAGCAGTGATATTTCTCTCAAATAAGCCTTCTTAGCTGCCAGATAAGAGAAGTTTGAAATCTTCACATAAATTAACATACACAGATTTCAGCCTAGGATGTTCTGACTGGAACATCCTAGGCTGAAATCTGGGTATGTTAACTTATGTGAATATGTTGTGTTTTTTCTAATTGGAAGCAGTTTTGGTGATTGAATGGTACAGTCACAGACTTCTCGTCTCAGAGGAGGTGGCTGTAGTGGGTCCATTACAACCTGTGTTGATGCAATTGATGTTTCAAATTTTTGCCATCTTGAAGAGGAAGTATTTTTGACAATCTTCTTTACAGTTCATAAACTGAGCTGAGAGCTGTTCTGGTATATCTTACCCTGGGTGAACACTATTCCAGGAAGAAGTAGTTTTGTTCCTGAGTAACTTTAGCTGCTTTATTTTATGCAGATTTCTTCTTCAGGGAAAGCAGCATCAGATAACTACAGGGGTCAGCTCACTTCAGCTTTCCAAGTGCCTTTTCTTTTCCACTGACTATAAATCTAGTTTAGGTAACTAGCAAAGGGAGAAGAGCCCCTTGACAAGTACCTTTTTTGTTCTGGTTCTGCTTAGCAAACTAAGTACTTAGTCTACTACCTGTGAGATCACAAGGGGTAGCATGCTCATTGCCAGGTGATTTGAAGGGGAAAGATGGATAATATTCTGTCCCAGCCTGATGGCAAACATTGAGAAGTAGCAGGTGACTGAGGAAAGTGTTTTATGTTCATCTGAGTTTCAAGGCCACAAATTAGGGA
This sequence comes from Emberiza elegans, assembly GCA_024865655.1. Taxonomy (NCBI): domain Eukaryota; kingdom Metazoa; phylum Chordata; class Aves; order Passeriformes; family Fringillidae; genus Emberiza; species Emberiza elegans. The sequence continues at coordinate 87,626,029 of JALJVW010000206.1, read as the reverse complement.
GAACTATGCATTACATGCAGATAGATCCTGGCATATGAGAAGGTACCCTAATTATTTAAATTACTTAACAGCCGCTGTTATTTTACAGATTGCCATATATGGTAAAAACTTCTGCACCTCGGCAAAGGAAGCATTCTTTTTGCTCATGCGGAATGTGGTGAGGTAAGGGACTATCTCCTTCCCTTCTTGGAAATGTCAGGAGTTCCTACTCTTGCACTCTGTGGGCACACTTATGTCTTCTCCCATATCTTCTCTAAATACTGAGTGCCACTTCTGTCCTCAAATGTGGCCCTCATTTCTTTCACTCAGTGTATAACAGCAGGCTGGCCAGTATAGTAACCTATGCAGAGTTGATGGAATCTCATTGTTTTTTTGTGATTGGTCCTTTAAATTCCTAAGTACCCAGTACATTGTAATAATGCCTCCAAGAAACAAGTGGAGCCCCTGAGAGGAGATCTGCAGATAGATGGGAATGGGGTGCTCGTCATCTGTCATATGTTTGTTTTTTGAGCTTTGGTCCACTTGGCCTGAGAAAGGGAAAGCAGAAAAGCCTAAGTCTTCAGATCCATTCAGAAATCTTATGAGGTGTTGTAGAGTGGAAGTAAAGAAGACAGAATACTTTCCTTTCAACAAGATTGTCTTTAACATAACCAGATGTCCTCTGATGCTTGGAAATTTCCTGGCCCTTTTTTCCACTACCGAGCTTGTTGCCAAACTCCCTGTTCTCATCAGTACTTTCCTTCTTTGCTCCTGGCTCCTCCTTTGCCACTGTAAGATCAAAACGTAATGGGAGAATAGCTTAGGAGCAGGCCATGTTGATGCAATACAACACAATCTAATTACCAAACAAGAGACTCAGTAAAACTGGTTAGGTGGTTTAAAAGCATTAAGTGAAGGATTGGAGGAGGAGGGAAATGGAGGCAAGGGCTGGAAGACAAAAGTGGAAACGGCAATTAAGAAAGAAGAGGAAAGGACTGGAGCTGGGAGATGGAATATCTTCACTGTGTTACCCTGTACTAATATCAGGACAGTGATGTCCATACTGAATAATGCCTGTGCAACAGGAGAGAAGCTGCCTTCATTTCCTTACAGAATTTCACCTCTCTGCCCTTTATGATTTTGCTCTTAATCAGTAAGAGCAATAGTTAAGAGCTAGACATATAATTCTGTTATTTCAAATAAAGATGTTTTTATCTTGTGCATTTTGCTAAATCTGAATTCTGACAGGTTGATGATGATTTGTCTCTTTAGTAGTAGTTCTTAACATTTATTTTTCGCAGTAGTCAGTACTGTGTATTACCACATCCATAATGGTAATATGGCCCTCTGTGCTGTCAAGAGGTTGAAGATTTTAATTTTTCATCCCATTATTTATCTGCAGTTTATGGTAAGACAGGCTAGCATTGAGCAGAAACTCCCTGCTGTGCTTCAATGAGAGCTGCAGATTTATTATCAGCTTTTCTGTCTGCCTTCGTTCATCTGTGATTATCTTCCTGCTCTGAAGTTTCCTGCCTTCCGTGTTGTACCATGATATCTTAGAATAGTAGATTTGGCATATTATGAGGTCATGAAAGATGGCCAGATAGGACTAAGTGAAAAGGAGGTCTACCAGCAATCTATATAAATATGGCTTTTTGTTTAGATGTGTACTTCTCCTATTCTGGCCTGGCTTATCTGTGGCCCTAGAAGTAAGGCTGAAATAAAAATATTTTGAAGTTTTGGGTTGGTTGATTTTTTTTAAACCAACTTGAGGAATAAATAGTCTCCATGTCAGTCCTGTAGCAGCATTGCTATGTTAAGGCCTTGCTCAACAAAGGCTCAGTACTTTTTTGCCTCCTGAGATGATAATGTAGCAGCACCCATCTCAGCATTGCCTGTCTGTGGTGCTGTGTTGTCAGCCTGTAAAACCAGCAGAAGACAGCTTCTGGTCATGTTTTGCAATTATCCATAGATTTAAGGAGAAAGAATACAAATGTCTGGTTTGTGACGATTATGTCTCATTTGTCCTTTGCTACACAGGGTTGCAGTTCTCGACAAAGTTACAGATTTCCTTCTATTTCTGGGGAAAATCCTTGTTGCTGGTGGTGTAGGTAAGCTGCTAGTTTGTTTTCTAAATGGTATGCTTTTTTCCTGGTACCCACAAGCATGCCTGCCATATTCATATGTGCTTAGTTAGCAACTGGAGGTTCTCATTTGTCTATTTGGAAATCTGTTTCTGTGTTTCTGGGATTTGCCAGATTGATCTAAAACCATTTTTTTTCCCTTTCTCCCCCCTGCCCAGCACTTGGTTTGCCTTGACAGTGTCTTTTCCATAATTACTTTTACAGCTTTTGAATGTGTGGCTGGTGGAAGGACTTCTGCAGCCGCATCATCATAGTTGAATCAAACCAAATTCACATCCAATAAGTCAGCCACAGTCAGTTCTCCTTTTGTAAGAACTGAACAAAATTGCAAATGAGATTCACCTGGTAACAGACAATTGCCTATAGGTGTGGTGGTACATGTCTGCAGGACCTGGAGCTTTGCTGTATTTGAGCCCCTTATATCTATAAGCTATAGTAAAAGAAATAGGGTATTTCTAGCATCCTTATAGGGTTTTCTTTGTCATCTGTAGATGCCAAATAGATTATTCAGTAGAGTACGTATCGAGTAGATTATTCATGGTTTTTGTGACAGAAAAGTGTTTTTCTATCTTTTAAATGAAGCACTTTCAGAAATTCAGATTGGCTGTGTTCTGTTGTGGTTTTTCCAAATTGTCACAGCAGTTTCAAAAACCTATTTTACAAATAGCCATATTTTGCGTTCTGTATACTTTCAAAGCTAACTAATTAATTATATTTTAATGAAATTTAAAACTAGTACCAAGAGCTGAGATAGTGTTTTGTCATCACTGTAGAATTACAGTATTTATTAATTTTGCTGTTAAATTCAGTAGAATAGTGAAACAAAACAACTCATTGAAGTCTTTCTGGGCCCATTAATATCTTTATGGTAATTGATTAATTTACATATCTCTTCTGTTAGATAATTAGTATTGTTACAAACTTTTATTGAAACCAGCCTTGGATCTGTTTTCTGTCTTACCCATTCTTTAGATCCTGGGAAATTAGAGCTAGCACGGAAATAACTAATTGCCTGTGCTTCTTGCAGGTGTTCTTGCATTCTTTTTCTTCACACAGAGAATACCAGTCTTTGCACAGGAAGTGCCAATGCTAAATTACTACTGGGTACCATTGTTGGTAAGGCAACCATTTAATTTCCTGAATGCTTGGGGCAGTTTGAGGTGCTCAGACTACTCAGGGCATGGTCTGGTAACAGCTTCTTTGGTCAGTGTCTCAGTGGCATAGTATCCACTCAAGTGAGGACTGAGCTGCTGCACTCCAATCCTTGGGATCCTTCATGCAGAAGTGGCACTGCAGTGGCTCTGAATCTTCAGAAAAATTAGGTTTCACATTTCCTCAGACTTCCCAGGCAGCAAGACACTGATGACAGTGTGGCTTCTAATGGAAGGGACTTGTAATGCATCTCTCTCTCCTTTTGTAAGCTCTTCCTTAAATTTCAGAACATCTCTAGGCTGAGTGATTCTTGAAGGAGTTTGGAATATTCTAGGCATATATTCTCCTCAGATGTTGAAATAATTTCAGTTTGGAGCTATTTCCAGCTGGAAAACTAGAAGCTACTACATGTTAGGATGCAGTGTCTTGAACCTGTGATCCCTGTCCACAGCACTAGTAACCTTTGGTAGAAATACAGAGCTGAGATTAAATTCTTCTAAATTTGCATAGCAGATTAGGCTTCTGACTTGTGTTAATACTACCACAGTGGTGCTGAAAGAAATTTGGGGGTTTATTGTGGTTTGTTTTTTGTAGACGGTCATCATTGGCTCCTACTTAGTTGCACACGGGTTCTTCAGCGTCTATGCAATGTGTGTCGACACGCTTTTCCTCTGCTTTTGTAAGTACTACATTTTCTTTCAGTATTACCTGCAAGTCATGGAAAGAGGAGTAAAAAATCATCTTATCCATCCTTCCAGACACAGAAGTCTGGTGGCATACTAGCAAACTGTATGAAAAATTAGCAGCTTCTTCTTTTCATACTGGCTCTCTGATACGGTCTTCCATGCTTTAGTGTTCAAATTTAATTACTTTAAGAAGTGTAAGGTAGCTTTATGGTTTATGGAAATATCTGGCTTTTGTTTTTCAGATCTTCCTTAAATTTCATTAAGTTTGCTTCTGGGTGCTTTGTGAAGAGCCCTGTACAGTATTGATTTGCTTAAGCATCTTGACAGTAACAAATATATTCTTTGGTATATAGATGGTACTTTGTTTTCAATTTAATGACCCTGAGCAAAGTATTATGCTGAATTACCTCAAAGATTCTGTGAAATACCACTTGAAGCTAACTGTCTCTTGGACTCCCAATGGCAAACAATCAAAGGGACTGCTGTTCAGGCTGCCCAGATAGACAATACTAAAATCACAAAAGAAATCTGCTGTTCTTGAATTAGGATATGATTATAAGAAGCAAGTGTCCTTAGCATGTAGTACCTTCCATGTGCTGTATTTTTCTATAATGAAAGCCATTCTGGTAGGTCCAAGTGTGTTGCCATGTGGCAGGACACAAGTAGAATTTAGTTACGTGGCAGTGGTTGTTCTTGCAATTTGCAAATTATTTGATAATACTAAGGGAAATAGTCATAGGCTTCATCTTTCATAAATATATGCTATAGATTACTGAAGTGAGGCAAACATGGTAATACTGATTGTTTAAACACTCACTTTAACCTCACTTCCATAGAAACTAAGATGAGCAGGGATTCTGAAAAACTGGGTTGCCAAAGAATCACAGGAACAAGATCAGTTATAAAACTCAAAATTGGTATTTAGTTGAGAGTTACATCCTATTTATCTCATCTTATGGGCTTTGGTTCTAAGCAAACGTGATCACAGGCAGGCATAGCACTAATAACACTCAGCTCCTACTTTTCTATAGGGAAAAAAGTAATGTCTGCCTTATTCTGTTCTACTTCCCATACTCCCATTAAGTAATGAACAATAGATCAGATAGAATATTATCAATTCACAGCAACAGGTTCTCAAATAAACTTTATCTTAGGCAGTGAAAAATGGTCCAGTTTTAGAAAAATGGCTTAACTCCATGGCTGTGTTTGTGACACATTTTCTAGCAAGAGATTTCCAAAATAGCAGGGTTCAGTGAAGGAATGAGAGTTTCTGAAAATTTCTACCTATTCTGCCAAACCAAAGATCTGGAGAATAAACAGGATATATTGCTGTCATTAAAAAGTGGCAAGATGTTTGTGTCTCTGCATCATGTAAAACCTCTTGTGGTCTAAGAAAATAGAAATTTTATAATGTCATTCATCAACTTAATAATAAAGCTAAATTACCTTGATTGCATTTCTTTTAATGTTGGGTCTATTGCTCTCTCCTTTTTTCAATTCTTTTTGTGTGTCTGTGTGTGTGGTTGTACTGCTGTTTCCTTTTTTGACTGGTCTTGCTGTGTAAATTCAGGTGAAGACCTGGAAAGAAATGATGGATCTACAGCAAAACCCTACTTCATGTCAGCTAGCCTCCACCGAATTCTAGGGAAGAAGAAACTAAGCTCTAAGAAGGCAGCGGGATAATGAACGCTAAACCTCAACATCTAAAAGTGTCACTTTTAAGCAAAACGTGTATAAAGTAGGCAAAAGTAAAAACTGTAAATGATGCTTCTGGTTAATGGGTGATTCTTTTTCCCTTTGCTTATATAAAACAATGAGCAACATTGGTAACATTTAACTAGTTGAAATGCTTAAACTAACAGCTGTGAAAACAAGGCCACATTTTAGTTTATAGAGTGCCTATGAAAAGGAAAATGTAAATTTGGAACTTTTATAAGTGTATAATGATGTTTTAATAACTTTTGTAATACAAGTTGCTGCCTTAGATGACAGCAGTTTTGATAATGTTTCTTATAAGTATATTTGTAAAAGAAATTCAGGCAATTTTTTGAAAGCACTAACGCATAACCTAATTAGCCATAAAAAAAAATAGTTTGAGACTCCAGTTAATGAGGAGATGGTACTGAATTTGTAAATATGGTGCTATGATTGTATTTTTTGTACAAGCTGGTTTGCAGCTATTTAAACTGTGATTATACATGCATTAATGATTTCCTACACTGAAAAATGTAGTGATATTTTAATCACATCCACAACTGCATCTTTTAAGACATGATGGTACCCTGCAGATCCCAAAGAAGGTAGTCAGAAAATACTTAAGTTGATACTGCTTAAAGTGAACTTTTATGGGAGTTGTGCTTAAAAGATTATATAACTGAGAGAAGGTCCCACTGCAGCTGAAGTGATTTGTGGTTTACACAAATGAGGTTTCATCTGGTACAAGATGGTGAATGTATAATTTTTAGCTGATGTCTAAGAGAGATGCACATGTGTTAATATCCCCCTAACCCTGACAAGTCTGATTGCGTTCTGTGTTACAGGGAGGTTGAGCTTCACTGAAAGGAAAACTAAATGGAGTCCTTTTTTTGTTGAATGAAGGTCTTTGCTCTGTGTGTGTGCACAAGGAGTTTCATTGCCTCTGCCTAGCTTAGAAGGGCTCCAAGCCATTGGAATGACTTTGCAGGTGCAGAGGGCTGGGGCTGCACTTCCTGCACGTCTCTGTGCTCCCAGTGGCTCACACAGTAAGATACTAGGACATTGAACTCAAGTCTTCTCATGGTACAGAATGAATTATTCAACTACTGAAAGATGCTTTGAAAAATTTAGTTTGCTTTTTGATTGTTAAATTTGCCCAGTCATTAGTACAAAGTCATTAATACGCCTGTTGGTAGAAAGCACATTAACATTTGGTGGGGTTTATGACCCTTCCAGTAGTGGAATTGTCACTGCCATTAAGTAACAGCTCTGCTGATGGAAAAAGTCTTAACACTGAGGAGTTTATCAAGTCTGTTACTGCCAAGACGGAACTAAAAAGACTTTAATTTATTAGTCTCCTGGGGGAGTCAAGGACCCAGCCATACTGAGGCCTGCCCCTATTTTTCATGGATTCCAGTGGATTGAAAAAGTTATTCCAGCACTTTCCAGGAGTGCCATGTGCCATACATTTGCCAGTTCTGTGACAGGAGTTTAGCACCTGGAAATACTTTTCTAACCCTAGATGTCCATTGGTGTCACAAAAAGACATGCAAATTCTTTTCCAGATGATTTGAAGGCAAGTTTCTGGGGAAAGTTTACTGATCATCTACATCCCAATGGGATTTTGCTCTCTAACTTATGGCTCTGGTTTGTGATGTCTGTGGTCACTGCAAAGGCAGTAATACTGTCCTTCATGCCATGAGTCTGGGGTCATGTTGATGCACAAGCAACCACTGTCCACACCCTTGCAGTCATGGGCATGGTAAGTGACCTGAGGTGCAGGTGGGAGTATGCTTGTAAGCTTTCTCTTTGGTCCAACGTATGCTGGAGCCTTTTCCCTGGAGCAAAAATGAGGAGTTCAGTTTAGGACTCCAATAATGTAAAATAAAGGCATATGGTTTCAAATATAGCTACTGATTATAGGCACCTTTAGATTTTGGTAATCCCTCCTGAGATACCCTATAGGAAACTTGACTTTTAGAAAGGACTGGTAATCCCACCTTTGGGAAAAAAAAGGAGTTCTGAGAGATTGTTTTTCATCTTCATCATCATCGTCATTGTCATCATTATCATAATTCCTTTCTCATTGTGTGCATGGTATGGATTACACACCCCCCCACCCCTGTGATTCTAATATTTTTGAGAATGAAGTCAGTAACTTTTGGGGGTATGTGTAACCATTCTGTGATTAAAGAAGCTGTTAGTCTTGTTACAATCCATGTTTTAAAGCTTTTTTTTCCTTAATACTACTGATTAATTTTCAGCTAAAGAAACTGCATTACATGATCTATATTTCTACTGGACTTGAGTGTCTTACTGGGAGCTCAATTGAAAAAGCATATTTCTGAATATAGCTTGCTTTTTTATCATATGAATGTAACCACAGAGTTTACTAGGACTAAAACATAATAGGAAATAGTATACAGTTATTTGATTAGAAAACTTTTGTAACAAACCTATGCATTTACTAAAGGAATTTCTAAAAGTGAAAGTTTAAAATTGTATTATTATTTATATATGGTAAAAATTATATATATGTATAAATTTGCTCCTCTCACTATTTTGTGAAAGTATTTAGAATGTAACTGATCATCATTTTTGAGAAGAAAATTTAAAAGCCATTTTCTTACGATGTAATTATGAGAACTGTGAAAATACAAAGCAATACCATGTAGATTTTGTAATCAATAAATTCAGTAAGTAGTAATTATTTAACATTAAAATTGGCTTTTTAGAAATAAATTGCAAATAATTAGTCAAAATAATACAAATATTTACTTGGGAAAGGTTCAGCTAAGATATTTGAAGACTGTCTTATTATAATGGTTCCTAATTAATCCTGTGGGCCAGAGTCTGCAGATGCGCACCACAGAGGAGGTACTAATATTGACGTTTTTGGATTTGGACTTTTACTTTGTTGCTTGCTTTAGTATGAAATTAAAAATTCCTTTTTTTACTGTAGAGAGTGGAACACAGTAAACTATGCCATGTGCTTTGCTGCTCAGCCCACCAGGGCTGGTGACATGGTGCCCACAGTGCCACCAGTTGCACTGGGTCAGTGCTTGCAGTGCTGATGGATGCAGGCGTGGGAGACCCCAGAACCAGCAGGCTCCTGAGCTGCCCAGGGCATGCCAGGGTCAGGGGCGTGACCCAGGGTCATGCCATCCCCGGGAGGAGCTGTGGAAAAGCAGGTAGATCTGAAGAAAGACCCTTGTACATGAGTAGAAAAATAAATATTCTCAAAATCACAAACAAGCAGAATGTAGAAACCAAGACAGTAGAAAACACCTGCTATCACATCCATGTGATCACATTTGTTTAGTTTGGTTTGGATTCATTGTATCTCCCTAAAGCATATTACTGAATGGCTTTCATTTACATGTTTTATACCAAAGTTTTAATGTCAAGCCTTCAAATTTTGTAAAAACAAAAACAAAAACCCAAAACAAAAACAAACAAACAAAAAAAACCCACCAGAAAAAAAATACAAAAAACCACCACACACACACAAAACCATCAAAACAAAAAAAACAAACAAAAAAACCCCATGGAAACAAAACACAGAAACAAGAAGATAGGATCATTTCTTCTGATGAGGATTTTTTTCCCAAACAGTATTCAGCAGATGATTCTTGGGTGATCCAAGGATGCTGAATATTCCTTTAAATGTTAGTATTCTATGAAATATTTCACTATTGCATATTCTGCTGTGGAACAGGAAAAATATTTTGATGGATGCAATGTCACGCTGATTCTTCAATTGTCAGTAAGTGTTCTTCCACAAGTGGGCTGTCAGAGAAGTGGTTATGAAGAATAAACTGACTGTTTTTGAGTAACCCAGTATGTCTCCCTTTGACCAGTCGCTCAGCCTGGACAGCTGTATCCTTGCAGACAAAGTGCCTTACTGGCTGTTACTTTACCTGGCTTACATTTTGAAATTCATTTATACTGTGTAGACTACAAAACAGAAAAGGCTAGAGAGGAAAACCAACACTTTATTTCAAATTGACTAACAAAAAATCAACTGTAGTAAGGATGTCAGGTGTGTTTGCACTGTGTGATGCAGCACATTGTTGCTGTTGAGAGATTATGAAAATTGATGGTGTGGTCCAGGAGAAAATGTAACAATAGTGTTGCAAATAAATGAAAACAATGCAAGACTGTTCCATTTTTATACAGTAGATTTTTAAAATAGCTTTAATTTGTGATATAGTGGACTTCTGAGTAGGGCCTATTCTGCTTTCTGTTTACAATGATCATGTGTATTGTACCTGTGTAACTGTGGGTAGAACTGGGCTCTTGCTACTTACAACACAAGGAATAAAGCTAAAAAATAGTTATATATTACTGTAATACACCTATTTGTGTGTTTATAAGCATAAGGTTCCTTCTCCATTTCAAGACTGATAATTTCCTATTCTGGAACCGTTTTATAAATTGTTCTAAATTTTTAAACTTTTGATACAGGCAATGATTTTTGGGGTAATTTGTAATTTATACTGCACTGTAAACATTTGAAAATGAGTGTTTCTTCGTGTTTAAGTAATACTAGTGCTATTAGTATTAAAATTGTCTGTTACCCTGTGCTACAAAATGTCCACATGCATTTGTCCCAAATAATGAGTTTTAAAGCCATAAAAATGGCTGTTTGAGGTTTAAGAAATGAAAGGTAGGTTTCATTAATATGATTCTTAAGATCGTATTGTTTTGTCAAAACCGAATTAACACGAGCATGATGATTTGAGCTCTAAATCCTGTTGCTTCTGCTATGCAGAAATAGAATCCTGTTGTTTAAATATCTTTGATAATGGAAGTGCTTAATTCTGTTTCACAGTTCTTGGGGATTGTTCTAATAAAGATTTCGATACAAGCCGGAGTGCGTCTGCACCGCGCCGGGCTGTGCGGGGGCTGTGCGGGGCGGGACCGGGGCGCGTTCGGTGCCGGCGGGGCGCGGGGTGCGAGGCGCTTTCGGTGCCGAGGGCGTGCGGGGCAGAGCAGAGGAGGCCCCAGCAGGGGCCGCTGCTCCTGGTTGGAGGGGAATTCTGGGGTTTATTTATAAAGGACGGAGGATTGTTGTTACATTTTTTCATTTAAATTTAGATTTTTTTTTAAACAATCTAATAATAAACTATACTGGGTTTTGTCTGAATCTGAATCGAGATCTTATATGAAGCAAGGTGTATGGCTGAAATGATACCATAGAACTCAGTAGAAATGTTCTTTTGGAGTTTAAGAGGCTCACAGTCATATTTTCCCCTGTCTTTGTGAAAAGTGAAGAAACCTTTACTGTACGCCATGAGTTGGCTGAGCATCACAGGCAGATGACCTGTGGCAGATGACTCCCAGTCTGGCCAGTTTGCATGTTTTTCTGGAGGACAGAAAAAGAAAAAGGCCACCACCAAGCCCCATGCAAAAGCTTTTTGGGGGTGGGGATGGAATTCAGCAGACGTAGCAGTGGAGCACTTATTCAGAGTGGGGAAAAAAGAAGAATTTGGACTCAAGGTTAAGGTATGCCTTGTAAGTCATTCCACTCCATGTGGGGAGCCTTGTCTGAAGTTGCTTCTGGCATTCAGCATTCCCTGCAATGAGACCTTGAATTAGCAAAGCAAGTTTTTGAGTTAGCAAAGAAAGCTGGTATGGCTGTGTGTTTAGGATTCAGTGGCTGAATAGTGAATACAGGCAGACATGGACCCTGTGTATGCATAGTTGCAGCATATATATCATTTAAGGGAAAATGAGTGTGTATGAGGCTTATACTATATTATGCTATTTTTTGCAAGGGTTAAATGCTATCAGCTTTGGTGGGGAGACTGGTTGATTTGTGCTGTCCAGTCACTGGCCGTGAGTAGCAGTACTTGTTCAGCCCAGGTCTGTGCCACAAAGGGTGGTAGGCAGCTGCTGGAAAAGGGACTTTGTGACAAAGTTGTGGGTTTGATCCCTGTGTGGGCTCTTCACCTAAGAGTTGGATTTGATGATCTTTGAAGATCCCTTCCAACTCAGAACATTCTGTGATTCTGTGAAAGCAAATGCTTATGGAGAAGAAAATGACACAGTCCAGGAGGTTTAGATGTGGGCCAGTTCAGTACAAATTAGACAGTGAAAGGTGAACAAGCAAAAGTGATCTTTAGAGGAATATTGGTGTTCCCTGAGCCCAGGTTAGCAGCTAGACTGCCTGAGACCATGCCACATGGGAAGAGGTACATTACAGTTGCTTGGAAGAGATAAAAGACACTACTGTTCTATGGTTAATCTCCATGAAAGTGTATTTTCTTTCCCTTTTATTTGTTTTGGGTTTTTTTCTTTTTAACATTTAATCTGATGCAAATTTGGCAAACAAAACCTGCATACATTTTGTTCTGTAAAGCATTGCTGCAAAGCTCAATTTTTTTTTTCATTTCAGAAAGTAACAATAGTAGTAAAGCATTTTGTAGGTTAAAGAATATTGAGTTCAAGTGATCATGTATAGCCTTGAAGAATCTAACATAGTTTCCCCAGACACTGGAAGGTAAACTGTAATATTAAAGTTATTTTAAGGGGATTCTGGAGCATAGAGGACCTTTACTATGTGTCTCATATGCATGTTGTTATTTTGATTAAAATCTGGACTTTTTTACTTTTTTAACTAACATCAGTGTCTCCTGGTAACACATGCAGCCTGCTGGAACTGACTGCAGCTATTAGTTATGTTGTCCTTCAGAAAATGTCAGGTTTACTAATAAAATTGCTTTCTTGCCTCTCTTAAAAATTGTTTTCAGACTGATGGGGTTTTTTATCTCACATGGTTTTCTTGCTATTCACATTACATTTAAATCTAATGTTGGCTGCATGCCATAGAAACTTTAATCCACATCCAGATTAGTTCAAAAGCTACATGGAGCTTTTTCTCATGCACGAGCAGCCTGCTCTCCAGTCTTTTCTAGGGATCCTACTTTTGCAGTTTGTTCTTTTTGGTTAGCCAAGAAGAATGTCATACGGTGGCAAGTCTCCCTGGCAGCCCTGGAACGTGCAACAGTGGCCCATGTCACCACTTGATGGAACAGAGCATGGCTACTCATTTTCAGTCAGTAGGCCTGTTTTGGGAAGCGTCTATGTTCTGAGCACCTTCTCAGGCACTGGTGCCAGCTGCTCAGGGAGAGGGGAAAAGAGGCTGCCTCACTCTGCTCTGGCACCACGAGTTGTCATTGTGCTGCAGTTACTCTGAGCCACAGTAACAGTGCAGCAGTGGTATGGTCGGACTGAAATTTCTGCTAAAGAAGGGAATGGTAACGTAACTGACCTGTTACAGTCAAACAGACCCTGGTGATAAAGACAGGATGAAAATATTTGTGGTTTTGTCTCAGCCAGCATCTGATGCGTACCGTCTTTGTGGTTTGACTTTGCAGATGAATGTTGCTTTTGGTGCATTTTCTGCAATAACCTGGCATGTTCCTTTGCAAATCCACACATCTGCAGATGGCTTAAAAAAGGAAAGGATTGTTTTATGCGGAGCTTCGTAATGTAGTTTCTGGTTGCCATCATTTTCAACACATCTAACCAACTCAATTTCCTGTCTTGAATCAACTTTCATTTCATTAAGTCCCAGGTTCTCATTTCTGTAGGCTGGGCTCTCTGAGCAATCTGTTTTAATTTTAGTCTAAAGAGGCTAAGTTTGGAAAAGACTCAGTCCTCCCAAGAGAAGGGTCTGTACTTATTTTGCTCCAAATGATAATGTCATAAGGGTTTAGTAGTTTTTATTTTACTTTTTGTTTGTTTGTTTTAGTTTACAAAGTTCCACTTTCTTACAGAAATACTGACAATTTGGACAGTCATGACATTGGTATGTTTAAACTCACAAGTGGGCTGCTTTTTTGAGAACACTAACAATGGTCCAAAACAGATAACAAATCAAAGTATAACAGTCAGCTATAGTGGTTCTGGGTCACCAGAGCTTAAAAAAATTGTTGTTAAACTCTTTGAGAGTTTTATATTAGTGGCTCTTGTATTGCAGTGGCAACTCTTTCTGAACTGATGTAGTGATCAGCCTGCACTGGCATATTTGAATGTATGAGTGGAGCATGTCTGAGCATCCCAGCCACCTGTACAAATTCCTGCAGAGACACTGAAGATCAAAGTGCATGTTGAAAGGTAACAGTTTTATGCATTTAACTATGCATAACATAGATACACACTTCTTTGATCTTAAAATCATATTTTGGCTAAATGCCTGTATGCTATTACAGGAATGCTAGTATTTCTGCTGATTGTTTCTGAAAATAGTAAAAAAAGCGGCTGCCAGTGAGTCCCGTGTTCAGCGTATTGCAGCTTACATAGTATTTAAATTCCATTTTTATGATTAATTTACTTGAATGACTTGCTAGCCTATATTAAACAAAACTCAAACTCTTCCCTGTGTGATTTTTTTTAATGGCGTAGCTATCTTAAACATGCAATGGCCTAATTTTAAAATAAGAAAATGTGTAATTTTTATAAACTAGTATACTGCTACTTGCCCTAAGTTTTCCCTATCTTGGTAATAACCTTTGGTTTTGGGAGACTGGCAGCAGTAGACATCTTTCTCCCATGCGACTGTCTTGGGAAATAATATTGGTGCAGTTTGTGATGGCAGCTGTTACATCATTCAGAAAGGGGATTGGTTTCTGTTGCAGTATGGCAGAGTTTTAAAAAAGCTCTGTCAGCCCAACACCAGCTGCTGACAGCTCTGGCAAAGGAAGACTCAAAGCCCAGATTCTCTGCTGCAGTCTCTTATTTTCAATGCAGTCTGCATTTTCCCAGCCCCACCCACAAATATCTCACATGGCTTTTAATAAATATCTGCTCATGCACTCAACAGTAGCAAATGATCAATGCTCCTGCTTCCCATTTTCATAGGGAAATAGGAAAATTGCTCCCCCATGTACTTTAATCCTGTTCTGACTTTGGAACTGAACAGAAGGAGGTGTTTCATAAATAAGCTTAAACTTACTTTTGTTTCAGACAACCTGAAGCTATTCAGTTCTTTATAGAAGACTGAATAATTACTTTTCCTTAAAGGGGCTCAGCGCAAGTGTCCATGTTGCATTTCAAATTACCAATATATGTTAACATCTAAATTATTATTATTTAGCATTTAACTGGTAAAACTTCAGCATATCAGACAAATGAACAAAAAGTAGTTCGTCTACTGCTACACATGTACTTTGGTAGCATGCAAATACCTGGAGCTAGCTTAGGTACTGAAAATGGCATCTGGAATTCCATAGTCTACCCAGGGCATTTAATTTAGAAGTTATGTATGTGCAAATGTAAGGTCAGTCAAGTTCCACTACAGCCCCAGTTTTGAATGTTTTGTGAAAAAAAGTTTAAAAAAAGGCAGGGTAATAAAAGCCTTAAACCACTGGAGGTTATTTTGGCTACTCAGATTAGCCCAGATATCTCTGAGCAGCACTTAAAACAGTGCCAGCATGTAGCTTACAGAAGTTTGTTAATTCAGAGCTTGCCATCAAATTTCCACTGACAAAAGTCATCAACAGAGAACATTACCTTTTCCAAATTGAAATGGTTTGACCAGCACCATTAAGGAATTTTACAGAGCAGACACTAATGCATAGGTGGGAGAGGAAAAAAAAGGGATATGGACACATACACCCTTATCAAAATATGATTTCCTTCTGATGCAAATAAAGTTTAAGGGAGCAAGGGGGTCTAACTGTCTTAAGTCATTTAAGGGAACTAGTCTTTGAAGACAAAAACCTGTTGAATTTGTAGTAACCTTTATGCATCAAATTAGTATATCAAAACATGCTCTACTAGTAAGTCTTGGCACATTGACAGCTCTAAACACTATGGAGTATAGTGCATTTGACTGAATTCCAGTCATTGTTCATACGCAGTTTGATATTGGTCAGTTAAAATTCCAAACTAGATTTTACTTTTTTAAAAGCAGACTATTCAAGTATTGCCTCTTATTTGTCACCCTGCTTAACAAAATCACAAGACAAAAACATGGAAGAAAACAAAACCTGAAGTAAGAAAGATTCAAAATGTTAAAGCAGATGTGACTTCAGGTTCTCCACTTGCCACGTCACAGATTAAAATCTCTCCAACATGTACCCAGTTTCCCTCCCCCTCCAGGTGTACTGCATCCTCAGAAGCAGCACTGCTTTGCATGTACCCACTTGTAGAGCACATATTTGGAGTGTTTCAGGATCCATATAAGTCCATTAATGATTTTTACTATCAATGGAAATAGATATGAGCCCTCCTGAAGGACTTCAGTGTAATGTTCCTCAGTATACCAGGGACTTTGTCTTAAAATTGAAGATTCAATTTACGCACTTGACAAATGATCACAGTTCAGCCATAGACACAGCAACAATTTTGCTTGGCATGCTACAGCAGAAACTTTATTCAGTTCTTTTTGAAAATATTCGCAACCAAAATTTATTTTTGTAAACTCACAGAAATAAGCTTTAACATATAGGCTCTACACAACTCAAATACAGGTAATACTTTTAACAATAACTTACAAATACAAACCTAATGATAAACTACAATTTCACAAAGAATTGTAAACATTTTGCACAATTCTCAGTCCTTTCTTTTAGGCAAAGTGCTCTTTTGATGGCAAATAAATTAACACACACATAACTAGAGCAGACTACTTCCAGACAATACAAAAAGGTGTTTAATAAGGCTTGTAAACAATTAATAGTTACTTATGCAGAATCCATAAAAGTGTCTTGCAGGCTAAATAGATGTACATACCTGGGCAAAAATTTTCTTGAAAATGCTCTGGGTGTTAAATAAAAAGTTAACATTAATATCTTTCCAATTATATTTTCAATACACTGTGACTTAAGGTCACATGTTTAATAGTTTAGATCCCTGATGAAAAGGAATTAGGTGTGACTTAGTGGCAGCTGTGTCATTGAATGGGGTAGCAAAGGCTGAAGTCCAAGAGCTGTAGGTGAATGAGCTACAAAAACAGAAACATTTACCAGTCAACTTCATTGAAAATAGCACAAGATTAAAAGTCAGTAAATCCACTTGGTAATGACAGTTCACTGTCCCAAGCCTGCAGCATGTTATGTTTTTCCTAACCCAGCATCTGAACTCCTCCCCCAGTGGGCCACTCTTAACACCACTGCTCTGGAGGAAAACCAGCTCAGGCCACAAATGCAGCTCAGCCTGGTTCTCCCAAAACCTTCACAATCCTCCTAATCACAAATAGGACCCAAAGTTGTTGACTTGCTGGGTCATAAGACAAACGAAGATTGAAGCACTTTTGACCACCAGCCTCTCCCACTCCCTCCTATTGTGTGTTACTGAGAGGAAAACTGAAGCTTTCAGGGAATTTGCTGGATTGAGCATACTCTCAGTCCATGGGACAAAAGCCAGGGACCAGGTGCCAAACAGTTTTCATTAAAATTAAGTGTTATTAAAATATGTGAAGTAGATGTTTAAATAAGTATTTAATTTCTTATTCTTGTTTTAATAGACTAGAAGAAGCACAAATAGTGGTTTTCATACTCAGTGGTTTTCATCTTCAGCCATGCTGTTGCAGTGAAGGGCTACTGCTTTCTTAATGAGGTGTAGACAGCGAGTATTGATATATCCATTAGGTTTCTTTAATCAGAAAGCTAAACTGGTTTTGCTACAGCTGATAATGTTTTTATGAGGAGAAAAATAGCAAGGCTTTATACCTACCATCCATGTAGCTGTGCAGAGCAGTGAGCATACTCCCATCCTGGGGTACATATGCAGAGTATGCCATTTCTTCTAACATGGGTGGAGACAACCTGGAGGGCTGAACTGCTGTGACAGGAGCAGTGGATGAATGATTAGGACTAACATGCTTCTTATGGCGTGCTCTGCAATTCTGAAACCACACCTGACAAAGAGGGAAACGTACATCGCATTGATGGATCACATTCAACACTAGCACAGCAACAACCTTGGAGCTTATCTTAAGCTGAGTTTGCATAGTTCATTTGGCCTTTGATGCAATGCTGACAGTCCAAACGGAAAAAAACCCATTCTAAACATACAAATGTGGTCAAGTCAGGAATGAGTCTTCAGTACCCAGCCGCCCACCAAGGACAGGCACAGGGACAGGCACAGTGAAGCGCTGGGCATCTCCCAGAGCCGGCGTCCCCCAGGCCAAGCAACATCACCTGCAGTCCCGCTCTACTTGGACCGCACCACCCAGCACGTCCCACACAGTCTCCTCCCTGCCTGGAACAACTGGCAGCAAAGCATCTTTCGCATACAATACCCACTTGGCCTTTTCACATGGAAAAGACTTCCTTTTTTTAAGGATTGATTGCAGCAGCCAGATACCTCATTTCTATAGAAACACTCTGTCAATCTTCCAGGCTAGAATGAGCCAAGGCAGCTCAAAATGATTTTTTATTTATATTAACAAATAAATATATAATTTGTATTATATTTTTTAAATTACATTTTTGTATGTGATTTTAAAAAAATGCATCCATATTTTTGCTGAGAGACATCTTCAAGCAAGGATTCAGAGTTTGTGTTTCAGTTTTGGTTGGCATGGGTATATATTTTAATTCTGCTCTCTATAACAAATGACTAGATATTCACTTGTTCCTAATGTCATACCACAGACACTTTCAAAAAGACTGCAGGTCTTAAGAACAGACTACTGCAGTCAAATATATATTTGAAATAAATTAATACCAATTTCTATACTGTTTAGGCTGAGAAGTTTCTTCCTAGAAGACTTAATCCCTTCACACAAAGTGCAAGAGGAATACAGCAAGTTTTTCAAACTACGATGCTTGTTCTAGACCTATTTCTGACTAAGGATGTTGTCCAAAGTTAAAAGAGATTAGAATATTTTTCCATGTTAGAATAACTGCAGAAAAAGAGTTGGTTGAACATTTCCAGTGGGTGAGTACCAGACTGAGTTAAGTAACTTCACACTGTTACCTGTATAACACGCCTGCTCAAGCCTGTTCTTTCTGCCAGTTTCTGAAGTGTTTGTGCATCTGGATTGTTGTCCTGAGCAAACTGTGCTTGCATAACCTGAAAAGGCAAGACATGAGATTGTAGGAGCATTTGTGTCAAAAGCCACATTAGACAGTATTTTCAGACTATGGTACTACTCTTGCCTGTCTTCAGGAAACTTTTTTTTGTGATCACTAGTCTCTAGAGAGTACTCAATACATTAAAAAAAAAATCTCCCAAAGCCAAAGTACAAGTCCTTGCTATGCTTAAGTGAGCTGTGACATTTATCAGAAATTGGAGAAATCCGTTCTGCTTGTCAGTAGTAAAAACTGGAAGAAGTCCTCTGTAAGACTGCATTAAAAGAACTATAGGAGAAAATTTACTGCAGAGCAACTCAAATATGCTCAATAAACACCTATAGCAGCCGACCACAGCATTAAAAAGGCATGAGCCATGATCCACAAATCTGAACTTGTCAATCACTATCTGCATCCTATGTTAAATGGAGTAATTGATCTTTTTATCTCCATGGAGGATGCAGGAATGCTCTGTTTCCTTTGTCTTTCACCAACCCAAGAAACAGGCTCCACTGTGCCTGACCTGGCCTTTCTGATGGTTTGACTACTCGTCTTTTGACAGAAAATTGAAGTAGTCAGCACTTCTCTTAAGAATATAAATTACACCTTTTTTCTGAGGAAGTAAATGTCAATTTGGCCTGCATCCTGAAAACTTTCACAGGCTTTAAGGATTCGGCCTGTTTATGAAAGTAGGGCTTCATGGATTTCTGCAGGGTGTCTTCAGCAATTTCAAAGCACTATTTTGTTTTTTGGATTTTTGATCCATCAAACTTTGCCTGGCTTCATCTTTGAAGATTCAAATTATTTACTTTTGTAATTTTTCATAGAATCACAAACTGGTTTGGGTTGGAAGGAACCTTAAAAGCTCACCTTGTTCCAATCCTATGCCATGGGCAAGGACACCTCCCACTCCTCCCACTGTCCCAGGCTGCTCCAGCCCCAGTGTCCAGCCTGGCCTTGGGCACTGCCAGGGATCCAGGGGCAGCCCCAGCTGCTCTGGGCACCTGTGCCAGGGCCTGCCCACCCTGCCAGGAACAATTCCTAATTCCCAATGTCCCATCCATCCCTGCCCTCTGGCAGTGGAAGTCATTCCCCCTTGTCCCGTCACTCCAGGCCCTTATCCAAACTGCCTCTCCAGCATTCTTGGAGCCTTTTTAGGTCCTGGGAAGTGCTAAAGAACAAAACCATCAAAAAAGTGTGGACATTCTTTTCTACAAGTACTTTGTGAGATAATTACATGCTGCCACTCTGACAATACAATTATCCCAACGTTTCTTTTGTTGAAAGTAAAGTCTTATAGCAGCCTCGAGGACAGGTACAGAGGGACAGCAAGCAGATAGAAAGTATCATGAACTAACAAGATGCCATAACACCTCAAACACCTGCTAAAATATGTTACAATCTACTTGAAACAGGAAAAGAAGGGAACATGGAAGTTTGAATAACAGCAGCTGGGAAGAACCCCTGAATACAGTTCCCATCCTAATGGCTGGTCTTATCTCCCTTTCATCTTCTGCTGGGGAAAAAAGTTCCCTTTTGCTGAAGTTCAAGCTCGATGTCCAGAGCCCTTGCCCTGTGCACCCAGTTGGATTATTGTTTACATGCTTGTTTAGTGTTAACACCGCCTCCTCTCTCCAGTCATGACTATAATAGGAGCCCGAGCTTTGAACAACTCCATGCCCTTTTTTATAGCACTACTTTAACACCTCACATGTTATTACGCCTCAAGACGAGTTTCTCAACTGCTTTCACTATTAGAGGACAGGCCAACAAAATAACTCGCATTGTTACCAGAAATTCAAAGACCTGTTAAACTGAAGGCAGGGATGTACAGCCAGGATTAGTAGAAAGTCACAACTTCCTTCTTACTACAGGTTAAAACCTCTAAATCTTGTCTCACCATCCCCTCTTTCATTGGAAGCTGGCCCTGTCTTAGAGTTTTTCCCTAGAAAGTTAATTCAAGTGGTTATCTAGAGTTTGAAGTAGCTCTGGACTGTCTCAATAGAAGTTAACTCCTGTCAAGGCGACAAAAAGACAAAAAACCTGGAAAGTGGAGGAGATGCAGGCACTACAACAATTTCAAGTTCCATCCTATTAATGTCTTGAAGTCACATAGAGTAGCCATCTTCAGTACAACTTTTCACACTACATAATATAAAAAAATATTTTGTTTTTATTATGCTTGGTGATGTAAATGGCTGATTAAATAGATTTCATCAAGCAATCAAATAGAACCACCTTTTTTGTTTCCACTCTTCAGAATTACAACCTTCCCCCAGGGAAATAAAGAGCTTGAAGAGTACTATTTCATGTTAAACTTCCAGAAACATGCTGTGTCTTGATAGTTTATGAAATAGTTTAAAGCATTCAAGCTTTTCTTTCCCCCTGTACGCATAAAACTTTCTATTGGTTCAGCGCCCATGTCCTGTGTTAACCTGAGCTACACAAGTTTTTAGCACTGTCTCTACCTGGAGCTGATCTGCTGTGAAGCTGGTCCGAGCTCTTTTTGCTGGTTTTGGATGGTTAACATCTTGTTCTGTTAGTAATGCTCCTTCCACACTAATCCCATTACCTGAAACATTAAAAAGAAAATAACACTGCCTTCTAAACATTCACAATGTTGTTGTAAGTCAGATTGTTCTTCAACAATAACCAACAGTAGTTGGTCAGCAGAATTTCAGCTTAAAAAACCCATAATCTATTCAAAATTCAATTGATCTAGCATTATAACACATTATGCCCTAAACAACTCCCTTGCAAGTGAGGGAAGAAATAAATCTAACATGATATTTTTTCAACAGGAAATGCTGATACTTTATTTTCCTTAGGATACAAAACAAGTCCTGCAGACTACAAAAAAAAAAACAAACAAAAAACCTCAAAGCACTAAAACAAAAGAACAACGCCCCAAAACAAAAAAACTACAACCAAAAAGCCTACCAAACAAAAAACCCAAACCAAAACAGCAAAACCAAAACAAACAAACAAAATCCCCTGAATGTGAAATAATTTACCATTACTTTGATTCAAGTACCTGTGCTTCCAGTCTTAGTAAAACCAGTCAATTATCTCCCAGTATGGAAAATGGAGCAAGCCCAAACAATTTAAATAAATCTGAACCACAAACATAGTTCTTAAGCAGTCTGTTACCATTTTCAACTTCTCTTTTCAAATTGTCCAGCATGCAGTCGTAATGTACTCTGCAAAGGACTTTCTCCTCGACCAGAGCGAACTCCTCTCCGGTGGAGAGCTGTCTCTTGCAGGAGAAGCAGGCGAAGCACGCCAGGTGGTACACGTTCCCTTTAGCCCGCCGGACCCAGTCGGTGGAGTGGATGTGCCGCCCGCAGCGGGAGCAGCGGGTGCCGTAGCGCCTGCAACGAGAACGGCAACCGGGGAAACTTAGACCCGGCTCGGGCAAAGCCAGGCTCCAGCAGGGTTAGAGGTGACCGGGTTGCGGCAGCGCAGCTGAAGCCCGTGGCATGACTGCGTTGGCATTGCGAAAAAAAAAAAAAAGAAAATCAGCAAGTTTCTATATGATAGCTTAAGGCAAGACATTACTGAAATACAGAGGTTGGTATTTTCAGAAGGCAAAGGACAAAATCAAAGCACTTTAACTGCTACGTGAATTCATAGCTCCTCATCATTCCTTTTATAAAGATAATTACTCTTAAAAGCTGAAAGATGGAAACAGCAGACTCTTGAAAATTCTTCCAATTTTTCAAATGTATTTCACATTACTCTAGTGGTAGTCTGAACTAATATATTTAGCTAGATTACCCCTTTACTAATCTTAAGCATCTTCAGCAGACGAGGGAAAACCTGCATCTTCATAGCTATTTCTTCAATTCACATCACATTATGATTTTTAAATAAACTAGAAAATCTGCATTATTACACTAGAAAATTTCTCTTTGAAGAGGAAAGTAGCCACCAAAATATGTTGATTATTTCGATAAGAATTTGTCCCCAAGATCTTTGCAGACCCAAATTTTTTTCAAGTCCCACTAAGTTTAGTTTTTTCAGAAGTTTACAGCACTCAGCTTGCCCCCTCCCACTATGTCTCAAACTTGACTAGCTGGATGCAATCTATTCACTGCACAGCTGAGAATCTCAGAAATAGTTTGGTCTAGCAATCAAACTAGAGAAGTACTAGCAATCACATCAAAATTAACTGCAGCAATTTTTGCTGCTTTCTGGATCAAAGACTTTGCATCCTGAATACTCCATTGCCAACACAAATAATATTCCTCCTTGCAAGATTAGCCTGTAATTCTGAAGGAGTCACATTCTAAATCAAACTGATTCCAGAAAGGTATAACTGCTGAAAGCTTCTTTTAAATATAATGGGATTTATTCTGGGTTGACTTTACAGCTCCTTGTGATGCCTTAAGCCCTACACCAGTGAAGCACTGCTCCAAACAGATCACCTCAATTTTACATTGTATTCTCAGCCAGCATTATCCAAGGATGATTCTTTGCACACAGGATGGCTTTACAACCAAACTGCGGCAGGGACTCTGACATTTTTTCCACTCTGTGCATACATAAGTAAGCCGTGGTATAAATACAACAGCTATGTGCAACAGGGGAAGGGCAGATTGGAGACTTAGCAGGAGGTCACATTACACAGACTTAGGGTTCCCCAAGTCCCTCCTTAAGAAAAGCCACAGTTTAAACTTCGGAAAATAAACCTAGCAAATGAAAAATTCTCAAGTGAATTTCAGTTGTGGCTGAAGTGAAAAGAAACAAGCAAGTATAGCAAATTATCTGATAAATTATATTCCTGTATGATATACCTGAAATAATCAAGTTTGCAGAAGATATCTTTATCTTTGATGTAGCAGCTGGTGTGCCTTCCCAAGGACGTTCTGCAAACACTGCATGAGAGGCAGCGCACATGCCAGCAGAGGTCATTCACCTGCAAAAACCCAACAAAAAACCACCCCTCAGTACCTGTACTACCAATATTGCATTTTATACTTACAAACCCTGGGGTTTTTTTCCAGAAATGATCAAATGTTATATGCACCATGATTCACAGAAAAATTATCTTGAATGCAAAATGTTTTCCCTATAGAACTGCACATACACTGAAGGTAGACTAATTTGATTCAAGTTTTCAGAATAAGCTTTCATGGGTTTGTAATTAAAAGCAGAAGAAGAGGAATCAAGAGATACAAGTTCCGTGCAGGTGTTTTGTGCCCAGTTCTGTTCTCATAGCATTAGAGTAAGAGAGCAAGTTTTGGCCTTATGTGACCTTGGAAAGGCAACTAACTTACACTCTTCTATTTCCTAGTCTGCACAAATTCCTGCCTAACAAAAAACAAACGTTGCAAAGTTATTTAAAATTTTAAAACATGAGTATTGAAGGGGAAAAAGGTCTCTCAAATAGAAATGCACCATGAACCACTCCTTCATTTGCCATGTTAAAGCAAATTTGGTGAATGGCATCCGAGTTTCAAAACAGCAGCAGGTGTTTCAATAGCAAGTTCAATATCTCTTTAGTATGTCCATAGCAAAACTAAACCTAGTCATAGAATACGGTAGAAATCAGCATTTTTGGAAACTTACATATCATTTTGGGGCATATAAAATAAATAAAATGAGAGCAATTATTTTAATTTCTACTTTCCTATAAAAGGAACTCCTAATTGCGCAGACATTGCACATCACTTAAATAAATCATTTGACATCCCAAGACTCCCAGTGACCACAAAATTAAGTAATAACCCTCTGGATAAACCTATACAGTATAGGGGGAATTCTGAAAACTAAAGAATTATTACGTTTTAATATTTTTCTCCCCACTGAGCCAATTTCTCATCTCATACCAAACAGCCCATATATTCCCTATGGAAAAGCAGATTTGAGGTAATCCAGAATGTGCCTATCATCAGAGCATGGCCAGACAAACCTCAGAGAAGGCAATGCATGGACTCCAACACCCATGCTGGGATCACCCATTTCAGTCATTCTTCAGGCTGTAATACTGCAGTTTGCCCAATGTTTTCCCAACCCTTATCCTTGTTGGCAGCCACCTTCCCATATGCTGACAAGTTTACACCACAGTATATGAAACTGTCGATAGCAGTTGCTAGCTGTCACCAGACGGACCCTCCCGAGCACCTCTCAGAAAGGCCGCAGGGCGGAGGGGCAGCGCTGAGCCAGACTGAGCCTGCCCTGCAGCCCGTCCTGCCGTGCCAGGGCTCCCTGGGCCTCCCTAGGTCTGCATCAAGCCCTGGTATGCAGCCCTGAGCAACGTGAGCTGACATCCCAGCCACTCAGAGCCAGCTACCTCTTCTTCAGAGATCAATGC
The DNA here is from genome assembly GCA_024865655.1 of Emberiza elegans. Taxonomy (NCBI): domain Eukaryota; kingdom Metazoa; phylum Chordata; class Aves; order Passeriformes; family Fringillidae; genus Emberiza; species Emberiza elegans. The sequence goes on along the minus strand of JALJVW010000206.1, from coordinate 87,601,029 downwards.
CCTTCCAAAGAGCGGGACACCAGCAGCTTCCGTGGTTGTCCCATTTAATGCCATTTGTCTGTGTTCCTGTTTGTCAGTTGACAGGGATGAAGTTGAAAGGTGTGCTGCTGCTGGCCACTAGCATACCAGCATCGATTCCTCTCTGCCTACACAAGAAGCAGTAACAGCTAATTTAAACTCAACGCTAAATAATTTAGAGGTCTTTTGCTCCAAGTCCCGTTATCCTGGTTGTTCAGATAGGAGACAGCAGTGATCAGTAAACTATCAATGAGCTGCCAAAACGTCACGGGAGTTAACAGAACAGAAATTGAGTTCAAGCCAGTTTTGCTCCTTGTCCACCCGCCTGTTTTGTGCCAGCCCAAGCTACTGAAAGGGAGACGGGGTCACCCAAACCAGGGATGCGTGGCAGCTCCTGCACCAGCCCCATTTTGAATGGACACTAACTCCCGCAGGCATTTTACTTAGACCTCCCCACCTCAACTAAGACCTAACCAGATGATTTAACAACACCACAGATGTGCTTCCCGGGGTGTCATCCACTATCAATTTGCAACTATACAACAACTCCGTTTAAGATTGATGGAATCAACCGACTTCTGCCATGATCATAACTCTCAATTTTGAGAGGAAAGACGGCAAAACTCTGACCCAGAATAATTTTAACGGCTACAATACGAAAAGCAAATAAACTTCCCCCTCACACCTCCCCCCGCAGTAACGCTTCATATTTAAAGCCACTTGGTTTTGTTTATTTGTTTTTAAATTATCTTACTCGGTTCTGATTGTCAAGACAAGAGAACTACTCTGCATGCACGCAGCTAGTTTCCTTCAAATATGTTAGTTAACCACCTTTTGCAGGAATAACTTATTCAATTTCTCAAGAGGCATTTTTGGCTTTGAGACTCACGACGTTCCCCCCAGACCTATGTCAGTAAAATGCAGGTCGCGCCGCCGCCATCTGACCGAGAGAGTGCGGGAATCGCCGCGCTCGGGACCCCCCGTTCCATTCGCTTCCCCGCTTCTCCCGGTGCGTCGGGAACACGCAGCCCAGAGCAAGTAGCGTCACCCGAAACACCGACAGCAGATAGGGTCCCTTCTCTGGCCAGGCCAACGCGCTGGGACTCCGCGCTCCCGTGTCCGCGGCGGGTCCGCGTGGTCCGGGGAGGGGAGGGCTGAGCCGTAGCGATAGGGCGACCCGGAGGGCTGTACCCCCGGATCCCACCGGGCCCGGTTCCCCGAGGCTCTCCGGGCACTACCGGCGACCCGGGTAGGCTCTGCCTAAGCAGGCCTCCCTCCGGCTTCAGCGGTGAGGGAAGTCGCCGGACGAAGGGGGGCTCCGGGTCGGGCGCCCTTACCTTGAGCAGGTACTTGTCCACAATCTCCAGGCCGCAGCTGCTGCACACGCACTTGCCAGGGGCGCAGCCTGAGCCCGAGGCCATGGACCGCGGCGACGAGGAGGGCGATAGAACAGCGGAGGAAGAGCAGGAGTCCTCGTCAGCTGCTGCGGGGCTGGCCTGCGGGAGCGCGGGGAGACAACGGTCAGCGCCCCGCCACGCCCAGGCGCCCCGCGCCGGCCCGGTCTTGCCCACCGATGCCTGTGGGCCCCGCCAGGACCCTGGCGGCGGCCGCGGTGTCCGCGGGACCCGGCCGGAGCGCCACGGCCGAGGCCACCGACCCGCCGAGCTGCACCAGGCGCCCGAGCCGCGCCGCCCCCCCGCCCGCGCACCTTCTCCGCCGGGCCCCCGAGCGCGGGCAAGTCCTTGTCCTCCAGCCTGCAGACGAACATCGGGTCACTCTTCCAATACATGGCCCTACCCTACCACATACCAGCCCCCGGCGGGCGGCGAGCCGGCTCCGGGGACCCCGCGCCGGTCTCTGCTCTCAGCGCCTGCAGGAAAAAAGTTTTGTTTTCAAGTGGGTGGACCTGCCCCGCTGGCCTCACCTCCTGCACAGAACCCGCCTTCCAGCGCGGCGGGGCCGTTATCTCCACTAGCGAGCCCGTGCGGATTTAGTGAGGGGAGGAGGCACGGAACCCCCCCAACAAAACAACAACAAAAAACAACCCCCCTGAAAACCCCCTCACTTGTCTTAATCTTTTGCCACGACTTCCCCCGATCACTCCGGTCTAGGCACACGTTCCAGTTACGTCTCCCTATTAGCGAAGAAAACAGACACGAAGGAAAGCGAGAGCCAGTATAAGCGATTTTCCCACACTCCTAAATCCCAAAGCCCAAGCAAATCCTGTAGCGCAAACTCACAGCTCCTCCGTCTCACTACCTCACCTCCTGCTTGCACCACCCATAATAAAACCTTTCTCATTTAGCTAAAATAGAAGGACCTGAGCTATGGAAGCGCTCCTCCGGCTCTAAGCTCCCACAGGTGCTGCTGATTAACGCCGGTGTCCCGGTGGCACCAGAACAGAGGGTGCGGAGGCCGACTGTCCCTCACTACCTGCAGAACCAGCCGGCGTCTCTTCGTGGAGAGGCTGTGGGTTACGGGCACCCTTTCTCCACGATTACAAATCTTGTCTGCAGAGTTCCCTCACATCAAGCACCATTGGTGTGCTCTCGGAACATTGGAGAAGAATAAAGCAGTAGCTCGTCCTTCGCAGGTGAGATAAGTAACCGGGTATCTACTTCTAGGCACATGTTTAACCAGCCAGCTGCTTTTAATGAAACTTGTCGTTTAGTTTCCATCTTTCCCCTCATCTCTGTGGTTCAGCCTCGCCTCACCACGGAATGCAGGACGTGCTGTTGAGCCTCAGTAAAATGACCTGAGAGAATTGCCCCTACGTTTTTAAACATGATGCATTTGATAAAAGGGAATTCTGCGTTTGAGGAGCTGTGTGGAAGGAGAAGCCCCGCACTGCTCTCCCGCTAAAAAAGATGATAGTTGTTTCAAACCCCGAGACCTGATCTTGTGAAACCGTAACTCAGCTGTGCCGAATTCTGGTAAAGCCGGGACGTCCCGTCAATTACTCGTTTGTCCAGCGGTTTTAACCGATCTAACCGTGGGCAGAATCTCGCTGACATCCAGTCTCGGTGTCCCTGACACCGCTGCCTCAGCGAGGCAAGCAGGGCTTTGGGGTTTCGGATGGCCGTGACGTGGCTCGGCATCCAGAGCACCGAGCGCCGGCAGGGAACACGGACAACGCTGGCTCCTCGGAGTACCGGCCCAGCCCTGACCAACACCTCTGCTGACCCGGAGCTGGCTTTCTGGCGTCTCCCGCCAGGGCCCGGGATGTGCTCGCTCAAACTCAAATGCGGCCCCCGATCCGGCCCGAGCACCCGCCCCGCAGGCGACGGGCTGCGGCCCCGTAGGGCGTCCGGTAACCGCACCTCGCCGCCGCGCTAAGGCCCCCCCGCAGCAGGGCTCCCCCTTGGGCTCTGCTCCCTGTCCGCAGCAGCGCAGGTCGGGGCGCCAGCGGCCGAGTGCTCGGGCGGCCCCGCGGGGCGGAGCGGAGCGTTCGGCTCGGAGCAGGACCAGAGCGGATCCTGCCGAGCCCCCATCCGGCCCCCCACGCGGATCTCCCCATCCGTGACCGACAGAGGCAGGACAGCACTACTGTCGTCTGTCGCAGGTAGCAGGACAGAAAATGAGCACCTGGCGAGGGGCTCCGAGGGATGCGTTGCGGCGGGGCCGGGCCACCGTGATGAGAGCCCGTGGTGAGCCCGGTCGCGGCGGATCGGGCACGGGCGGGAGCAGTGTCAAGGCTGTCGATCGTCTTCGTTTTTCCTGCGCCTTCAACGAGATAATTAATGAGGTTGGTGCGCGCTCCGAGAAGGGCTGCGGGTTAGATTTCTATGAAACGATCCCTTTTCTATGAGCCTTTTCGCTCTGAAAATACAGCGGTAGGAATGAACAAAGTCTATCGGCGCGTTATTTCCAGCGGCGACCGTGAGATTACGAGCAGCGGTAATTCATACTAGGGTGCTGAAGGAAAAGCAGCGTGCGGGGGATCTCCATGTTTCGTACCGCGTCCGGAGCCGGCTCCGCCGGGTGACGAGCGGGCGCGGCTGCACCGGCCGCCCGGTCTCTCCGCCCGCCCCGAGGCTTCGGAGCAGCCCCGCGCAGCGCGAGGGTCTCAGCGGAGGCGGGGCAGGGGACGCGCTGCGGGGGCGCGGCGCTTGGCGGGCTCACCCAGGGCCGCTCCGATGGCTGCGCGGAGCCGCAGGCTGGGTCGGCCGCCCCGGGGCGCGGGAGGTTCGGGGAGTCAGGAGGAAAACGCCCCCAGAGAACAGTCCGTCAGAAGATCCAGGTTATTGTTGTGGCCGGAGGGGCTTCGCAAGAGGTGAGCAGTTTTGCCGAGCTAATTGGAGAGAGGCGTTATTTCTAAGAAGCGGTCAGAAACGCGATAACGTGTACGGGGCGGACGTGGGAAGTATATGGGCTTAGTTATCCGGGGTACACTTTGGGCCGTCCACCTTTATCACCCATCTCTCCGAAGCTCAGTCTAAACTTCATCGCTTAAATTACATTTTAGTGAATATTTCCTGCATCGTTTTCTGAAGAGATGGAAACGGGCAGACACGCAGGCTCTCGAGAATTCCCGACTCATGCACACTCTGCTCTTCCACTGCCGTCTTTGTGCACATCGGAAGGACGTGTCCCCTTTTGGGCCGCCGGGTAGGACCCCTCGGGGGGTCGTCGCGGTCTCGGCAGAGACGGGAGGGAAAGGGAACCGGTCGGCGGCGGGCAGGGTGGCCCTGGCCTGATCCTGCTGAGGCTGAGAGTGGAGAAGAGCGGGTGACTCCAGCGAGACCCTCCGACGGGGGCTGTATCTGGTTCTGTTTCGCCTCTCTCAAGAGTTCTACCAGGATGTTTGTAGGTGGGAGCGCTGACCAGTTGCACATAGGAAAGATCTCTTAAATATTTCACGATACGGTACAGCACGAAGAAAATACTGAACGCGGAGAATTAGGGCTGTTTTAACGAAAGGGTGTTGGCACACGGACTCCTTCATCAGAGACTGCACCGTGCTGCAAGTGCATGCGGCTGGGTGCTTCTCTCTGGAGTCTTCTTCAGCGACACCGGTTCTCCCGTTAAAACAAGTTCTGTAAGAAATTAATACCGCCACTGTGGTCAGCTTACGAAAAACGGGCACCGACACCAGGGCCACGGTAAACCGAGTGCCCACGCCCGGCCGGTCCCGCTGGGCATGGCGCTGTCGGTGCCCGAGCCGCGCATCCCAGCGCCGCAGGGCTGGGGGACCGCGGGGACGCACCGTCCCCTCAGCGGAGCGCCACCCCATGTCCCCCCAGCAGACGCTGGCAGGAGAGCTCGGAGAGGCGGGACAGCTCAGAGAGGGAAGCCCGACACCCTCGGGACAAGGTTCACTTCCCCGGAAGCTCTCCTCTCGTCTCAACCATCTCTTTGCACTACTTAGGTGTTTGTACACATGCAAAGTGTCCCGAGGTTTTTCATCCGTAGATCGCCGTGTCTTGGGCTGTGGAGCCTCTGTGAGCTGTGGAAGAAAGAGCCGAGCCAGCGCCCTCAGGCTTGCTCTCTGTGAGTTTGCACCCTCACTGATCCCAACCAGTGGTAAAAGATGCAGGGTTTGGATTAGCCCTGAAAAATTGACTCTGGGCTGATTTAACGGGAAGGAAACGAACCCAGTCTCTTACCAGTGACTCGTTTTCCAAATCAGTGCAATGCACTTTCCTTAGGTCGGGCTGGCTGTGTCTGGTTTGCGAGTCTATGATCTTTCAGGGCTGCAGACACGTAGCTTTTGTCCACGGCTCTTCTGGTGTACAGCTGTGTTGCTTAGTTGTGAGTGGCAAGATCAGTCAAAAGGAAAAATTCCTATTCCCTAAATGGATTCCTGAGTCCGTGGTTCCCCTACCAAGACCAAGACTTTTATGCAATTTCCACTTTTTTTTTAGCATTTTTTTCCCTTCCCTTCAACAGGGAGCTGGGTCGGGGAGGCAGATGGCAAGAAAGGAATCAGCGAGATGCAGCCCTGCATGTTTTTAGACTGCTGGCCCTTGCACTGCGAACAGAAGTGCAGGGAATAATTTCGACATACCAGTGTGGAACATTTTCATTTATTTCAACTCTTGGTCTCTGCACTCTGAACATATTATCTAGATGCAAGCCGTGCCTGTTCGAATCAAGTGTTGCATCTTTGCATTCCTGAAATCGCGGTGAACACTTGATGTAGAAGTTGACTTTTTAAGTATCTATGCTAATTGTGTCATGCTGTCACTCAGGGAAAGTGCCGGAGACGGAGGAAATCAGAGCAGCGATCACATTATGTAAAAGTGCATTTTACCCCTAAAGTAATGGAAGGCAGAGACAAACTGGAAATTGTGGTGGGTTGTTTGTACATACACAGGCAGAACATTGTAAGGATGTCCTGGTTTCGGTGGGCACGGTAACTCCACGCTGGAGGGCCCGAAAGATATCGGGTCTGCCTGCCTTACACCTTTCGCTTCTGTTCATGCTATGAATAATAACTCTCTGGAAGAAACCCGGGCCGTCAGGCGGGATAGCCTGTGAGGGGGACGCCGGAGCCCGGCGGCCGCAGCAGGCTCGGAAGGTTTTCGGCTGCTTCGGCCGTCGTCCATAGGGACAGGGCACAGCGGGAAGCCCCTCCCTGGACGGCCTTTGGGAAACACCCGAGGGGTGCGGCAGCAGGAGAGCTTCCCTGGAGTTACCTCTGCCCCCCGCAGGCTGTCCAGCTGCTCCGTCCGGAGCCGCGCCCGGCTGGGGTCAGTGCCACCCATGTATCTGCTCGTCCTGCAGCTTGCTCTGCAGCACACCGCGAGGCCCGGGAAAGGGGGGAGGCTGCGCCGGGACCCGCGCAGGTATTGTGGAAACCCTGTACTCTCCCAGCTGCCCCGCGGGACCCTTTCCCGGTGGGCCCGGGGTCGCGCCCGACGGCGGCGCGGTCGGCGTGTCCAGCTGAGCGCGATCTCCGCGCGTGGGGTCTGCCCGGCACCGTGAGCAGCCCGCCTCGCTACGGACTGACCGGGCCCCCGTCCCGCACCGCCCACGCCCCGGGTTTCGTACAAGCCCTCTCCGGCCCGTGGGCCGCGATCGCTGTCGGGGCTGCGGCGGTGGAAGGACAGAGATGACGGGGAAGGACGTGTGGAGAGGGGGCGGCCGAGGCGAGAGTTAGCGGCCGGCAACGGAGAACGCCCGGCGAGCAGTGCCGGGCGGGGTGGGCCGGGTCGGCCCGGGACCCGCCGCGGCTGCGGGAGCGGCTCGATGGACGAACCTGGCCGCAGCCTGCTCCTGGCCCCACAGGCGATTGTCCCCGAGAGGAGGGACTCGAGCCCGCCCGGCATTTGGCAAAGACGAGTGGTAGCCGGGCAGCGCCGCCGGCTGCGAGCGCCCTCGGAAGAGCCTGCCTCGGGCCCCGAGGCACCCCGGTGGGTGTCAGCCCCCGCCGAGGGGACACACGCAGCCACCGCTGTGAGGAACGACAGCTCCCTTCCCCGCACAACAGCAAATGCTTTTCAGAGAAAAAACAGAGTTTCAGGGCAGATTCATCTTTCAAATTCTTCCCCGGCCAACTTGTGACTGTGTGTTTATACTGTGTTAAGTGTCTGTATTAAAGTGAAAATATCTGTTAAAATCGAGCACATTTGGGACTAGCGAGCTGAGCTGTTTTGTTTAGTAAGTGGGCAAATTGGGAAGGGAGCTAATGAAAGAAAGGTGATTCGCTCATACCAGGTCTGAAAAACACAGAGAGCCTCCAGAAACAAGATTCTGGTTTGCTGGCCACAGGTTGCAATTGACAAAATGTTTGCTTACGTCTACAAGTAAATCAAGATTTACAGTTGTGTAAACTGGTGTTTACAAAGTGCTACTGTAATACTCTGAAATAAAATACATTTATTTGGAAAGTGCAGAGGCTGCAGGTTTTAAGTAGCAAGAAGTGCAGTGTTCTAAGTAGAAATGAGAAATCTTATTATTCTTGGTGCTTATCATTTTTAAACTGGCATGGCAACATTACCTCTTGACTGACACAGAACTGAGTGGGGAAACTTTAGCTGGTGCCAGAGGGATGTTGATCTGGAGGAGAATGAAAAGCCTGAAGAGTGTATGTTTTTGGTCAGACATCTTTTATTGAGTTTAGTGCCTGAAAGCATTCCAGTGCTTTTGGGAAGGTGACAAAATGGGGGAAATATAATGTTAAGTTTAACACAACTACGTATGTCAACCTGCTTGGTTTGAGCTGTTTTCTGAGTTTAACTAACCTGTTCACACGGGAAAAGACACTGGTCAGTGTTTAAAATACATCTTTCATCTATAAGCACATGGTGGCTGCAGGAAAAATTATTGTTTTGTGGTACCTTGGTTATAATTATGGAAATCTGGATCCAGCCCTATTCCTGCTGCAGTCAGCAGCACCCCAACTATCATGTCTTTGATTTTGAAGGACATTAAGGATAAGTTTCACTGAGCATATGTAAAAAAAAAAGTGTAACTGAAGAGGCTGATTACTTAAGCAGCATGTTAACAACACCGTCTTATTCACCCCACTGCTCTACTACAAAACCACTCATCACGTTTTTGGGGCCTGGGAGATGCTGTGCTCTCATTATGCACTCTAGGTACTCTTTATACTCCACAACAAAAGTCGACAGAAAATGAGCTTTTTTTACTCGTCATCTAAGATAAGCTTCTGTTTGTTGCTTAACTTGATGTTGCAGAAAAGCAAGAGAGCAACAGAAGGAACCAGTAATTTTAAAAGCAACTGTTTGTTTTAATATATACAGGGAACACTTGAGATGAGTCACCTCTGGCTGATTACCTGAAAAAGGGTTTACATACAACAGCACTCCATTGTTTAATGTTTTGCTGTCCCTTGGTACCAATCTGAATGCTGGTGCTTGAGCAGGAGAAAAATTATTTCATCAACTCTCAGGGAAAGAAAGTTTGAGGGATGAAAGAAAACTTAGAATTCAGTGAAACATTGACTTGCCATCACAGTTATACAGACTATAATATAGAGTCTACTGCTCTATTATAAATATCCAAACACTTACATCCCCTTCAGTCAGCTCCTGGTGACACTGAGAGGCAGATTTACAAAACAAAGCATGCAATGGGTCCACGCTCAGCATTTTGTGTCACTTCTACAAAAGTGAAGCCCTTACATTGCCGTGCTCCTGCCCACTGCAAGTGTCCCAGTGTGTGGAGCCGAGTCGGGCTGGAGCCCAGGGTTTTGGCAAGTGGAACACACACACAGCTCTGCGAATGCCTGCCAGCTTTGTCACAGCAGCAGCTGTGAGGTCATCAGGGTCTGTCTGGTTTTGCCTCCGAGGTGGCTGCAAGCAGAGTGAGAGACATGGCCCCTCTCTTCCTTGTTTACTATTTATATTCTGCAATGCTTTTTGCTATATTTCTACTTTTACTGTGGAAATCTGCACTTTCTGGTGAGACAAAATCATAGAGAGTTCAGAAATGGAAATTACATTTATCCTCTCTTCACTGCAGTTTATACCAGTGTTTTTGGGGATTTTCATACTGATGTTTGATTGTTCCCCACCTTCTCATGACGCTGCTTTATGTCTGAATGTTGGTCTAAAATGAGATATGAATGATCCCATAGGAAGTATTTCAGACTGCTAAATCTCTGCAGGGGTACAAGAGGAGAACATATGGATTCTATTCAGTGCTAGAGGCTGTGAATGTGCTATTCAGCTATGATATGTGTGACTAGATGATATATACAAGAAGAATGGAGTCCGACCAGACAAAAATTACATCTAAAGACCAAGGAAGGTGTTGGTATAGTGAAGGGCTCTTTCCCATATTGAATGAATAGTGAATGTAGGTTAAGATTGTTGATTGGTACGGCAGAGAAATTAAAATGTCAAATGTGCAGTGCCCATCCAACCACAAATACATCTACTGGAGCAGACAGAGGCACTAGTTAGGACTCATCCCTGCAGTAAGAAGGTAATTGCCGTGGTCTGCGATGACACTTCTTGAGGGGACACAGTTCACTGATATGCTTGCCAAACTGGAAGAGGAGGTACCTTCCTCATTGCCCGATGCCCTGGGAATAGTTAAGAGCTCTCTCTGCAATGTTTATTTTATGCTGTTTTTTTGCCATGTGGAGAATTTGTGGTTAGCATTGGTTGTATCTTTGGTGCATTCCAAGGAAACAATGCTTTCTCTCTGGTGCTCAGGCTGCCTGAAAATCAACAGCTATGTTGATTCCCTTTCTTGACCTTCTCATTTGTGCTGCATACAGTCACAAGCTTTGGCTCTCAACAGGCTTTAGGAGCAGCCCAACAGCGCAGGTCACATTTGCCATCTTCAGGGGAGAGGTTTGTCCACCCTTGCAGGGGAGAAGTCTGGGCACCACTTGGAGAAAAACGAGATGAGATGGGGGACCCACAAACTGCATCAAGGTGGTGGGAGAGCAGCTGGACCATCCAACAAATAATCTGCTTCATGTTATATTTCTTTTCTGATTTGTGTTGGGGTTACCAAGTTCCGTGCCAGGACTTACCCCATGAGTGTCAATGGGCACCGGTGGGACACATGTACATCTGTGGGCAGATAGCTGGTGTCTCTGTGTGTGCACAGGTGGGCTAATTTAGAACACCCAAAACAGCCCAATCACTCTTGGACCTCTACTAGTCACATGCACATGATATGGTATATGGGATGGGAAGAAATGTGAGGCTCTGCTCTCCAGTGCAGTCACGTTGCCAGCAGCTGAGGTGTCCCCACTGCCCTGGGGACGTGCACAGCTTTCGCGTGTTTCTGCTGGTGCTGCATCCCTGTGGCACAGCCTGTGCCAGCGCAGCCCTTGCTCTGGCAGTGCTGGGCACCGTGCCCCAGCCCCGCTGCACAGCCTCTACTTGTTTCAGCTGCCAGCTGAGGGAGGGCTTTGACCCTCAAATGGGGTCTGTGGGCCACGTGTCCGAGCTTTACATGGGCATGTGCAATGCCTTAGCTAGAGACGTAACTCTGGGCTCTATCTGCGTGTTTGAAAAAGAACAAAGCAGGCTGCCTGGGGGTGAGGTGCATGCAGAAATGTCAGTACACAACATGAGGGAGATATGACTGCAAGTCTACAAACCATTCCTCTCTTTATTTTAGCAAGTGTCAGACCTTCCCCATTCTCAGGCTAATGTCTGTCTGTATATTGTACACTGTAGTTAAAGCTTTCTTGCACTAATTATTCCAAGTAGTAGATTCTGTGTAATCATCTTGGCACAGTCCTGAAATTGTTGAGCAACTTTTTAGCCAGAAATACTAAGAAGCAGCAGAAGTATTTATCTTGGAGTCAGTGGGCACTGTGCACTTTACACACTTCTCAGTTCATAACAAATGAAAAGCTTTGTTTCGGTTTGGCTTTATCTAGATGTGGCAATTTCTGCTTAGGATCTAAAGAAAAGACTTAAAATTACTTAATTGTGTTTTGTGTACCTCTTATTTAACACTGCAAGCAAAATAAATCAGAATGGGATTAATTCATTTTAATTTGTTGTTGTTACTAATTATATAATTAAGACCTCAAATGCAGAGACAGTTTTATTTAAGTAGAAAAAGCCTCCATGTTTTAAAATAGGTATGTAAGAGAAATAGAATTTATTTTCAGGGTCAATTTTAATAAATCGTATTAAGTATACTCCTGGGTTCTCCTGTCTCTGAAGTTCATATCACTAAAGAGTTCTGCTTGGTGTAGTTGAATCATTCCTTCATTCTAGCTCTGCCTTCTTTCAGGGTTTGTAGAAACTCTGGTTTTACTGTAAGAGAAAATTAAGAACAAAGTATGTTTTCACCAGTTTCATTTGGCAATTGAACTTTTACTCACTCTGTGTAAGCACCATTTGCATTTTGATACCAGGAGTAGTTAAGATAGGACAGTCTGCTCTCCAAGTGCGTCTTTGTGGTTTCAATGGCCACAACATCTCTCATTTTCTCATGGGATGAGGCAAAATATTCCTCCTGCCTTACTTTCAGAGAACAGTTAAATACCTTCTCCAACAAAAGTTCATAATTTTGAAGCTCAGTTGAGGTCATCTGCTCCCACAAAATGCATTCTTCAGGGTTTGTGTCAGTCTTTAGCCAGGTGCATCTCATGGTGTGCCAGGAGGCTCCTTCCAGCTTGGTCCAGCAGAGAGACCAGCTCTCACCTCCCTCAGGGTCACCTGAAGGGCTGTCCTTCAATGCTGAGTGCCCATGGGTCACATTGGTGAAGAATCATGGATGCAGTTAGGGGTGTAATATCTTCCTCTGCAAATGGGATGCTGGAGGAAGTTTAATATTCTGCAGAAGTGACATATTGTTTCCCTAAACTGTTTCACTTGTGGCAAGCTGATTTTTAAAGTACTTGTCCATCAGAAACTTTCTGACTGGTGCTGATGAAAGTCACAATTGTTCTGTTGTGTTGAGATGAAGCTGAAGTTCTCTAACCAGTTAACTGAATTTTGCCTGTGTCAAGTCCCATGTTTGTCAGGAGGTGTGGAAACCAGCTGTGTTGTGGAGGAAGGAGTGCGATGGCTGTGCCGACACAGGAGAGGATTGTGAGCAGGACACTGTCCCCAGGCCTCGCTGCCTCAGCAGATGGCCAGGTCAGAGCTGCGTGCCAGCTGGGCTGTGCCTGCACTGCCACAGCAGAGACACACACGGAACAAATTTTATCAGATATTCTCAAGGTAATTGCTTCTGGAGGGATTATCAGATTAAGTGCCAGTCATCCTAGCTTTAGCTAATTTCATCTGTTACACTGTCAAAATATATTCTTACAAAAGATCAGGGATCAGGCTGCCTTGCTTTTGAAATCAAGGGCATTTTTCTGTCGAGCTGAGTAGATAAGTTGTCCCACTGTGCTTCTCAGAAGAGGAGGAAAGTCACATTTTCTCAAATCTGTTGCCAATGTGCAGGTCAACACTTCAAAGTCAGAGACCAGGTGTGGGCCAAAGTGTAGAACACCCAGTGTGTGCACTCGATTGGGGTCAAAACAGCCGGTGGTTGCAGGGCTGGCAGGGCTGCCCATACGCTGGGTGCCCCGTGGGCGCAGGTGCTCACCCCGTGGACAGCCCCGTGTCGTGGTGCCCCTCCTGCCTGTGCCACAGGGCCTCCCTCCAGACCTGAGGAAGCACAGAGGAGGGGAGAGCTAGGTGCTAAATCCTGTGTGTACCTCAGGGGCCTTGCGGAGATAACAGTGCTTGTTTTGGACAGATGACATTACCCTTCAGCAACTCAAGACATTATCAGTCTTGATTCAAAGCCCTAACAGCCTCTGGAACAAGCACTTACAGCAATATAGTGTCTTATTTATTTGCTTGCTTGATATAAGAGTGCAAGTGAATGACAGTTGCTCAACTGCCTCTAAATTACTGGCTCTTGAGCACCAATCTACCATCTCCCTTCGGTATTTTTGTTTTCCCTTGGGGGGCTGCATTTTGGAAGGAAGGATGCGTTTTGACTTTGAAGTGAAAACTTGGACTTTAAGGCTGACATACGCCAAAGAAGGGTGTTTGAAACCCCTGAGAGCTTTCCAACCATATGCCAAAAGAGATGCTCTCCCACTCAGAGAAACCCAGCCAACAGTCCTTCTTCCTGCAGAAAGAGCCCCTCACAGTGCTCCCCTCAGACTTTAATGAGTTTAGTCTGCAGGATTTCCTCTTCCAGTGACATTATCAGGAGAAATTACCCTATACCATTACCTGTGTCCAATGAAGGCTGACAGGCCTCTCCCAGACTGTGTCTGACGCCCCCAGGACAGGGAAGTATTGTCTGGACTCAATTTTTGAGGCTGCTCTCACCTCTACCTTCCAGCTTTCTGCAGTGGCAGTGCTGGAGTTCCCTGGCCCGTGTTCCAGGGGACCGTGGGTGCTGCGATTGCTTTTACACTTGGGTGCAATGGGTGTCTGTGGGGGGCCTTCTCCATGGAAGTCCAGGGGAGAGGATGCAGGGAATTTCTGTTGTCGTGTGACATCCAGGTACACAGGGTTATAGCCAAACACTCCTTTTTAATTGAGATTTTTCCTTCCCCTGTGATGTTACTTTGCAACATTCATTGCATGATATCTCATCCATTATGACAATCTGGGAAGGGTGCACCTCAGGAATGTTCAGGACTCTGACGGCTTCACTTTACATCTTTTGCCTATGTCCACGGCCAGATGCTGTCCAGCCTATGTTATGTGACTCAGAACACTGTTGGTTTACATCCACTGTATCATTCTCTATCTACTACAAGATTACTACTCACAGAAATTCAGGCCTCTCTGTCTATATTACTAGAGTAAGCAATGATCCTCTCTACACGACCTGCAAGGGTATTGTGAGTGCCAAACCCTTGATTAAAACACCTACCTAGCAAAAGACAGGGAAGCATTTTTGCAAGGTAGCTTTCCTCAGCTCTTGTCTGATAATTTTGGGTAACAAAAGGTGATGTCCTGAGATGTCAGCCTGGGAAGGATGAAACAAGGTTCAGGAAAGCATTCACATTCTGTGCCTGGTGGCTTCAATGCTGCGTTCACAAGACTGCAGGGAGGACTCCTGGGAAAAAGGCAGCGTTGGCCTGCTTGCAGGGCACCCAGGGGAAACATCCTTTTTCCCAATCCTGACTTCAGCCCACTTTGGGGGCTGACCCTCTGAGGGGATCCAGTCTGCAGGGAAGGATTTGTCATGGGTATTAGCAGCAGGAATTCTGTCCAGTGTCACTTTCCTCTCTGGCCCAAGTGCTGGATTGCTGGGGAGCTCTCTGTGCCCATTATAGCTCAGTGCTGCTCTGCTCTGCAGGGAGGTAACCTGGCACAGAGCTGCAACTTGGACGTGGAGGATGGAAGGGCAATTAGTGGTTCTTGAGGATCATTTTGGTTTGTGACTGCCTTCTTGCTTGAGGAACAGGGGGTCTTTCCTGCTCCTGTGAAGCAGCAAGTGTTAAACCCTGCCTGGGGGCCCTGCTAAGGATTTGCATTTCTATCTCTGCTTCTGATTCTTCAGGTTTTCAGGGGCTTCATTAGCCCAATCACTAGTTTCACTGATTGGAGAATTAATCTGTTTTTTTGTTAATGGCAGGCCTTCATGTAAAAGGCTTGAACTTGGTTTCTCAGTCAGTTTGGTAATTTTTATTGGGCCTCAAAAGTATTCCATGGCTAGAAGACACGCTCTGTGTAAAACTCAGCTTCATGTGGTAGTGATTTGTCATTTACCAGGCTTTGGGCATGCTGCCAGCTCAGCTGTTGCCAAAAAAATGAAAACAAGGGAATAAAATGATTATCAGAAAAGGGCTTAGAAATGTTGCACATGAAAACTAAGCATAGCTTAAAACTAAGATAAGGATATATATAATCAATCACAAAAATCATGGGGACAGGCAGCAAAGGAGCTTAGGTTTCCCCTAAACTAGAGTCCTGTTCATACTGAAAACATTTCAGTATTGTCCCTCAATATATATGGGATTTAGTGGACCACCAAGACAAAATTTCCTGTGAGCCTGGAAAAATGGACTTGTCTCTGTTTTGTGTCCTTTGCCTACAGGACAGGTGGAAGTCTATTTTCAAATGGACTGTCTAAATCCATAAAAACTTGGAAAAAATTTCAGTTTATGAAATTTTTGGGTTGAAGGATAGAGCACAACAGGTGAAAAGTTTTGTGTAACACACATCAACTTCAAATGATCATATTTAATTAGTGTAAGGCTTTGTTGTTCCTTTATCCTACCACTACTGGGTTTTTGTTTAATATGCACATTTAGGCAGAAGTTGTAACTTGATGTTACAAATTAGAGGTCAAAAGATAATGCTCATTCAACAAATAATTTATTCAAAAAACAGGTACTAATAGGACTTGTAAATTGTTTAGGATACAGTTCCATGGCTCTGGCAGCAGACAGCAGTGAAGGGAATTCTCCACAACTTTTAATTGTTAATTTAATAATTTTTCTTCTCAGCTGTGTAAGGTAAGTCAGTAAAATTTAATGGAGGCAGAAACAGATGTGTAGGGAAATTAGTGACTTGCCAAGGGTCCTAGGGGATTGGGGTCTAGCACGGTGCCACCCCAGTGCACGTGGTGTACAGGAGTGGTGTGGTGTGAGCATGCTCTCATTAGCTGGGCACCATCATGCAGAATTCTGCCTAGGCAAGAAAGAGATGGCCCTGTGTGGAAGAGGTTGTGCCAAACATGGGCCAGAAGGCTGGATGGACAAGCAGGGAGACAGCCTCTTCTGGGCTGGGTTTGGGGACAAACATGCTGGGCCAGAAGCAGCTCCTGCTTATTCACCCTAGCAAGGCATTCACAGTTGAGTGATGAAGTCAGAACTCATCAAGAGCCATAGCTCTGTAAGTCTGCTGCAAGATACCTGACACGCAGGTATTGGCTTCTTAAAGGTTTTTTACCTTTTGGTAGGAAGCAGCTGAACAAAGAAACAGCTGTTCTTGTAACTTACACTTGTCTGTGCTCCAACCCTAGTTTTCTCCCAGTTTTCTCAGTCCAGGTATCCTATACACTAAAAAACTGCAAGGACTAAATTTTCTCCACTTTGTCCACTGCCCTTGCCATGGTTATCCTTCCCACAATTAGTGCTACTGCTTTCGTCCCTTACTCTCCTTTCCAAAGCCAGTCTTCCTCTTCCTGCCTTAAATTTTTCTTCTGCTTTGAGATGCATAGTGCCTGAGCTACTTTTCTCCTGCTGTGCTAAATTGGCCCTTGAGGAAGGCAAAGGCTTCCATCATCACATATCATTGCTGATTTTCCCTTACAGAGAGGAATGACTGCTGTCGAGGGTGTCCTGGCCTTGATGATAGGTGGCTTGATGTCTGTTATGGTTGTAGTCTTCAAATACATGAGCAGCAAAAATTTCCTTCTCTTATGGCCTTTTTATTCTTTCTTGAATGTGCACTGAGAATAAGGAACTTAAAATGAGCTGGCAGTGGCTGAATAGCAGCACAGTGGAATACATTGCTGTCTGGTTCAGAGGAGGCAGAATGCTGCTGCTCTTTGTATGAGATGCACTCCTACCTCCTGTGTGCCCCACCCAGAGCCTCCACTGATGTTCAGGACTTGTATGATTTTAGTGCTGGTGAAAAAATGAGTGTCCATCTCCTTGATATATTTAAGGAAGCTATTAAATAGTGAGCTGAATGGAAAACTAAGATCAAAGAAATGTTGTTTTATTTCAACCTTTAAGACTGATTACCTTGGTAGTGCTGTAAGCTGTGCTATATACAAACCTAACTTCAGAAGTGTTAATGTGAACTGATACCTGTAGAGACAACACACTCAAACAAGTGTCTGTTTATTGTGCCTGGACCATTGCTTAGTGAAAGACAGAATCCATTTAGACAAGAAGATGGGTAAAGGAAGACAGCTGAGATGCTAAATAGACATAGGAAGGCAATGATAATTTAGAAATTGTTTTATATTATGTATAGAACAATGACATATGTACATTTTGATACTTGGGAAATGTCAATTTCTTTTCCATGCTGTGTTCTAATAAAAGCATGGATCTAGTTTTCCTAACCATGAACTTATAGATGGTGACCATACAGAAAATTTGTCTTATCCTGTTATCCTATTTCCAATTATTTGGGGTCATTTGAATTAAGCGAAGTAAATGGGATAGACTTATGGCAACTGTTTGAGCTATTTGGAAGATAGGTTGATTCTGAATTCTGAAAAGATTTTGGTCTGTCTTGATGCATTGTTTGAGGGTGTGTAAGAGGTAAAAAGGTGACATGGCTCATCCGTGTTTGTCCGACACTGGGGTCCAGCATGATTGCTGTGGTTCGATCTTGGTAGCAGCCAAGCCCCCCACGGCCGCTTGTGGAGAGGCTGAGGTGTCCTCAGTGTGCCCCACTGGTTCCCTCCCACAGGGGCTGGCTGCTCAGCAGCTTGTGCTAGTCGTTTATGAGCATGTGCGTTTGGTTTATTGCTGACATTTTGTGTAACTGTGGGTCACAGAGGTTCCCACAGATGCTTTGTTGGAAAGATTGAGCAGAGCAGGTAAATAACGTGGTGGCTGCTGCCATCTTTGGAGACATTCAAACCTGATCTGCTTTCAAAGTGTCCTTGCACTGAGTACAGGTCCCGAGATCATCTTCTAAGGTTCCTTCCAATCAAAATTATCTAATGTCTTTGTGATTTGAGGAATTTACAAAAAAATCTGACTTACTCGTTTATCATGTCTAGGTGTTTCTTCAGCATATCCTTGTTTCCTACTGCACTTCTCTGAGAATACCTCATTGATTAACTCTCTGGACATAGTTTTGATCATTTAATTACATGTTTATTACTTATTCATGCTTTCCCCAGAGAAAGTCTAAATCCAGGCTAGGTGGCTGGCTATGAGTTACACACCCAATCTGAAAATGGATAGTCATTAATTTTCTTAATTTGAACCATGAGATCTATCTAATACTTTTGTACTCTCAAAACAAATGACAATGAGTATCTTCACAGCCTCTCTGGGCAGCCTACCCCAATGCCAAATATTCAACAAACTTTCTCCCCTAAGATGATTTCCCGCTTTACCTCAGATGTGCTGACATCATTAAAACTGGGTTTGTGAGGTCCCAGGAGGTTCTGGAGGGCCCAGTGTGTCCAGCTGGCCATGTTCACTGCCAGCAGCTCCTGGTGACCTGACCTCTGGCCCACAGAGCAGAGGATGAGGGCAGGGGTCTCCACTTTGGGGTGTTTCTGGATAGACCTCCGTGCCAACCTCCCTCCTGGGCTGGTTTCTCCTCTGCTGCCAGCCAGCAGAATTGCCCGGTTCAACTGTCTTGGACATGTGTAGGACACAAGAGGTTTAAAACCTCAGGTTCCTAACTTTTACTTGAAAGCTTGACAATCAGAGGGAAGCTGATCCAGACTGCAGCTGAAGATATGATCCAGCTGGTTTTGTAGTGTAGTGAGCTGGGAGATGAAGCAGCCTATGGAGCATCTGTGGGCATATAGGTGATCTCTTTATGGATAAAGCCAGTTGTAAATTAAAACTGATTAGAAAAAATAGAGATTAGAAAAAATAGAGCGCCACGAAACGAGTCTGATGACAGGATCAGCTTCTATTAAGCTATCCGCAGTTTAGAGTTCACCAACTTAAGATGCAAAAAGCAATCTTGATTTAAAACAAACAAATAAATCTTTTTTTTTTTTTGGTTTTCCTATGCTGTTATTCCTACTGTGTAATCTGAGCATAAGGAAAGACCGCTGCTGAACTATTTGAAGCCTTCATTTAGCATCTGTATGAAGAACATTAAAAGAAATAATGCAAACAAGTTGAATTATACAAGTTGGTATATAAGAAGTCTTAGAAGATTGTATCACAGATAAGGAAAATGCCTTGAATTTTCTTTTTTGTATGTGTAATGCCTTTGCAACCTACTCACAACATTGTTCCCTGCATGAGGGCCCCCTAATTATTTCATCATGCAGCAGGAAATTCTGGTAGGTTATATATAAACAGCCTGAGGCAGAGACCTCTTCATCAGATAGAGCGTGACATCTGACATCTGTGCAGCCTGCTGCTCGCATGACACAATCATCCGGGCGGCCGAGTGCTGAGGAACGCAGTTGCAATTGGGAGCACGGGGCTAACGAGGTGGCAAAGGGCTCCTCTAATCCAAAGCTAAAACTTCATCCCTTCCCTGGCTGGTGGCCACGTCCCACCTCTCTGCAGCAGGCACGGTGCGCCAGCAGCTGGGGCAAGGCTGGAGCCCCAGTCCTGCTGTCCCCAGAGCATGGGCTGACGCAGCTGGCCCCTGTCCCCTGCGGTCCTGGGAGGAGCTGCCACCTGCAGGGGCAGGGCCACCAACAGGCTGTAGGTCCCAGCTTCAGCTCAGAGCACCTCCTGGCATGGGTGGCATCCTCAGAGCTCCTCCTGGCACCCGTACACCCTGCAGAAAGGCACCAGCTCTCCATGCGGCCTGCGGGAGCCTGAGGTGCCACAGTGAGGAGTGGTTGCAGGTTGGAGACAGCCAAACCCCAAGTGATGGTGATGGATTAGGGCTTTGTGTCAGACACGATGTGTGACTGCCTTATTTTTTCTCATTGCACTTATTTTTATGGTTCCCAACAAAAAGGCAGATTATTTTCCCCTGAATGGATAAGTGGTGTTTCTACTTGGTCAGTAGTGTTTCCTTGCTACAGAAAATGGCTTCTCAGGGAAGTTGCTGTAAGTAGCAGGCTAGGAGGAGTTTGAAAGCAGGTGCCAGCAGCCCCCACTTCTGCTCCCCAGCATTTCCAGCCTGAAGTTCCATGCACTCCCATACTCCCTTCCCGCAATGGATTACCCAGGCCATGCTGTGTGTCCAGAACAGCACCGCTTGTTCTGACACTTGGTGAACTTGTCTCTTTCTTGCATGAAAGAAACAGACTGCCTGAAAAGCAAGGGAAAATTCTCTGAAGGAGTGTTTTAGGGAAGCAGCAGCTCCCTGTTGTGACATGTATTTTTCCCTCTAGTGTATATTTTCACTGTCTTCAAATACACAAGTCTGTTTCATTAATAATGTTGTTGTTTGGACTACTGCTTTCTGCTCTCACGTGTCATGGATGTTTTGAATTAAACAAGGAAGTTTTTTCATGCATTTTTTGACTTTGGCTTTAACTTTAAGCCCAGTCCCAGTAAAACCTGTGTTCACCAGTTTTCTGAACTCTGTCCAAATATGTTTACACAGGAAAATATTCTTTCCATTGCTACATCTAAGGACACGATAAATTCCACAAGTTTTAGGAAACTGAGGATAGTAACGGTATTTGGAGGCTTTTGATCTTAATTCCAGACTGTTGAGGCTTGAACTCTGCTGAATCTCCCACCACAACCTCTTCTTCAAATGTTTCATTATCAGTCCTTTGTCAAATTTCAGTAAATCAGTAACGCTAAAGATTTCCTGAAAAGACAAATCTTTTTTCCTCCTTTCGTAAATAACTGAATTAGGTTGAGTTTGCTTGCTGAAATCAGCTGTTTTTAAATCAAAATGTTTCACAGACTGGAATTGTTTTCTATTTTCTTTTGATGTACTCTTTACATTAGTTACATTTGTAATCAGGTAATTCCTTATTAACCTTTTTTTCTAATCTGCTATTCCTTTATTGAGTCCTCATAAACATCAGTATGCATCCATTTACTTTAAATTTGAAGACCAACATGCAACATTTTTTTTTCTTAGTAGAAGTTTAAAATTTAGGGGTCTGTCTCCAAGCTCCATCTGCATTTCTAAGATTCTCAGATGATCTTGACTTTGTGTACTTGTGTTTATTCCTGACTTGGGTGGTACTTCTTATCATCCCTTTGTTTCAGGGTGAATAAAATGAAATGTCTATCCTTCAGGGTAAACTTAAGACTTTCTGTATTTCTGACAAATGTAAGTAGAGTTTAAAACTGTCCTTGTCCTTCTAGGGGATTTGAATTTCCCAGATGTTTAGCCTGATTTGTTAAAAAACAGAGCTGAAATCTGGGTCCATTTTTTCCTGTCTAACTTTGCAGAGAGAACATTTTCCATTTCCTGTGTGGGTGAAATTCAGGAGATGGCCGATGCTAAAAATGTTTTTTTATTTGCCTGCTGTTCTACCAGGTGCCTTTTGAAAAACATGCATTTGGTCATACATTTGTACCTGCTTGATACCTGAGACACTTTCCCACAAAATGGAACAGACTTTTGGGGATCTTGAGGAAGAATTGGGGCTCTGGCTATAGGTAAGCAAAACCATGCAACTCAGGTGAGGGAAATGCAGAGCCAGGCTAGATGTGAACACAGCAGACATTTTCCAGAAAGAGGGTGAGGCTGTTGCTGATGTATGGTGTCACCCTTTCTGATTCCAGTCTGGAAAGCCTCTTTGGAAATGTTACCAAGATGCATACTTGGTAACATTGAGCTCCTTGAATCCAGTAAATCTTGGCCCAATTGCTGCTGGAGTTCATAGCACACTGCAGGGATTTCAGGGCTGGCAGTTTGGCCACATGTTTTATACATGGGTGTATTTTAGGGCATGCTCTACTCTGAGGTTCTGCCTACTCTAGGTTCAGAGGACTTTTCTTCTCCACAAGGCAGCATGAAATGTTAATTAAATTTTAGTAGTTCTTTAAAGTATATAGGCAATTAGATGTGTCTGAGGCCAAATTCTGAATAAACTGTCCTGGGTTTCTGGGAAGAAAAAAAGGTATTCCCCTCTGATATTTGGCTAGCAGGTCTTGCTAATATCACAGTCAGCAGTTGAGTGATCTTTTCTAAAACAGAACCTTTTGTGTAGTTTTTCATCAACTTTTACGTCCCTTGATCAGCTTGGTGTCTGAAATCTGCTGTGTAAGTCTCTTGTATCAATATCCAGCAAATGTCAGTATGTCAGGCTCAGGTGGCTTGGTCTCCTTGACTCTCTCTTAGTAGCATGTGGTTCTGTTTGTGAAAAAAGAGAGAAACACATGGCTTGAAAGAAGCCTTGATTGATGTAGCTCGCATAGATGGCATGTTTTCCGGCAAGCATATGATGGAGTAAAAGAATGATTATTTATCACTCTCTCTCTGGTCTCTAGGAACCCCTGAAATCCAGCAACCTGGGAAATCTATGGCACCCAGTGTCAAAACAGTGGAGTGGGTGGAAGTGAAATTTGGTGTCATGGCATCTGGGCACTCCTGGTGAAGATTTCACTCTGGGCTTGATGCTGCTAACCTGTGCCTTTTAAGATCCTTCACTAGTAAATGTTAAAATTCAATCACTAGTAATTATGTCATCAGCTCCATCTATTGGAAATAGCTGAGACTTAAGATGCTGAGGATTTTTAAGTAATTTTGACCTTCTGCACCAGAAAGTATGTGCAATAAATACCTCTGGTTGTCTTAAAGATCTTTATGTTCTCTTAATAATTCTTCTTCATCTCTGCATCAAATTCCTATAGTTACTTCAACAGAGGAATGAGAATTCTCTGCTCTTTAATAGACATTACAAAGATATTACATGAAAGAGAATGGTAGAGGAAGAGACTGTATTTCTGTTTAAGAGGTCTAAAGATACGTAAATTGGAAGTAAATCCTAAAATAAAAGACTTTGATATGGATGGAAATTTCATGAATGAATTTCTTTTCCTTTTTCCCTCTGCTTAATGAAGAACACAAGTAAAATTGCAGATTCAAACACTTGAGTACTGAGTCAGGCAGGGGGTTGATTAGAGTTCTCTAATTATAACTAATGACAGAAATAACATGGGCTCCTGTTTTGCCTGGATGGCATAGGAATTGAGCAGCTCATACAAATACAGCATAACTCCCCTTATTTTCTTTATGGCAGTAGAAAACTGACTCAGTAAACCAAACTGCTGTTTGAGGTTGTGGAGAACAGGACCCTCAGTCTGCTCCCAGCTCTGTTCACCAGGCTCCTGGTGAAGGTGGGGTGGCACTGACGGGAAGGGGGCGGCAGGCGCTGGGGATCACAGCGGTTCTGCCGTACCTGCTTCTCTTTTGGGCTGCAGCCAGTTGTGGGCTGAGACTGACATCTTGCTTAGGGCTCCAGTTACTCTGACTTGGGCGCTGTGCTTCTTCCATATGTTGTACTGTTAGCAGTGAAATTTCTGTGGCTGGACTGGGAATGGTGTTGCTCTGGAGCTACGCTGAGAATCCCAGTATGCATTTCAATATTTTCTCATACTCCAGTCTGTGTGGAATCTCCTAGGAAGGACAGTCCAGGAAAAATGGCTTTTTGCTTAAATATAGTCACAATAAGATATTTATGAATTAATTTATTGCCCTGCATCTGCCCCAGTAAGCTCCCACCAAGCTCCATTCAGTCAGAAGAGTTGTCAGCTCCTCTGTGCAGTGCTGCCCAGAGCAGGGAGCCAGGCACTGCTGGCTCCCCCAGGGCAGGGACTGTGTTCTGTTAAAGGACTCCTCAGGCCTCAGTGTCAGTGGGACAGTTTCTAAATCAGGGTATGCATCACGGATCCTGTTTAAAAAACAAATCTTCTAATCCTGTTTATTTTGTCTACTAATGAGCAGATTCACTGAAACAGACACCTCATATCCTGAAGCAAAATTTCAGTGCTGAGTGAAACAGAAATGATAAATATTTTTGTTATGTATATTTCTTTGTCAATATTTATACAACCTGATTCCCCGGGTAGCTGTGGGTGCAATTACAGAGGGTAAAAAAGAATCCCTGAGCTTCTACCTGACTGCAAGGGAAGCAGCCCGTGTGCACTTGTATCAAGGGGAGCAGGAGAGGAGAGCCAGGAGCGCGCGGGGCCTGGGGGCTCTGTCTGCGGCAGCGGCTCCTGTGCTGCTGTCAAGCCCTGGTGTGCAGGGGCTGCTGGGGCAGAGCCCGCCCTGGCCTCAGCTCTGGCCCAGCGCCCTGCCGAGCCATGGCAGGGCCAGCTGCCCGAGCTGTGGCTGCGAGGGCTGGGGCTCTTGCTGCTCTGTGTGCCCTTGGCTGCGCTGGCTCGGTGCGGGGCACCTATGGGCAGCGCCATGGGCGCAGCTGTCCCTGCCAAGCAGCTCCTGGTGTTCTCCCCAGGTGATCCCGGCTGCTGCCGAAGCCAGTGGGAGACAAGGCATCCGGCTGCACAGGGGAGCAGCAGACCTGCCCATTTATTCCAATAAACACAGCGGGAACAGCGAGTAACAGGGCAGAAACACACAAGCAATCTGGCATGCAGACCACAATGACACCTCTCTTTTTAAATTTTTTTATCTCTCTAGGGAATCACATGTTTATTAAAGTGTTAAAATTTATTGTCTCACACTTCCTTTAGGCTAATCCCAGAATTTGCTAGAAAAATCCCTTCTTGTACAGCATACATTGTAAATCTGTTTTGTTTAAATATGATTCACAGTAGAACTTTTTGAATGTCAACATTTAAGCTTAGCATTTTTGAGTCTGTATGAGTAATGTGGTTTATCCATACACACATGCTGCGTACTTCCTTAGAGCTCAGGAGAAAATGAGTATGTGCAATCTATGTGGTTAAGTGTGACTGTGGAAGTGTGGCCTGATAGCTGGCTAAAGTGACATCCTCTAATAAACTGCAGGTACCTGAGTAGTCTCCTTTCCTGTGATTACAGACTAGATTTAATACATTAAAGCAAATAGTGAAGCAGTCCAGGTAGAGGAGATACTGACAAGGGAAAGAGCTACTGAATTTTAGCAGAGTCTGATTCTTGCAAGAAGCTCAGAACATGAAATGTACCTTTCATTTAACTCTTCAGTTTCTTTCACATTAGAAAAAGCATAAATCAGCTCACTCATTATAGTCAAAGTGTTTGAGCTCCATACCCTTTGTGGGTGCCTTGATTATGCTGTAAATCTATATGATTTTGATAATAAGAGCTGTGAAATGGCTCTGGTATTCAGTGAAATAACTGTTTTTTTAAAGACTCCTGATTAGACTATAAAAATGGGATAAATTACATTTCTGCTTCAGTGGTCAGAGGAATTTCAGAGGCATGGATCTTCATTAAAAATTATGTATTTATCAGCTTTCTCTCAAAGAGATATGTTTATTTACAATTTATATTTATAAATTTGTATTTATTTTTATTATATTTATAACTTCTTTTATAATAGACTATCAAATAAACTTGTGTGCTTTTGTGTCTTCTTGGAGTATAAAATATCACATCACTGACTCTGAGGATGTGACACATTTCACTCCTGCAATCCCTACAATTTAAACAAATTATATATAGGGTACATCTGGTCCAAAATATTTCAGTTTGGTGCCAAAGAAAGAATGCATATCTCCAGTGCTTTCACCCGCGGCATCTTCTTCCATTTCCATATTATGATTTCAGAGCTCCTGTCTGCAACAAACCAAAATATTTTCATAGTAGGGGAACTTTGTAAGTAGAGAAAAGACAGGCAGATAACCTCTGCTAGACACTGAAGAAACCCCAATCCTGTTCACAGGTCCCACAAACAGGGACCTCGGGTGTTTTGCACAGGTGTGATTTGGCCAGCCCTGGTGTCTCAGTGCCAGCTGCTGGGAAGAATCATCTCGGGCAGGGGTTCCCTCCCGTTCATCCACTCCTTGTATTCTCTCCTGCAGGCTGGTCTTGAAGTCAGTAGTTTCCAGTGGTCAGAAGAGCAGAAGATGACTCCCAGCAGAATGTGGGAGCAGCCTGCAGAGGCCACGGGAGGATGCAGAGCGGGTTCCTTCACCTGGGAGTGAGTGTGCATGTCTTTAAGGGGACAGGCTGCACACAATGGCCTGGCCAAAATGGCTCATGTGTACACAGCTAGTCTAAGCTGAAATAATTTTGAGAAAGGATGGTACAAGAGGCTTTAATGGGCAAGTATCTACGGTAGTCACTCAGGGATGGATTTGGAAGGGAAGAGAGATCAAAATTATTTTGGGAGGAAATTTCTTCAATTTTTTTCTCCATTGAAGTACAAGTTTGCAGAGGGACAGTCACTTACAATTAGGTTCTGGGGAGGTTACCACCGAGTGTGAAATGATTTCTCAAATGATTGAAAGATGCAATGCCTTCTCTTTGCATATCTCACAGAGAACCACAAAACTATTGAAGAAAAAATGCTCAAAACCAATAAAAACACTGTCACTTTTGTTATTTGCCCCTACCTGGGATTGCAAACAGCATCTGGGTAGCTATGTGTCCCTGCTCTGGTACAAAACTGCCAGGTCTTCCCAGGAGCATAGCCTTGAGCAGCACAGTTACAGAATTGTCCAAAACCAGATGGTGACATTGGAGCCGAAATTGCTCACAACTGAAATACTTTAGTCCTAAATTCCTCCCTGATGTTGCTCCATCAAAGCCAATTACTTTGGCCTCCTCAGCCAGCATCCTTCTGAACTTTGCCAAATCTTTTTGGCTTGTTCCTGTTGCTTGCAAATGGTTTTAGAATGAGTCCTCCTCCCATCCCACAGTCAGAGAGCATGGTCAGTGGGCAAAGGCATGTTACAAGGAAAAGAGCTGTCCCTGCCTATGGATTTGCACTTGACCTGAAGAGATTGTGTATGATGTATTAACTGATGAATTAGTGGGTCTAATAAAGCTGGAAGGTTTTTAGAATTTGTTATTTATTGCTTGCATCAAATTCTGAACAAATGCTCTCTTCTCCAGAGAATGTAAAATAATACAAGGTAAAAACTAATAATCTCACTCATTGGAGTCCACAAACTCTCGGCATCTGGGCTGCTGCTCAGCTTGAGAAACACTGGGTTGGCTCAACAGACAAAACCTTGACAAGGTCCCTTCTTTCCTGGTCACTAGTTCAGATGCAGAGCAGGTTGATAACCTGGGGGGATGTGATGGAGCTGCCTAGTGCAAGCCAAGGGCTCCTGGAGAACGAGTAGTTCTTCCTCCTTCAGCCCCCCCGTTGCTACACTGGTCTTCAGCCACAAAGGTGAGGTGGTGGGTTGGAAAGCAAGTGGACTGAGAAAAATGTGGGGAGGGCAAGACATATCAGGGTAGGGCTGGAAACTGTCCCTCCCAGTGTCACAATTTGAGTTTATTATTTCCTTGTAGATGCTTTGGTATGTGCTAATTTCCCATAGTCAGTGTGATGTGCAGTGTTGTCTTACAGGCAGAGGCAGGAGCACAGAAACTGTTTTCCCCCTCTTTCTTGCTTCCCACCCAGATGTAACTAGAGTGAATTTCCCGGAGTTACTCCAGTTTAAAAATGGAGAAAAGGAGGAGTGTTTGCTTAACACAGTTCTTCAGAAATTATGTTTCCTGTGGCTAATGTCATCTCACAGCGCCACGTGGACCATGGGACAGTACTGTAGTACTGTGTTGGGAATGTTTCCAACACTGCAGTGCTAGTCAATGGTGAAGGGGAAGAGAACACAAATGTCTGGACTCTTAGTTTGTCTTTGGCCAGGCATGTATGGAATGGGAGTGTTTGTCTTTGAGCTGAATGCTTCTTTCTATAGGCTTCAGTTTGATTGTGTTTATGATTTAAGGGGCTTCAGTTCCCTGTCAGGCATTTCAGATGCTTTTCTCTGTATTCCAGGAAAGGATATAAACCCACAGCATTGGTGATGAAATAAATGGTCTACCAAAATGTTTTGTCAAGGAGTCATCCTTCCGTTGGGAGAGGCAGGGTTCATGGTGGAGGGTCAGGTCTCTGCTGACCATGGTGCTCCTCATGCTGATCTGTAATGCAATGCTGCATTTTCCTTGCAGAGGGGGAAATACAACTACATCTGGTAATGATGTTATTCTTATTGCATTCGTGTGTTGCACTGCTGGACGGACCTTGGAAACATTCAGTCAGCCATCTGATCCAGCTTTTTCTTGACTCCACACATTCACTTACTCATCAGCTCTGAGGCATATTGACTTAATTCCCTCTGTTTTCTAATGCTGTGTGTGGTTTAATCACATCCCCAGGAAGAGGTGTAATTATTAAACCACAGGAAAGTTAATGACTGGTATTTGCTTTTCAGCATAACCCATTTTGGTGTCTGGGGTTTGGCATGTCATCCAATGGGAAAACCAGCTCCAAGACATAATCCTCAAAGCACACATGATTTTCCAGTGATTTATGCATCTTTTTTTTCACATCTCAGTTTTAACAATAGGTTTGCTGGTTGTTTCAGGAAACTGTGTTTTCTTGATCAAGCTTACTGTGCTGAAAATTCTTCCTTGAAATTATACCATGTTTTATTTGGGGGATGGGTATTACACATATGCAAACAATATTTTACATAAAATTTGCATACCTGTGAAATGTTGCCTACAATACTTGGCCTTACACAAATGCATAATTCAGGGTTTTGTTAAATCAAGAGCTCGTAATGTACTTTGTTTATTATGTATAAAATCCCTAGGAAACTGGCCAGCAAATACTCAACATTTTCTTTACTGAAGGGAGTTCCTGGTAGTCTCTCCATAGCAGTTGTACATAAGTGGCTCTTTGTATGTCTTATGAATTCTGTTTGACTAATAATCCACGAAGCTATAGCAAAATTTATTTTGGTCAGAATGAAGGGAATAGAACCCATCAGAAAATGGCATTTCTGCATTTGGTTGGTACTTTATTTAGGAAATTATGATCTGAAATAAAATTTCTGCTTTTTTTTAAGATTAATAAAATGATGTTAAAAATAATAAAAGCTTAGAAACAGGGCTAGTTTAATCATCTTTGTTAGTCTCCAGACAAAGTTAGTGAAACCAAACAAGTTATTTGTCAGCCATGGGCAGTTTTGGAGTCCCCATTCTCAGAGTAATTTAAAAGCCTTGTGGATGTGGCATTTGGGGACACGGGTTACTGGCCTTGGCAGCGCTTGGGAACACTTGGACTCAGTGGTCTTTGTGAGGTTTTCCAACCCAAATGATTCTGTGATTACCTGCAGAGCTGCTGCATGCATCCCTTGCTGTTTGCACATGCCCACCCCTGCCTTTGCTGTTACCCAGACACCCCTAAATCAGACACCAGAGAGACTTTATTTTGGACTTCATCAGGGAAAAGTTAGTTTGGTCTAGGGGTGAAGGAGACTGGTGCAGAGATTGTGCTTTGTTTATGATGTTTGAAGTCCTAAGGTGGAATAGAATACCAGCGATAGATAGTTCAGGAAAGAATTGTGTGATATCAGGGAAAACACCCATGGAATAGGGTGCTACTTTGTGTGAGCAAAGGCATCAGAACTGCAATGAGTAAACTTGAAATAACCATGTCTGTTTAAATTAACTGGTTAAGGGCTCTGGAAATTGAAGATTAACAATATTTCCTGGAGTGGAGACGACAATGGCTTGCTTTGAGATGAATAAATCAGAATTGAATATTACCCAATTGCACTTTGATAGTTTTTCTCCCCAAACATTTGTGAGACTTCTAGTCTTACCATGCAGGAAATCAATTTTCTCCCCATTTTCAGATGTTTAGTCTGAGCTTTATTTTGGGCTGTTTTTAAAAACTACATAAGCCATAAAGGGTTGGTGCTAGTTTTATGCTCAAACTCAACAGTAGTGGTGTTTTACTACATTCACTTTAAAGACTGTTTCTGATTTTATATATTTCAGTTCAAGAACGTTAAGATTCTTAATTCAAACTGGCCTTGAGGTAAAAAAAAAAAAAAAAACTTTAAGCTTTTGTTTAGGAATTTACAGTCATTTGCACATCAAACAGGGTATAAAGGCCTCCCAGAGCGCTGCAGCCCACTCCACCTGAGTCTAAGGATTATACATGGTCTGGACCTGGAGAATCAAACTTTGGGATGGAAATTCATCATCCCTCATCTGAAATGCCTTGGCTAGCTCCTCAAACTGGCAGCTTAGTGAAGACAGGAAAAGTGTCCCCATCACCAACAAAATTTCCCTACTCTGTAGGTACAGGTGAGCTGGAGCAGTGACCCTCAAAGAAGGTCCTTTCTGCACGTCCCCTTCGCACTGGCAGGCTGAAAAGGGTGGCACAGGGGGAGCTGCCTGCCTGCTGCTGTAGCTGTGTGGCTATGCAGAATCTTAACTGGAGAAAATCAGATGATTTCTCAATGAAAATGTCCATGGCACGAGAATTGTTTTCATGGTTCGAGAAAGATGAAATCTTGGAGGGTGCTTTTGTTTTTGTGCTAGTGCAGGTCAAAAAGAAGAACGTCACTAGGGAGAAGGGAGGCAGTTGTTCACTTAGAAAGTTTGAAACTTGTTTTTGAAGCAAGAGAACATATTGCTATTTTTTTCCCTACTCTATAAATAACTCTTGGCAGGCAGAAACAACCTTGATTGCATGAGATGAAGTAGAGCAACCAGCAGGCTCTACAGCAGAATAAATGGCACAGTGCCAAGAGCTTCATCAAATGAATAATAGCTTCCACTTGACAATCAGTAAAGTGCCTCTTCTCCTGTGGATTTAGTTTTTAATGATGATTAGAGAGGATGGGCCCCTAAAATTTCTCTGGTAGGAATGACCTCCTATTAATTTCTGTTACTTGAAATGCTGAATTCAAAGCTATTTTACAGCTGCAAAACCAAAGGCACTGACATAAAGGAACTATTATCTTTGTAATTGTAGCAACAAGTACTAAATTTTTCATTGATTAAGAGAGACTTTTAAACTTTATGATTCTTCTGTTGTCGATGTCCCTTACATAACGTTCTGGGCTACCCAGATTGCTGTCCTTTGGAAGTAAAATGTTTGCTAAAGTGTGAAAGCTTATCTTGTGTATTAGGGACCCTTTCTATAGTACCACCTTTGTTTAATTTAATTCCTTCATGTGTTTTTTTCTGACATTTGGTACTGGTGGTTGTAGGAAGCCAAGGGCATGTTTCCCTACGTGGAGTGTGGGAGAGCCCTTTCCAGGTGCGTGGTCAGGGTGGGAGGAGTGCTTTGGCAGTGGGGTGCCTCACAATGAGAACAAATAAGTAAATCCCAGTTGTCACTTTCCCCATGAACAGAGAGATTTTCTCTGCTCTGCTGAGTAAAAAACCTGGGGATTTTAAAGCAGAAGGATTTAATTGCCTTGAAAAGCAAGACCTGCAACACATATCCCATGCAATTTTCATTTTTTGTTTTGTTTTGTTTAAAATAAAATTGTAGAAAGAAACTTCAGAGAATTCTGTTAGACCCTCCATGGTGTTGTTTTAATTGGGACTTACAGGAAAGGCTGATTAGGAGTTAATTTTTGATTAAAATGTACAAGCAAATTGTAGTCTAGTCTAGGCTTCTGTCCTTGCGTTGCTGCTGCTGCTGGTGGCTCCGGACAGCGTGCACCGCGCAGTGTTTGATAGCTGGGTGTAATTTTACGGAGCTATGAATGACTTTGTGAGATCAGCTCTGGAGGCCCCCGAGGTGCCGGTGTCCCTGCTGGCGAGCCCCGGGGCAGCGAGAGGCGGCACTGACGGAGCTCACAGGGGCGGCTGCCCTCGGCCCCATCCCGGGCACCGGCGCGGTGCCAAGGAGCCTCTCCCAGCCCTGCCCCGGCTCTCAGCAGCCACGAGCACACAGAGCTCTGCCCCAGGACACTGAGCCCCCGGAGCGCGGCTGGCATCCGCACTGCCTCCAGAAAGGAGAGAGACGGTAGAGGAGAGCAGAGGAGACAGCATTCCCTAATCACCGTGGGCATGCGGCCGTAACTGATCGGATCAAATGAGTACTTGGGGGCAGTAAAATAGGCTCCTAAATGAATTTTAGAGTCGTAGGTGGTTTCAGAGGGCTGCCCCAGTATGCCATGCTGTGATGGAGCATTAGCAGAGGGTGAGTAAGGAATGCTGCAATGAGAAATGTTTGTCAGAGAAGGTCCTCAGACTTGTGGGGCTGTGGCTGCCACAGTGTGTTGGACTTGATTCCCTGCAAAGTGGGCCCTCTGCATCAGTCTGAATGATGCTGATAGGAAGCTCTGGCATCTATGGATAGTACTTAGAGGGATGCTGAAGGGAAAAATAATGAGAAAACACTTAAGACCACTATTCATATTACTGCAGGTACCATTAAGATGTCAGGAAGAACAGAAAATACAAAAATTAAGGGAGTCAGTTGTAACTGCTTGCTTAGAACATTTAAAAATATTATGTTCTCAATTTCTTTTTTTTGTTTCATATTATATTTTTAAAATTTGTGAAAAAATTATTAGTTTTTCATAGTAAAAGAGTGACTTCGAATAAAAATTTGGAACTGTTAATTTGGACTTCTAAAATTGGATTTTCAATTGGATGTTGAAACTCTCAGTTTCTTATAACTGACCTTTTTCCCTACATACAAAATTACTGTTGATGAATCAGCACATTTTTTTATATAAACGTTTCTCTAAAACCACTTGGCAGGCAATGTAAGTATAGACAGCACGTGTGCAGAGATGGAAATTTATGTCTGGACCTGGTATATGTATTGTGGGAGTTGGGATTTTCTTCAGTTTTGCCATGAGTGAAAATTACCTTGCGAATCTTTTCTGTAGATGCATCCTTTGGCTTCCTCAGTGTGCTGCGTTGCTCTGCGGTTTTCTGCCATGTCAACAAAACCTGAGATGAGCATTTCGGGGCGCGGCTGCGCGCTGCCTGCTGCCGTGGGATTGCACAGCGCTGGTGGAACGCTGGCCGCAGAGCAGAGCCAGAGGAGCCCCAGGTGCTGCTGCCCTGCCCGGGCAGTCTCTGGGGGATCCCGGCCCTTTTAGCTACTGGGGTCTGCACTAAACAATTTCACAATCATTCTTCAGGGCAACTGGCAGAAGTTAGCTTTCATTTAGCAAGGAGTGACCTACCGCCTAGAATTCTCACAAATGATGTGTGATCAGTTAACAGTGTTTAAACCACATTTCTCTGCCATCAGATGTGTACTTCAGGGAATTTTCACTGAAACTATTGGAGCTCTTTTCAAGGTTTGGAGAATACAATAGAATATCCAATGCTGGCAACAATTAACTGCTTTTTTGAGATGTCACAACACTTCAAAAATCATCATCTGCTTTAAATTCAGGGGACTGTGGGACTGTTTTGGACACTGCTGTTAGTGAGCACTTCTGTGACAGTGACCTGTGTGTGACCAAGGTAACACTGAGCCAGGAATGCAATCTTGACTTGTGGTTTAGGGACTGGAGGGTGTCCACAGCACCAGATCACACGGTGAGGACTAACTTTCCCCCTGGTGGAGGCTGTGCACCATACCCTGTAGACCTTCAAAGTTCACACTCCAACTACATGGTGATAAGAAGGGTGCTTTTGTAAAGTCCCTCCTGCTGACAAATGGCCTTTGCACAGTCATGCAACTTCAAGAAAATCCAACATCTTATTTAGTAATTGATGACCCATTTGTCCTTTCTTTTTGCACCTTTCTTCATCACAGAAGAACATCCCAATATTTACTCTGGGTTTTCAGTGTAAATGCTGGCACTATGGACACCATTTGTAAGGCTGTGGCAGCCTAGTGTTTGTGTTTTAATGTAAATTTAAATATATCTGGACTATTTCAGAGGCACCAGCATCATCTATGGAGCTCTAAGTTGTTGTACATCTGTGAAAGCAAAATAAGTACCGTGTAACACCTCCCCAGGAATGCTGCCAGGACATTGAGTCAAATCCAACTCACAAGGGTTAAAAGTTTGAGTGTGTGGTTTCCAGTTAATGAGTACAGCTTTTACTCAAGACAAAACAAAAGCTCAGAACAGGTGAATATGGCTTTGAACCACACAAGAATTTCCCTCGTGATTTTTTTTTTAATCTTTAAGATCAATTGAATAATGTAATCAAAATATTTCATAAGAATGGTAAGCTTTAAAGTGTTTTATTCCAGTAGTGTGGCTTGGTAATTTTTTGTCAGCCTGTAACTCAGAATGTGGTAAAAAATTTATTACAGGAATTAGGAATAAAAATTAGTTTAGAATAAAAATTGTTTAGAAACCAACCCCTTGAGAAATTCTTGTGATTTTATCTTGTAGAAACGAATTGGACTCCTTTGGAAAGCTTTGTCACAGAGATGTATTTTGCAAGGAATCAAGTTTTAAAGAGAATTCTAATTAGAGATTAGAATTTTCCATATGAAATTTGACTCTTCTCTATATCTTTATATTTTTATTATAATTAAGAACAACTATAATTGTTGGTTTTTTTTTTTTCTGAAAGATTCTTCCCCGTTTCAGTCTCCATTTTCTAACTACATGAGAGAAAAAAACCCAAAACAATTGGCCAAGTGTTTCAAGGACTTGTTAAGCCCTGAAACCTTCTGAAATCTAACCGTGCAAGACAAAGGAACTGAGCCTGAAGCTTCCCACAGCAATCCTCTGACAGCTGGCTCACCTGGGAACAGAGATGCTCACAAGACTTGTACTGCTGTAAGCAGCAGGATGTTACCTGTGCTGTAAAAAACAGAATAATGATCCTGAGGGTCATTCTTGTCCTAGCTACAGCTGATTTTCCCATCATGGACTAGATTCTTCTCACAGAGATGGTCATGCCCCTCTTTTATCAGACGGAGATCAGACTACAGAAATTTCCAAAAATCTGGATGGAAGTGGAATCCAAACTACAGCTTTATTATTTTGGGTTTAGTGTATTTTGTACAGGTTTTATAGGTCTGAGTTATATTTAGCAATCAAAGGGAGAGTATTTCTTCTCAGGGAATGCAACATTTGTTAACAGATCACGAGAAAATGCTTCAGCACAATCTCTGAGGCTCTGAAAGTCTGCTTGATAATTTTTGCTGCCTAACACTTTTTTATTCTTAATAGGCAGATTTTTACCTTTGCAATAGGCACAAGATCTTGAATTAATAGAAATTCCACCAAGTCAGAATTGACTTTTGGGCAGCTCTTGAGGTGAGGGAGGTAAACTCTAGTGTGTCTACAGTCACGTGCCCATTTTTGCCTGGGAATTAGCCAGCAGTCATAACAGAAAAGAAAGCCAAGTAATTTATGCAACATCTTTGGCATAACACCTTTACATCACTGTGGGAGAATAATTTCTGATGGGAACTAGAACCCTGGAGCACTGCCTTTGTGTATGAGGTGGATGTGCCCTAAAATCACAGTGTCTGATCCCCCTGAGTGGCCAGAGGCAAATCCTTCCCCCACTGCTGCACTGGTGATGAGGATTTGGCTCCATCGAATAAATGACAGCAAAGTCTTGGTTCGCTTCTGAAGGCTTTTACTGGGGATGCAAAATCCTTTACAAGACTGACTATGAATCTTGGCTTCTCCAAAGTGGTGTTCCTGAGAAAGTGCCTAAAAACCGCTTAGACCCCATTGAAGATGGAGTTTAATCCTTTCTGTTCCCAAGTGATTACTTCTTGCTAGAGGAAAATTGGCTGAAATATTCTAATAGTTTCCTGAAGTCAGTATGAATTTGGCTTGAGCTGGTAAACTGCAAAGCTATAGTATCTAAAAACTGGGATGGAACAATAACTATTCCAATATTCCCAAGGAGCATGGGTAAAAAATGAACATGTTCAGGGCTCTGCTTTGTTAATATGGGAGTAGTAATAGATGTGCATTGTGAAATTTAAGATCAGTACTTGTTGCCCTTGTTCTTGCTGTGGTAATCAAAATTATTATATTTTCCCAGTATCATCATACTGATCATCCAAAATGCAAAGGCAGAACATGATGCAGTTCAGTGACTCACAGCAAAGAAAACAATGCTTAATTATCTTTAATAAAAGCTGCATTTTTCAAGAAACTTAAGTCCCAGAACAGCCATGTTGAGGCAATCTGGTATTTATCAGTGAACACAGCCCCTTCGTGGGATATGTAAGTGTTTGCCACAACATATGGGGAAAAACTGATTGATCCCCGAGCATCCACAGCAGTGTGGGGGTTTCTCTCTGGAGGGTGCTCAGCCCTGGCCCACCCCAGTGCTGTAGGTCCCTGGCTTATTCCCTTTCTTCGCCCATGTTTCGTTATGCATGTCAGTGAGAGGACAGGAACGAGCTGTTAGAAACTCTCATTCACCCCAAAAAGCTGCAACCACTCAAAGACCAAATTTAGGCTAATTATTTGATAAGCAATTAGATGGGAGAGGTACATTTCAGGAAAAAATGCATATCCAGAACCAGCAGAGCTGTAATGAGCTGAATTCTGCTGGTTGTGTCTGTGATGTGCAAGCACGTCTGTGAAAGGCTGACTGTTGCTGTAGCCAGGCCTATGGCTGCTCAGTCACCCAGAACCTGCTGTGATTTTTTTGGTAGCAGCAATACTTTACCTCTTTCTTCTACAGACAAAGCTGATTGTCTCCTTCTCAACAGACACAGCCAGCCCTCTTGCTCCAGGAACTGCCTTTTGCCCCTCCCTGTGTGACACCATCATGACAGTCTGTAAGGAGCTGCCCGAGTGAAAAATACAGTAAAAACATGGTTTTTCCAAATAACAGAGAAGAACTTCCAAGCACAGAATTATAGAATTGTTAAGGCTGGATCATCAAGTCCAGCTATCAACACAGCATCAACCTCATGTTCATCATCAAACCATATCCTTAAGTAATACAGCCACATACTTTTTGAACATTTACAAGAATGGTGACTCCATAGTTGCCCTGGGCAGCTGTGCTAGGGCCTTACAACCCTTTCCATGAAGACTTTTTTTCCTAATAGCTAATCTAAACCTCTTGTGGTGCAGCTTGGGGTCATCTCCTCTCATCCTGTCAATGGTTCTTGCAAGTTAGATTCACTGGGAATAATACGGCCCCGATCTTCAAGAAGTATGCGGTCCTTGCCCCTGAGCACTTGTGAGCATCACTCACAGGTTCCTGGGCAGATGCAGTTTGTGAGAAAAGCACAGTGAAGCCCTGAAGTGACACCTGTGGTGAAGGACTGTGAGGTGTTTTGGCATCACGTTCTTCTGGCAGCAGCACATAGCCTTGCTGGCCCAGGGAGTGACCAGGTGATGGGATGAGAACAGACAGCTCAGAGCAAGGGAGGGAAGACCAAAACCACAACTTTGTTTCCCAAACCACTGAAATAATTCTCCTTGCTTTGGCACTGGTTCCCAAGCTTCTCTCTTCGCTTCCATGGGACTTCAGTATGTGTTTAAGCACATGTTTGATTCCTGTCCTGGATTAGGAACCATTGAAAACAGATAAAGTGTCTCGTATAAGGGTATGCAAGCCAAAAGAATGGTTGGCACAGCAACAGCTGAACGATTTCCCCGGTGCAAGAAGCTGGTGTACCCTGAGCAGAAGAGTGCTTGTTTCCCTTGTCTGTCCATCTGATGACTGCCAGGAAGCCCAGCCAGCATCTGGATCCTCCCAGCCACTCAAAGGTGGTCAGCCCTTGCTCAGAGCTGGGAGACTGGGTAGAGACATGTTGTTTTTTGGTAATTTTGCTCACCACTACATTGTATTTATGAAATCTCCAAGTGGACCCAATTTAGCCTTCACTCAGGAATTTTTTTGAGCAATTGTTCCTGCCTCTTAATTTAAATCTGTGTGTTTGATCATGGCTTTTTCTCCAGCCACAGACATATCCAGTGCAGCCCACACAAGCTCTCGAGAAAACCTCTGTAAACTGACACATTTACATGACTTTTGAACATATTATCATAGGTGCTTTGGTCTTGGCCCAACAAGACGCATAGAATTATGGAATAACCTGAGCTGAAACGGACCCATGAGAGCCCTTGAGTCCAGCTCCTGACTCCACGCAGAGCAACTGAAAGTTAAACCATGTATCAGAGAGCTTTCACCAAAGAGTTCTTAAACACTGGCAGGCTAGGGGCAAACTAATAAAGTTGTTAATTTTTGTTACTATAAGTAGCAAGTATGCAATGTTTCATGTTGGTACATAGGCAACTATGTTACAGGTAAGGTTCCAGCACTCAGGAGCGTACATCCTAATTCCCGAGTTTGAGAACCTTTAGAAATAATTAGCAATGGTGAAGATGACTCTTTTGTTCAGCTGTTAGCTTTTAACACTGAGGAGCAAATAGGGTCTTGACTGCCAAAAATGCTGAATAAGTTGAATTTTACAGGAGATGCCATGATGAACAATGCTACCGTGACCTTGCTGTTTATTGGGCTGGGTTTGTAATACCACAGTGTTTCGAAAAAATCATTTCCATATGAGCGCTGGTGTGAGATTTTCCTTTCTGAGCATACCTTCCTCAGCTTGTCATGGTTTTCACTGCCATGGAGCTGTGAGCAGGAACCTATCTGTTTTCAATTGGTTGCCAGAACACTCATATATTTAGACTGTGCATTTAAAACTGATTTATATTGTGGATATGAAGTTGAAGTTACAAACTTTTATTGAATAATCATCATTGGTAAAGAAAAAGCTGAGACATGCTGCAGAGAGATGAAATACCTCTGAACCCATGGGTTTTCATCTGAGTGGTGAAGTACAGAGCCATCTGCTATCATCCTGAGGGCTGAGAAGGGCCTGGAATGTTCCCTCATCAGTCTGCTAGGAGACCTCAGCTGGATACTGAGTGTTATGCTGTATGTGGTAGTGGATGTTGGAAGGAAAATCCTGAATAAGGTCAAACCTCCCTCTGCTTTTCTTGCCATAGTCCTGCTTCAGAGGGAGTTCTGTTCACGGACCATGATACCGTGCTGGGCATGAGGGCAGTGCATGCTGAACCACGTGTGGTTACAGCTAGAAGGTGACTTTTAACACCCCAGGCCTCTGCTGCTCTGTTGGTTCTTGCTGGATGGCACACGCCTTTGGGCACGGATTGGGTGTGGAGAGTGCACTTGTGTTTGGCAAAGGAGCCAAATGTCAGTCCCCTGCTGTGGCGTGACATCTGTGTGCCCATGGGTAAATCATTCAGTTCCTTGGTATGCCTCCACTCATTTCCTGAAAAGTGGCTCACAACTGTACTTCTTAGGGGTTTTACAAAGGAAAATGTACCAGAGAGGGGGAGCTGTGCAGTTTCTACCTGAGCCTTGCAACCACACCAATCCTCCCTGGGGTCCTTGAGTGTTTCACTTCTGCCAGTCGTGGTGGGAGTCCGTGGTCCCCCAGTGCAGAGGAAAGGTTTAGATTACCAACTGTGTGTTCCTTATACTCACATTCACCTGTCAGCTTTGCTCAGTCTCCAGCATGATTAAGTCATCCAGGAATGAGTTGAAAGCGTTGGATTTGTAATTAAAACAGGAACACATGGCTTAGTTTCCTTTTACCTGTTGCAGAAAGTAGAGTGTGGGGCACGTAAGATGTGAAGCTGGATGCAAACTTCCAAGAGGAACTGAATAATCATCTTGGCAGTACTGCCCGGGGCTCACTGGCTGCTTTTGATGCAGCTATAGGGTTACCAGAGGATTGCTCACACCCCTGTGACTGCTGGAATCCTGGGATTTTGATGACATTTCCTTTCACTGTCTGTATCTCTTCTATTCATTTGTAAGAGGGCATAAGTTTCTAATTAGGTTAAAGGTGTCCTAGCCATGTTGTTCCCTCAGATTCTTTCTCAAGGAATGAAAACTGAAAAGAACAGTGTCTTGACAGAATTTTGGCTCTGGTCTTTGGCTGGTATTGAATCAAAATGTGGTGTGAAAAGTGTAGGCTTACTGTTTCCATCTGCAGTGAGTAATAATGGATTGCAGTGTTTGGTTTGAGTATCAGCTGCCTTTGCAGCTCAAACCCAGCATTTGTGTGTCTGTCTGGGGTTTCTCTGGGGTTGGTTCTGCACACAGGTGCTCAGGTCAGTTTCCAGGGGCACAGCTGGCACCCACAGGGCTCCATCACACC
The DNA here is from genome assembly GCA_024865655.1 of Emberiza elegans. Taxonomy (NCBI): domain Eukaryota; kingdom Metazoa; phylum Chordata; class Aves; order Passeriformes; family Fringillidae; genus Emberiza; species Emberiza elegans. The sequence continues at coordinate 87,561,054 of JALJVW010000206.1, read as the reverse complement.
GCTGGCACCAGGGATCCAAGCACAGGCTGAGCCACCCCCAAACAAGGCCGTTATTTGGGCAAGCTTTGTAACAGCTCAGCCTGCCTCAAAGACCCCCTTGACAAATTTCAGTGGCTCGTGCTTGCAGAGAGCTGCCTGAGCATCCTCTGCTCTGGATGTGCCTCCACAGACCGTTGGGCAGTGCAAGAGAAATGAGTGAGGCAAAGGTGTTTGGTACTGTGAGGTATCAGCAGGTGCTTTGCCTGCTGCTTTGGGCATGCCACAGCCACAGTCAGAGGCTAAATCTCATGTTAAAAGGGAAACTGTTATTTGCTTATGGAAAGACAGGTAAAATGGGGCATATATTTAAGTCACACAGAGAAGCTACTGGAAAGCAAAAGACAGAGATCAATTCTCTCAAGCTGGGGGCCTCAACTGCAATTAAAAATCTCTTTTACTCTATTTTATTTGCACTTTTATCAGGAGCTTGTTTTGTTAAATTCCTAGAGGTGTCGGTGCCTATGGCAGGAATGAGGCCGCGCAATGTTTCATTGCCTGCTGCACTCGCCATGATAAAACTGCTCGTGCTAGTATGTATGTTTATTTATATACCCAGGAAACTCTTCTTGCAGTTTACTTTTGCTTGGTCCAATTGTACATTCTCCATCAAATTACTAAACCTTGGTATCCCACTGGAAACCACCCTCTATCCTCAATTTGCTCAAAGACTGACCTAAGCAGGAGCGTTTCGATATCAATTCCAGACTCTGACTTGTTGAAAGCATATCTCGCTCCAGATTTAAGACTGTAACTTGGTAACTTGGATGTGTGTCATGTTTGTGTGTTGATTGTTTGTGGCACAGGTATTTAGGCTGCTAATGCAGCAGAAGAATTCAGAACTGTCCTTGTTACTGTCAGACAAAAGATCACTAAGGTTTGGAACAGAAATATTTGTTTGTGAAATTTCCTCCTTTGGTTTTTCCCTCAATCACTTTTCTGACCTAGGTCCAGGGTTGGTACCAGCTGGTGCCAGGAGATCCAAGGCCCTCAGGCCTCCTCACAGGCTGTGCCGCAGTGCTGGGTTGTCTGGCTGTGTTGCAGCTGGAGAAGGATGTAAAACTCCCTGGGACACCTTGCTGGGTGACACCATTGTCACCTTGTCTGCGGCTGACAGTGAGGTAGCAGGAAGGGAACAGAGCGTCTTGTTTTCTGAAACAGATAGAACTGAAATTATTTGGCTGAACACTTTTCACCAAGTTCTAATTTTAATATTTTAAGGTTGTATTAAAATGTATACTGATGTACAATCTTCTGGAGTCCCTCATCCATAGCTGTGAAAATCCACATCTTTTCCACAGAGAGGTAGTGTTGTTGTGCCTGTCATTTTAGATTTGAATTCTGGTCATTTAAAATGCATTTTTCCATTTGATTTGTGTGCTACTTTAGTTTTCTATTCTCTGCATACATAACAGTAATGCTAATTCCAAACAATTATTATGATAATAGTATGAAGGACTGATGGGTACTATGAGCTGTCGGAAGAACCAGAGGCATGTCTGATATGAAAATAACATGACTTTATGTGATAACCAAATAAAATATGTTGTGAAATTCCTTTTGGGTGACAAGAGCAAGAACAAAAAGCAGATTCTGTGTTTGTTGGAGACATACATCATGTTTCACTGGTGAAAGCAAACAGAGCAGGCAATGCATTTGAGTGGGGCTGTAGTTGTATACAATGAGCTCATCCGGGTCCAGGTGCAGCCATCAAGGAAACATTTGACACCATGAAGTTCCTTAAGCTTCAAATGCTGGTATTTCTAGAAAGTGAGTGATTTAATGTAAGTGTAAATACCAGGCAACAAAGGGAGCTGCTTTTCATAGCTTGGGAAGACGTGTGCATGCTCAATATAAATACAATTAACCATTTCATACCTTTGCACACCAAGAAAAGGTTTGATGGTATAGGAACTGTGACATAAGCCCTCTGTACTCTCTTGATACTTGAAACTGTGACAGCATTGCCTGCAGTTTTGCCTAAAACTAGATGTGAGCTTCTGCCTGCAAAACAGCCCTCACGCCTCCGGCCCCACAGCGGAGGCTGTTCCCAGCTGCTCTTTGCAGACTCAGCTTGGTGACTTTCCTGTCTTCACACTCCTGGGCTCTTTCCTAGAGCCAGCCTAGAAGGGTGTCCAGACCACGGCAGTTCCCGTCCATGGCGTGTCGGAGGGGAACCGTGGCTGTCATCCTGCCCAGGATGGAGGGGCCCTGGCCGGGACCCAGGGCGCCGTGCCTGGGCAGGAGTGGCCTCTGCAGGGGCTGGGAGCAGCAGATGCCCACCAGCTGTTGGGTGTCTGTGAGTGCACCCAACGCAAAGAAAAAGTGTAAGAAAAAGCCTGATAGTTTGTGTTCATGGATGTGTTGAGAACTGGACTTGGGTAAGGAAATTGCTTTAAGCTAAGCAAAAAATTGATTTAATATTAGAAAGGAAGACAGCCTCCGACTGCATTCTAAATTATTTTTTTTTCTACATTGGAGAGCAGGAATTAGTATTTTTTTCACTCTTTGCCTCCTTTTTAAAATTATTTTTAAGCAGTCTATCAAATTGGTAAAGAAAAAAGACAATAAATGATCCCTTTGTAATGTTGTTAAGTGGGGGGGACATCAATGTAATTTAACACATTAAGGAGGGGAATTAAATAAAAGTTGGTTAACAAAACTCTAGGCCAAACTCTACTGTCTGCAAATGTTTATTCTCTTAAATACAGATACCGAATCTCTTCCAGTTCTAAAGGCTGTTTTACACTTCTTTCTCATTTTCTAGAGAAAACTCCTCATGAATATTTTAAAAATTCTTATGTTTTGGCCTTCACTGGCATATTTAGATCCTGAAATGTATTGGTCATACCTTTGTGCAGGACTGGAAATAAATTACCCTGGGTCAAGTTCTGTTTATACAGTGGACTGCTCTTGCAGAATTACCTCCTTGACTTAATAACTTCCTTTCGGATGACATTTCTGCCAGAAAGAAGACAAATTGGCTAAGGTCAGCGTGCGGATCAGCTCAGCGTGTAGGAGGAAATTGTAGCGGATCAGCCAAATTGCGATGGCTCTGGCTGGTGGCACTGAGCCCCACAGCCCAGGGCTCTGCAGCAGGGTCGTGCTGCAGCGTGGCCAAACCAACCTTTCTGGAGCAGACAGAACTCAGCTGGAGCAGAGGCTGTGAATTAGATCAGCACAGGGATCCTTTTGGATCTACACTGAGTGTGCAGCTGCCTTTCAGACCGCCTGTGTTAAACGCAGCGATACCCAGCTCTACCAAAGTGCTCGTGGGTCTCTGCAGATGGCACACTGTGAGATTTTCCTGCATGCTCCTCTCAATCATTCCTGCAACCTTCTTTGAAATTGTTGTCTTACAAGTATCTGGGAGCTGACAGCTTGCAGCTGAGCCTGTTCTCATCATCCACAACGGCAGGGGGGAGGATGCTGAATTTGCTTCCTGATGAGTAACATTGAGGAACAGGAATGAAGGATTGGATGCAGATCCCGTAATCCCACTCTTGATGAGTACCTTGGTGCTGCTCTTTGTAGATCTGGATGTTATAATAGACCACATTATGTTAAATAGAACATGTTATGTTATACAGAACATATTATGTGTTTGTTATATATTTAACATTATTTATTTTACTTACACACGTGAAGCCAAACAAAACTGAGTTGTGAGGAACAGTTCTGCTGAAGTCAGTGGCTTTATATTGTACGGAATTGGTTGTAAGAGAGCAGTGGAAGCTGCAGGTATTGGCCAGAGTGGAGCCAAAACCTTTGCAGAGCCTTTGCAGAAAATGCTTGAGAAGCTGAGCTGCCCCTGGGCCCCCTGCCCATCTCACAACCTGCCCTGGCAACATTGCCTGGGGCAGGGGCAGTGTGAGCCACATTTGCAAGCGCTGTTACTGCACCTCAGCCCCCTCCAAAGTGCACTCCCATAGCCCAAGCACAGAGGGAAAAGCCAACAGCCAAACTGCAAAACATTTAAAATGGTGGCGTTACACTTTCCCATTGCAAATTCTTCTATTCCTTCTGTGTTCGACAACAAAAGAAATACAAAGGCCTCCTTTTAATTAAGCTCTTTATCCTTTGAAGTTATTTTGGACTTTTTTTCACATCGGTGATGTAATTTATGTAAATAATCATCTATCTATGAAAGGAGTGTGTCTGTCAAAAGCTGAAATAAAAAACATCCGTCATTTTGAAGTGATTAACATTCTCCAGATGTTTAAATCATCGGATTTCAGGAGTTTCCCTTTGTTGTGATAATGATATAGTATCCAGAACAAGAATGTTTACTTTTTTGTAGGGGTCAAACATAGATTTTTCACAATCCTATTAAAGCAAGCAGTTTATTGTAATTGTATGTACAGATGAAAGCATATGCTGTTATTATTATTTCCCTTAATTGTAAACTGCTGCTGGTAATTTTACTGTAAAGCTGAAACAAAAGGAACATACTTGAAAGGACCACCACTGCCCACTTGTGTAATCAATTTATAGACGTCAAGTTTGTACCAAGATGGTTATCCCTCTCCCCGGAGCCCTGGTGACAGGCTACCACCCTGCAGCGCAGTCTCTGCTTTGGGGGCTGCCAGGGAGTACAGGAGATGTAGCTGATAATGATTAGTGACAGCTCTGAACCGCTGCACTCCGAACGCGCTCAGCTTCAGGCTGCAGGGAGGAGGTGAGACACGCGTTCCTTCCTGCTGCTGGACCCTGCGGCCGACCAAGAGAATTTTGCCCGTCCTTCCCTGGCCAGCCCACTGTGGTGACTGGAACAGCAGCAGCCTGATGTAAGGAAAAGGAGGGGTATAATCTTGAAAAAGGGGTATGTGTGAAAAATGGACCATTTTCTTTTGCTCCCATAGTCCTTGCAGAGCAACACCCTTCAATTCATAAAACTGGCCAACACACAAGATGTGTAGACCTGAAAAGTCACCCCAAGAGCAAAGTCCTCAGAGTTGGAGAGATCTCATGGGCTGATGGGTAACAGCAACTGGCCAACCTCCTTCAATGTTTGTTTTTAACAGAACCTCTCCTGAAATATAAATTTAGAAAAAAAAAATATCCCTGGAAAAATACTAGATAGTTGTTCCACACAAATAACCACAGCATCTACCCCAAGATTTCAACTGAGCTAAAACTTTAACTGAGGATTGTTCAAAATATAACATATTTTCAGTTGATGGAAGGTTTTTGTCAAATGAGCAGATACACCCTGGGGGCATGTTGCAAAGACAGAGGCAAGCCGGGCCTGTGACCACTGCTGCTCTCTGCCTCCAGTTTCCCCTCAGGGACGGTTTTGGCACTCATCCCCTCTCTGGCTCCAAATGGGCTGTCCTTAGAAAGAGACACAACCTATTGGAGCAATTTCTTCTGTGTCCCACCCAGATGAGCTGGTGGCTGGTGGCTGATTTTTTAGTGATCAGGTCCTCCAAGCTGACATTTTGAAAAACACATCTGAGGAATAGGTGAGTTACAGACATGCACTAAATACCTGTTCTGCTGCATTTGCAGTTTCCAGCACCAGGAAATATTAGTTCTGTTATTTTTCCACTGCCTGTTTTTGCACACAGTCAACAGGACTAGCCTTCTAAGACAACATCACATGATACTACATCACATCACACTGCATCACATCACATCGCATCGCACAGTAAGTGTTACATCAATTTACATGGCACTACATGGCACAGCCTGGGCCCTGTGTTCCCAGGGCCTACCACACCACGGTAGCTGGGGATTTGGTGCATTTCCATTCACCATGGTTGTAGGGATGTGCCACTGGCCCATGGAAGTGTGTTTTACTGGGTTAGCTGGCATAGTTCCTGCTTGCAAATGGACTATGGGGCAAAGCAGCTATTTCAGAGCAGTAGCAATGAAAGGAAAGAGGTCTGTGCCTGTGGCATCCTGCAGATGTGCTGATGTGCTCCTGAGTCCAAACTGCTGGCTGGCTCTGTGGCTGGACTGGAGTAGGGTGGCCCTGGTGCTGCTCTGCCACCAGGCTGGGGGGTCAGGGTGAACCCTGGGGTCTGCCAGGCACCAGCCCCCTCAGCTGTGCTTCACACCTCCAGAGATGGCTTGGGAGGAGCTCTAAAATACAGTATGCTAGCAACACAGATAACTTCTGGAAATAAATTGTATAAATACAAATTCTTGGCTAAACTCTGAGTTTCAGGCAAACTAAACTCAACTCCAGCACCCAAACACCCACCAGTGCTTCTGGCTTACTTCAGTCCTTGAGCAAATTACTTCAACGCTATTTTTCATGTAACTGCAGATCTGATATGTACATAGAGCCAGATGGCAACCAGCCAGCTTCATCTGCCTTCTTTCAACTTCATACTTGTAACTAAAGTTCACACAATATTTTCAGAGACATCCATCCCCCCCATCCCCCCAAAAAAAAAAAAAAAAAAAAAAAAAAAAAAAAAAAAAAAAAAAAAAGAAAAAGAAAAAGCATGAGGAAGGCAATGGGAAGATAAAAGACAAACACAAAATGCAGTTCACTTAAAAATATCTCTGCTTGATGGAGGCTAAAAGGTGGCAGCTGTGCCAAAGTAGTGGACCCTAAATCGTTGAGCAAAAAAGAGCAGGGAAGACTCTGATTGCTCCCAGTACTGTGGTGAATGTGTGCTCTCAGCCACAAATCAAGCAAGCTTAAAAAAAAAAAAAAAACCCTGTAAAAAAAAGACTCAATCAAGGCAATAATGGCCTCCACTTCACAATCAGACAAGTGCTTCTACTTCAGAAATCCTACCATTTATGGCTGATTGCTAACCCTGGCCTCATTTCTAATCTAAAGGGTGAGTAATAATTTGGAAAAGGAATTATAACAACTTCCCAACCATTTGGTAAATCGTCATTACTTTAAAGGGGTGTTGGGGAGCTGTTGCTGTTTGTCAGATATTTTTTTCCTGCTACAGCTCTCCTACTTCCACCACTTCTTTTCTCCTTTATCTCATACTGGAAGGGAAGTAATGTACAGTGGAAATATGTAAGAAAGAAAAGTCTGGAGGGATCCTTTGACCATGGGACTCTACCATGTAGAAGTTAACATGAAGCACAGAAAGGTGCAATGGCTCTTCCCTTTGTATGGTGCCCAGAGATTCATGCAGGGATCAGTGGGGCACTGAGCATTGTTCTCAGCCCAGGGGCTCCTGCATGAGTTCCCTAGAGTGGGAAACCTGCATTAGGAGCTTCCCAAGGGAAAGGATGAGGACCACGCATGCAGGTGGGTGGGTGATGCTGGGGTGCTGGTGCCTGCTGCCCACCTGAGCCTCCACTGGAGCCCCCCTGGCCTTTGGCCTCCCCTGGTCAGGGGCCACCCAGTTGGATGTAGCTGGTGCTTTGTCCCAGTCCTGCCTGGAGTGTCTGGAGTAGGCAGAGAGACATTAACCATTTGACCCATAGGCTATCCTGATGGGAAGTACCAAGTCTGGAACCCTGAGCTCCATTTATTGCATTTATTTTCTGGTTCAAGGCAGGGAGAACTGCATCTGTAAATATTTCAGTATTTATGTGAATATTTTTTCCATCTTCTGCAAGTCTATTGTGATTTTCACATGCACATCAGAGCTGATCATAGAGGTTATTCCAACCAAAGCAATTCTGTGATTCCAGGGTTTTCTAGGGAGAAAATATCAAAACAGAGGACTTGGACAATGTTCCTTCTGGCCATCACCTGTGAGGGGGCCACAGCTGCCCTGGGCAGAACTAAGGACTTTGCCTGGTGCTGCTGTTCTCACTGACAGAGTGTTTAAAAACAGATAAAACGTGATGCAGAAAAAAGAATCGGGGGGACCTGTGCTGGGGGAGACCTGTGCACAGCTTCACCTGGGTTACCTATTCTAATCCTGTGGAAATCATTGTGATGTTTTGATAATAGCAGACATTTGCCATCAAAATACCTCTTATTTCAATGATTCAAGGACAAAATGGGATGGTATTGTCTCCCTGTGAGAGAGGAGTGAGAGAGAATGTGAGATGTTTTATGAAAGGTATGATCAGTGTGTTCAGAAAATGACAAAATTTCCTTCCTGTCTTGGGAGGTAACTGGCTGTGCAGCAGAGTCCCTTACTCTTGGTCTGTGCTGTGAAGGGATCTGTGTCTCAGTTATTTATGTCTGTATTTTAAATATGATTTGAAAAGAGACTGATTCAAAAATTTTCAATGACCCAGTGAAATCTGAACTACTTACAGCAAGACAAGAAGTATAATGCTTCAATCAAAATAGCAACTTGGAATGTGTTTTATTAAACAGAGTTCATTTAATACTACCCCAGAGTGCTGTGGATGTGAAAACACATTCTTGAATTGGAACTTTCATATCTAGGTAATAGGAATGAAAGGAAAATTGTCATTTTTAATATTGTACATTTTGGGACAAATTCTGGTCTCATACAGAACTACCCACAGCATTCCTGAGTATTTTCCAAAACTGGTGTGTCCCTGGATCCTGTATGTAACTACGAGGTGAATATGTTACAGGAAAAACAAGTAGACCCTGCACAGAGCTCTAAGTGAAATCCTGACAGATTTAGCTTTCATATCATTCTCTCTGCAGCATTTTCAAGGTGTTTCAAGTGAGAGAAAACAAAACAAGTCTGACTAAGTGCAATTGAAGAAAACTCTCAAATAAGACATCAAGGGATGCAAAATAACAGAAAAAAGTGGATTATTTATATAAACTCTGGATGAATTTCCCTTGTAAATATGTCTTGATTTTTGCTAGCAATATTATGCAAAAATATTTAAATGAGCAGGTTATAAAAGAGGAGGGCTGCCTGTGTAACATGGATGCTCAATCTATCGGGGACGAGCAGTTGGGAAGTGATGGGGCCATCTACATCTCCATTAGTGGACAACTGCTGACCATCCCAAGGAAAGCAGGTTTTTCCTTGCCCGTTGTTCGGTGTTTCGGGAGTTTAAACGGCTTCCGCTATCAGCCGGAGCGTGAGCGGGGAGGCACACGGGCTGGTTTTTCCCGGACGCCCGGCGAGCGGGACCGGCGGCTGCGGGCGCTCAGCGCTCGTCCGTGCCCACGCTGGGCCTCGACCCCGCGCCGGGCCCCGGTCCCCCTCGGGCCCCCGCCGCCAGGCACGCACCGGGACACGGAGCCACGGAGGGACTGGCGGAGCAGGGCACGCGCGGAGAGCTACGCTCCCTGCTCAGGGTTGAAATACGATAAAAAAGAACTTACTAGGTCCTTATTTAGAGACACGAAAAATCCTGTTCCGTTCACACGGAGGAACTCCAGTGCCTGTACGAATGAGGTCTCACCCTCTGTTAGTGCTGGTCGCGCCGGCACCTTCCACCTCTGCCCGAATCCCCGAGACAGAGGGAGGGCGTCAGCCGAGCACCGAGGGGACGTGTCGAGCATCGGGCTCTGCCTCCGCGGCATCGCGCTCACCGCCTGCTGCGGGCTGGGGCAGAGCCGGGCGGTTCGGAACGGAGCGGAGCCGGGCGGTTTGGGCTGAGACAGAGCCGGGCGGTTCGGAACGGAGCGGAGCGGAGCAGGGAGGTTTGGGCTGAGACAGAGCCGGGCGGTTCGGAATGGGGCAGAGCCGGGCAGTGCGGGATGCGGCAGAGTGGGTGTCCTCTGGCAGCTGGGCCAAGCACCCACCAACCAGGCTCTGAGCTGTCAGAACTGCTCCGCAAAAATCACAATTACAACTATAAAAGCTGAATTTGAGAAAGGTATTTCTCTTTTCTTGGAATCCTGCAGAAAATAAAAACAAGCTTTTCCCTTCCAGAATAAAATTGACCAAAATAGCATATCTGCTCAGGTACCATAAATAAACTGCATCCAGAAAGCAGAACAAGATCTTTCATGTAATCTCTATATGGAATTTGGGTGTCATTCTCTGATTTAAGAAAAACAAAAAGCTGAAAATTCTCTGGCCTTGATCTCAGGTAGCTACCTGCTGCCACACCACTGCCAACACAGCATGTTTGACAGCAATTCTTGCCAGCTTTATTTTCTCCTGGTGTGAAAAATGAAGTGAGCAGCTCAGGAAATTTAGGTATTTATATAATTTTTAAAGACACAATTTTTTTAAAGGCCCACCTTTTCAAAAAAAAAAAAAAACAACACCCTGGGGTATTTTTTTCAACGATGGGTAGATCAGAAGTGAAACATCTCCCATAATATCCCACTATGTAAAATCAAATTCACAAGATATTACAAAGTAATTGTGTATTTTCAGTAACTGAATGTACTGAAGAGCTACTAAGCCTCCAGTGCATTATACATATAATATGACAAATTAAAAAACTTGAGACTGATTAAATTAAATTGAGACTTGGTTAAATTCAAGTAAGCCCTGGCAGGAGTGGAAGCTGAGAGGTACAAAGCCACCCTGGTCTGGAGATGTTTAACCCCATGTGAGAACGCTTGATTTCACTGCACTCTGCAGCTGCTACTGCCATGCTCTTGTAAACCATTTTAAGTATCTGAATTTCAGACGAACACTTGTGCTCCTGACATCTGTGATTTGCATGTACAGAATTATCCCAGCGAATGGGTCAAGTGACTTTGTGCCCAAGAGCATGGATGCGCTGGGGAGCACAACTGGCTGGGAACCTGTGGCACAGCCAGAGGGAATGGTGTGGTGCTGATTTGAGTAGTTTCCTGGTGTGGATGTGAAATGCTATGGGGTGGGAAATGACAATCAGTTCCTGGAGTGAATGAACCCATCTGTGTCCCCTGAAAAAACTGAGTGCACAGGGAGTGAAATTGTAATTTAAAAAAATAAAAACAAGCTTTTCCTTCCAGAATAAAATTGACCAAAATAGCATATCTGCTCAGGTACCATAAATAAACTGCATCCAGAAAGCAGAACAAGATCTTTCATGTAATCTCTATATGGAATTTGGGTGTCATTCTCTGATTTAAGAAAAACAAAAAGCTGAAAATTCTCTGGCCTTGATCTCAGGTAGCTACCTGCTGCCACACCACTGCCAACACAGCATGTTTGACAGCAATTCTTGCCAGCTTTATTTTCTCCTGGTGTGAAAAAATGAAGTGAGCAGCTCAGGAAATTTAGGTATTTATATAATTTTTAAAGACACAATTTTTTTAAAGGCCCACCTTTTCAAAAAAAAAAACAACACCCTGGGGTATTTTCAACGATGGGTAGATCAGAAGTGAAACATCTCCCATAATATCCCACTATGTAAAATCAAATTCACAAGATATTACAAAGTAATTGTGTATTTTCAGTAACTGAATGTACTGAAGAGCTACTAAGCCTCCAGTGCATTATACATATAATATGACAAATTAAAAAACTTGAGACTGATTAAATTAAATTGAGACTTGGTTAAATTCAAGTAAGCCCTGGCAGGAGTGGAAGCTGAGAGGTACAAAGCCACCCTGGTCTGGAGATGTTTAACCCCATGTGAGAACGCTGATTTCACTGCACTCTGCAGCTGCTACTGCCATGCTCTTGTAAACCATTTTAAGTATCTGAATTTCAGACGAACACTTGTGCTCCTGACATCTGTGATTTGCATGTACAGAATTATCCCAGCGAATGGGTCAAGTGACTTTGTGCCCAAGAGCATGGATGCGCTGGGGAGCACAACTGGCTGGGAACCTGTGGCACAGCCAGAGGGAATGGTGTGGTGCTGATTTGAGTAGTTTCCTGGTGTGGATGTGAAATGCTATGGGGTGGGAAATGACAATCAGTTCCTGGAGTGAATGAACCCATCTGTGTCCCCTGAAAAAACTGAGTGCACAGGGAGTGAAATTGTAATTTAAAAAAATTTAACACAGTGAGAGCAAGTATAAAAATACCTTTTAGATTAATTAAGTGGCTAAGCACACTTACAAATGATAAAGATTTGACAGTTTTAGGAGTCTTGTTGCTTATTGGTGAATTTCCCTGCAGCCATAAGCCCCAGAATCCCCTTTTCAAGGGTGCTGCCTCCAGCTGCCTCTGGACGCTCTTCCCAATTGCTGCCTGTGCCCTGCACATTGACAGCCCAACAGAATCCCATACAGCAGCTGGAAATAAAACACAGCTTGATAAAATTAACCTCAAAATGAGCTGGTGCAACTTGGGTGAGCATGGGGCAAGGTGTAAGGGCAGCGGTGCATGGAGAAAGGTGTTGCTGGTCCCAGAAACCTCCTCAGCATCACCCTCTGCAACCTTGGATGGATGCAAACAGTTAGGGTAACATTTTTGTGTTAAGAGGTCTTCCTGAATTTTTTATCATTTTTCAGAGGAATGTGGGATCAGTTTCTGACAAACTGTATTTCTCAGAATGTAAATACTGTAGTGCTGTTACACAGGGTGAGGCTTTGGGCTGTTACAGGGTCTGTGGGCACTGCTTGTGGTTGGTGCTGGTGTCGTCAGTCCCTTGAGACATGTCCAACAGAGCAGTGCCAGACATTTTAAGAAATGTCACGTGCAGAGGAGGGTTCAGACTATTCTGAACAAACTCCCTGAAATCCACAAGCAACAACTACCTCCTCTGTGTGCAAGATGTGCCCCCCAGGTGGTGAAAAGGGATCTGCAGGAATAGTGGGACTCCCAGCAGTGGGGATGGCAACAGGGGTTCCCCCAGGGCTTTGCTAAGGCAGCAGCTTGGGGAGGACCCTCTGCATGGAGGCAGATGCTGCTTTTTGTTGATGGAAGCCCTGGAGTTTCAGTTCAGTCCAGACAGGCAGCTGACCCTCAGAGTGGAGAGGAAGGTCTGTGGAAAATGGTGACTGCAAAGGTCTGACACAAGCCCGCATCCCGACAATGCTGCAGTAACACCTGCGGCAGAAGCCATGTCCCCACACCTGAGGAGCTGCTGTGCTTTGCCTTGCTGTGGGCTGCTCCCACCACCTGCCTGCTGCCCCATGGGCTGTGGGACTCCAGTTTTGTTCACACAGCTCCTGGCCAGCAGTTCTGCACTGTTAGAAATTATGCCCCTGGGTTGAGTCATACTTTAGCCAGTCCGCCCAAACGCACATGAGGTGTGAAACCAGTGCACACAGCGCTACTTTGGAGGGTTTCTGTGGAATTTCCACCACATGTATTGGATGGTCTTCAGTCTTCAATGCTTGTCTTCCCCTTCCCGAAGGAGAAATCTGCAGAGCCAGCTGGTTCTGCAAAACCCAGAAGTTGGAAGTGAAATGCTGCCACAGAGAACACAGTGAAAAGCTGCAACAAACCAGTTATTTCTAAGATAACTGATGGAGTACCACTTTGTTAATTTAACAGTACACTTTAAAAACTCCCAAAACATTCTACGGCTTTGTTCTCTGTGTCCTGTAGCTACACCTGCTCACTATTCTGTTAATTACCTTTTTTTCTGGTCAATGTCCATGAGAATATTACTACTTGGGGCACAGGAGTATATAAATCTCTTAAAAAGAGAATTACAGTAACTTTTTCAGTTTGCCATTTGCTTCCAAATGTCTTAGTCTATATCATGATTCCAGCAAACAGACCAAGACTGCTTTCAGTATCATCCTGGGGTTCCAGCTCTCTGCTGGGATCAGCCTGTTCCTGAGCAGTCCGTCTCTTTCTTCTATGCATGTACACAGAGTGGCTCTTCTCTGGCCCCTTGGGAAACAACGTGTCTGCAGCAGGGACAGCAGCTTCCAGAGCCAGCTCCAAGCCTTTGTGGAATCTAGACAGAAATAATTCTGTAGTTACTGTTTTTATACATTTGCTCAGGATCTGAAAATTACTCTGAGAAATGAATGCTTTTAGAAAGTAATCAAAACATACAAGGGGAGAAAAGTGGTTACTAACATTTTACTTAATAGTGAAGAAAAATTAGATGTCATGAACAGAACTGGTGCTTCCTGACAAACCTGTCAATCCTCCTTATGTTTTCTTCCATTTTCTGATTGGCTACATGTACCAAAAATTCAATATATTCTTCAGAGACCATCAATCTCCCTTTGTGGCTCAATGGAACTTCTAAGCAGTGAGTGCTCCGCACAGCCTGAAAACACACACATGATTTACCTGGAATAATTTTTTAGTTTATGAAGGTTATTTAAATAATGTAGGGAGTTCATTATAGTAAAAAACCTGCTTATCCATACGATTATTTAGGTTGCTGTCACCTAAAGCAGCAAGCTATTTCTTTGCTATAGCATGCCCTGTGACAGCTCCTAAGCACCAGTCAGGTCTTGGCTGATACAAAAATCAAGTTTAACATAACAACACAACTTAATTACATCCCTCACAGTAGCAGAGTACTTACCATTGTAATTTTTCCTCCTCTGCCAACTGTAATACCAGAGTTCCTGAACCCAGAGTCAATAGCCACTGAATGCTGCAGAAAAAATAAATACTTAAACAGGTCTTGTACACTTTCACAGCAAAAAATATTTATGGACGCCTTGCAATGCAACATACAATCTCAATTTTGCAAAAAACATATTCAAATAATCTACCCAGACTTATTAAAAACAGTTACATTAAAATACTTTTTAAGATCAAACCCACAAATGGTGGGCGGTTTTCAGAGGCCCACGGTGGATCCTAACTGAATCCATCAGTGCAGAAGGGATGCAATGTCTCTCTGGGCACTGAACTATCCCAATGAGCTGGAACTTCACAGACAGTCGTGCCACGCACTGACAATGATGAGCGCAGCTGCACTCTACGTGAGTCCCTCAGCTCTTCTGCACTAATGCCAAAACAAGCCCAGCACAGCACACATCACCCTCTGCAGTCATACTGGAAAAGCAGAAGGCAAAGGCATCATTCAGTGCACTGAAAACGGAGCCAAATGGCCTGGCTGGTAGCAACATACCACCTAAAATCCAGCCCCTTCAGCCAGTGAGAGCAGCCCAGGCCCCTCAGGCAGCGTTTCATGCAGCAGTCTGCTTCAGCTTGAAGACTGAATTGCAGGTGAGTCTTTTTTCTTTCTAAGTACAGTAAAACCCTCACCAAGCTTAAAGCTGTGTTTTTTCATCAGCTTACTTTACTACTCTAATTATTAAACACACAGCACACCTGGGACTGTTTCTAAGTGCAACTGCTTACCCAGGAGCCAACACTTTTATTTTTGCAGGCAAGAATGTAACAGAACAATGCCACATTGTACTTGACGTGGCTTTACCAGCAGCTGCGCATCCTGCAGCTCTCGACACAGCACGTGAAGAACAAATGGTTCAAACTTGAACACAACATCACCAGTGGCTTTCTTGAGTGCTGTCATCTGGAAAATATACCAAAATATTTATATAAAAATCAGAGTACTTCCTCTCGTAAGAGTTAACAACACCCTACTGCATACTCCTTGGCCTGAAACTTTAGCAAACTTTGCTTTGCTGGAACAAATACTAATGAAAACAAATATTCTGGAGAACACTCCTGTGCATGTGTGAAAATGTATACATATGGTAAAGTGGACTACAATTTGAGTGAGAACATGCTGATCTTGCAACTGCCTCTGTTGTGGGACAAAGCAATATATGCAAAGAGTAGATTATTTTGAAAGCATACTAAAAATGAAAAACCGTGCACTATAGATGTTTTTAATTTCAGGGTATTTAATGATACTAAATTAACAATGCTATACAAGAGATTCCCTGTTACACCACCTTGAGGTATCTGTCTCCTAGCAGAGCAAGCTGGGCTCAAAAGATTTTTTTTAATTCAGGAGTTTTAAATATGACTCCAGACAGCATGAAATTATACACATTTCTGGAATATCAGCTGCCTTTATAACTATGCAGAGAATTTGATAGTGAGTTAAAAAGCATTCTCTTAAAATACACCTGAAGAATTTATTAAGCAATACATCTAAGGAAAAGTTAATGTTGAGAGTCGAGTATCAATTCATGTTAGTAGCAGGAATAAAAACCCTTTGACACCATGTGTTTTTTATGACAACTGGAGAATTTCCATGAATAAAAATAAAGGCTGTATCTCACTGTGCCCTTACCACATCACCTTTGACACACGGGTCATGTGTTACCAGGAGCCACGTGCAGTTCTTCTTCTGGATGCCCGTGCCGTCTGTGTCCTAGTGATGGACAGAAACCATTAAAGTTGCTCGGCAGCTCGGTGAGGTTTAATCTCGTGCTGCTACAAAAACGCTCCTTGGAAATAAAGAAGCAGCCCCTTGAAGCAAGAGCCAATTCACACCGCGGCCAGACCCACTGCCACGATCACCCTGCCGGTCCTGTCCCTCACGCACCGTCACCATCCCCTGCCGGTCCCGTCCCTCACGCACCATCACCATCCCCTGCCGGCCCCGACCCTCACGCACCGTCACCATCCCCTGCCGGTCACTGCCACGGTCACCCTGCTGGTCCCTCACGCACCGTCACCATCCCCTGCCGGTCCCGTCCCTCACGCACCGTCACCATCCCCCTGCCGGTCGCTCACGCACCGTCACCATCCCCCTGCCGGTCCCGTCCCTCACGCACCGTCACCATCCCCTGCCGGTCCCGTCCCTCACGCACCGTCACCATCCCCTGCCGGTCCCTCACGCACCGTCACCATCCCCTGCCGGTCCCGTCCCTCACGCACCGTCACCATCCCCTGCCGGCCCCGACCCGCACCACCGTCACCATCCCCTGCCGGTCCCGACCCTCACGCACCGTCACCATCCCCTGCCGGTCCCTCCCTCACGCACCGTCACCATCCCCTGCCGGCCCCGTCCCTCACGCACCGTCACCATCCCCTGCCGGTCCCGTCCCTCACGCACCGTCACCATCCCCCTGCCGGCCCCGACCCTCACGCACCGTCACCATCCCCTGCCGGTCCCTCACGCACCGTCACCATCCCCTGCCGGTCCCGTCCCTCACGCACCGTCACCATCCCCCTGCCGGTCCCTCACGCACCATCACCATCCCCCTGCCGGCCCCGTCCCTCACGCACCATCACGATCACCCTCCCGTCGCACGAGCTCGTGGTGCAGAAGTTTTCGCGCGCGTTCAGGAGCCGCGCGAGCTCCGCGGCTCGCGCGTCCAGCGCGCGCTTCCGGCTGGGGTCGGGCCGCGCGAGCCACTGCGCCTTGCGCCGCGCGAACGCCGCCATCGCGGGGGGACGGCGTCCCACGGCGGACAAACCTCGGCGCGCGGCCGGGCGGCGCGGCGGGGCGGGGCCGGTAGTGGTACGGCCCCGCCCTCCTCCGCGCTCCGCCGCGCGGCAGCGGCGCTCCGCAGGTAGGCCGTGGGCACGGGGGCTCCCCGGCGCTCGTCCGGGGAGACAGGACGAGGACGCAGCGGCTCTGCACTACCCATGCCAGGCTCCACAGCCACGGGGACACGGCCGGGCTACATGGGGACGACGGCTGTACGAGGCGGCCCGAAGGGGCGGGGCCTGATCGCAAGGAGCGCTTCCAGGGCAGGGCCTGACCGCGAGGCGGATCAAGGGGCGGGGCCTGGGGCGGAGGCGTGCTTGTGGGCGGGGCCTGACGCTACAGGTGTGTTTGTGGGCGGGGCCTGACGCTACAGGTGTGTTTGTGGGCGGGGCCCGGCGGTGCAAGTGGGTTTGTGGGCGGGGCCCGGCGGTGCAAGTGTGTTTGTGGGCGGGGCCCAGAGCAGCCCGGGGCCTTCCCTTGCCCCGGTCCCTCCCCTCCCTCTGGTTCGGTGCGTTATCACAGGATCGATCGCCCTTGGGCCCCGCAGTGTGTGCCGTGTCCCAGGCGGTGTCCGCAGGGCAGGTGGCTCATGCTGCCCGTGACCTGAACAGGTACCGGGGGTCTCATTGTGTCTTTTGGCAGATCCGCTGGTCGCCATGGCAGCCATCAGGAGTGTGATGAGAGCAGTCCGAGTGTTTGAATTTGGTGGCCCTGAAGTGCTTAAACTCCAGTCAGATGTGTTAGTTCCGGTTCCAAAAGAAAACCAGGTATATGTGAGCTCTGTGGAGGAAAATAGTGATAATGAATGTTAACAAGTGCCTGCAGGACAGAATGAGAGATAAAACCAAAACCCTACACCTAGAGTACATGAGTTTTGGTCAGTGTGTTCATACTACTTGAGAAATCATGCTTAACAAATGTGGGCTCTTTACTCTGTTGTGGGCTGTATATTCTGCATCAAGGCTGTTTGAGAATTCAGTAAAAATGCTACAACACCATGCTGTGAATTCAAAGCGCTAAACCATTTTAGTTATTGCTTAAGAAGTGTCTTTTCTTTTAGGTATTAATTAAAGTCCATGCCTGTGGGGTAAATCCTGTTGAGACATATATTCGTTCTGGGACTTATGCTAGGAAACCAGCTTTGCCCTACACTCCTGGCTCGGATGTGGCTGGGGTGATTGAAAGTGTTGGGGAACACGTGACTGCATTCAAGGTATTTACGCACTGGGGTATAATTCACCATTGTTTCATGGGTCCTCTTTGGCTGGTTGCTGTGCTGCTGTACCTGGTTCTGTTGCTTATAATCACGTAATCTCTGCAAGGGGGGACACCCCTCCACGGACGGGTACAAGCACACAGTGGGATCCCACTGGCAAACCAGTCTGCTGGTGGGACTGTGAGGAATGTTGTGCCCTCCTGAAGCTCAGAGCTCTCACAAGAGGCACTGCAGTCTGTCTGCTTAAAGCAGTCATATCTGGTGTACAAAAGTTGGGGTTTGGAGCTATTTTTCTGGCATTGCAGAAAAAGTTGAGATTGGAATCTTCTTGCTGGGGGTAGTAATTTCAGGCAGAACTAAAAAAATTTCTGTAAAGTATTTCAGAAATGGAAATTGGTTACTTATAAAGCTCCATTAGTTCTGTTATTTGTTACTAAAATTGTTCAAATACCGTATTACTCCTGCATAGTAATTTTATTTGGATTTCTCAGTGGGAAAGTCTGAGGACAGGAGAAGGCAAATATCAGTTTGCTAAGAAAGATATCTAGGACATCAATTTACTTTTTAAGTTGGTTCTCCCATTTAAGTCATTAGACATTTGGTCCCAAACCAACAAAAACATTGTAGGTAAAATTGGGCTGGAATTTCCTGATTTGGAATTTATGTAACAATTTTGGGAGATCTGAGAGACAGGGTTATCAAGAGAGAAGAATAATCTTTTTTGATATTTTCTCTACTAACAGTTTGCTATATCTGCTGTGTGTGACTTTTTGCTTTCTCTGACAATTGTGATGCTCTTGTCTTGAATGAGAGAGAGGGGTTAAATATATCCACATTTAAATAATTTAGAAATGTTTATTTTGTGTTTGTAAAAGCTTTTGAGGTTTTGCATTTGGAATCTGTGCATGGAATTCCTGACTTCAGTCAAAGTTCATTAAGGTTCATATTAATGAATGAGGCAGTAATTAATGAGGTTTGTGTGTTACACTGCAGGATGGGGTATAATTATGATACTTAGATTTAAGTATAAGAAATGATACCGTTTGTGTTGCATTGATGGTATCTATTGGATTTTATAAAAATTTCTTTGACAAATGTAACTGGTTATTTTTGATAGGAGAACTGTTAGAAATAGCCCAAACCTCTGTAAATTTCATCTTAATGTTTATGAAGGAAAAAGTAAGGGAAATTATTGATTTCTCTGTGTTCTCTCCCTCCATTCTAGAAAGGTGACAGAGTTTTCACCCTTGAAACACTTTCTGGAGGATATGCAGAGTATGCAGTTGCTGCAGCCAACAGAGTCTTTCCTTTGCCAGACAAACTGGACTTCAGGCAGGGAGCAGCGATCGGAGTGCCCTACTTCACTGCCTACCGGGCCCTTTTCCAGAAGTAAGGCACCAAATCCATGTTTGTGCACTTTAATCTTTGGTATTTACAATGCCAGAGTTCGTGTTTTCACTGTCCTATAAAAGGGGGAGGTTGGTGAGTGGGAAATGTTTAAAAATGTTGGAATTGTCAGATAATTGTGATCTAGAAGCTTGTGACTGTGTTTTCCTGCTAAGTCTTTTTTCTTGAGAGAACCTACCTGGAAAGGCTTCATGGAATAAAATATGTGACTCCTTTTCAGTACTCACTGGTATTTTGGCTGGGGAAGAAAAGAGCAATAGTTCTAATTTCCTCAGGAAGCAGACAGGTGCTGTGGAGCAGAACCACTGCTTTCCTGTGGCAGGCCAAAGGCCTGAACTGAAGCTCAGTACCAGGCTCTCACTGGCTGCTGGCTGCATGTTTCTTCAAGTCGTCAGTCACAGGATTTATTTTGCCTACTTGTTTTCCCAAAAAGGCTTATGATATCTGTTTAGCCATAAATTGGAATATAATTGGAACTGGAAGCAATGCTGTGTGAACAATGAGATTTGATGTCAGTGTCTGCAACCCCATGCTCAGTCAGTATGTGCTTCAGTCACAGTGCCAGCATTTCTTGTGTTCTTCTCCTAGAGGCTGTGCCAAAGCAGGGGAGAGCGTGCTGGTTCATGGTGCTAGTGGGGGGGTAAGTAATCCAAGGAGGCAAGTGGTAGAGAACCCTGCTCTCTGTCCCTGCATCTGCTTCTTCCTGGGATATGGGTTATGGTCATATTTGTATCAATAGATTATCTGAAATAAAAACCTAATCTGCTACTCTAGGATACCGTTTCTCAGAAAAACCCTGTTATTCCCCAAAACTGTGAGACTGCACGAGTGCTGGTGTGAGTTCCCCAGTCAGAGGGTCCCATACTGAACAGGTGTTTGCTGCAGGTGGTAGTTGGTCTGGAAGTTTTATCGCTGATAGCAGAAAGCTCTAATTTTCCCATATATACAAATTGTTCTCAGTCCTCTGAGAATAAGTCACTGGTGCAGGGTAACTATGCATTTCTGTTTGCATTCTCATGTTTTTACCCATGAGCCAACTGCTGGCTGCACAAGGAAAGGTACTGGAATATATAAACCTGCAACTGAATACTACATGAAATTGCACTTCTAGTTTTCTTTGGGTTTTCTTGACAAATTTACTTTAGATCTTTATGACTCAACATTTTAGTTTATCTCCCACACTCTGCAGTTGCTCACTTTCTGGTGATGCACAAAACAGCTTCTGTGAACAGGCCAAGTTTCCTTAATTATTTGTTAGCCAGCAAAAAGATGAATTCATATCTTATTCTGACATACTAGAATGGCATTTAGCATTGTAAATCTTTTTTTAAATTTTCATAAACTAAATGTAGTGCTTCTATTTTTACTGGAGGCAAATCTGGTAGGAGACACTTGGAATTCACTTTCTAAAGTAGCGTTAATAAAATTTGTGCCTGCAGATTTTCTTTGCAATTTATAATGCTGGTATTAATAGCAGGTGATTCTGTGAAGAGAAGAATTTCCTTGGATTTGTATAAAAAATATAGGGCCCAGGTTTGATAGATACTCAGCGTTCTACATCAATGTGTGTCAAATGCTGATAGCTATTAAAAAACCTCAAAAAATTACCATGCCTTGGTAAATATCTTTTCTTTTTTAAAGAATATTTGGCTGTCTTTGAGATCCAAATTATTGGCTAAAAACCACTTTACCAGACTAGCTTTTTAAATGGGGAAGTTCCAAGTCGCTGGTAGACTATTTAAAATTCTAAGAAAGGAGTAAAATAATTTTCTCTTTTTTTTTTCTCCCTTCAGGTGGGACTAGCAGCTTGTCAGATTGCCAGAGCTTGTGGTTTGAAGGTTTTGGGCACAGCAGGAACTGAGGAGGGCATGAATGTGATCCTGAGAAACGGCGCTCACCAAGCCTTTAATCACAGAGATCCAAATTACACAGAGAGAATTAAGGTAGGCCTGTGTCTGGACTCAAGAATGCAGGCAGTGTTGTTCTTAGCAACGTGTGAACAGTTGTTTGCAGAAGACTTTAAAATAGATTTATGCAGATCAATAGTGTACTGCCTTTTTCATTTCTACACAAGGAAAAACTTTCTTGGGCTGGAAGAGCTGAGCTTTCCTCACAGGCAGTGGCATTTAGAACTTCCTACATTCAGCAAATTCTAGGATGGGATCCCATCACAAGTTAGCACAGCAAAATGTGCTACAAATCAGCTGCTGCACAAAGGCTGCATTGAAAATTTAAACAATGAGCTGTAAAGTGGATACTTTCTGTAGTGTTTAAAATTAAAGATGGTACCCAAGCACTAAAATAACATCCCGTGTCCTATACAGGCATGCACAGGGCCGGAAGGAGTGGATATCATCATAGAAATGCTCTCTAATGTCAACCTGGATGCTGACTTGCAGCTGCTGTCCCGTGCAGGGAGGGTGATGGTGAGTGTTTGTGTCCTGGGCCAGGAGGGTGACACTGAGTGTTTGTGTCCCTGAGCAGGGAGGTGATGATGGGTGCTTGTGTCACTGATTTTGTGCATTCAGCATCACGCTGAACAGCTCTGACTCGATGCTTTGGACTCCTTTGGGCAGGTTGTGGGCTGCAGGGGACGCATCGAGATAAACCCAAGAGACACAATGAGCAAGGAGTCCAGCATAATTGGAGTGAGTCTGTTTCTTGCAACTGAGGTGAGAAGCATTTCTATTTTTAGGTATGCTTTATTGACTTGTTCCAGCACCCTTCTATTTACAGTTAAAATTATTTGGAGGAATGAAAGAATAATTTCACTGTAAAAAACTTGTTAGTTTATTCCTTTAAGTTTTGATTCAATCTCAGAACATCATAAAATATTTTCAGGTTGTGGAATTTGCTTTAATTATTGCATAAATTGCCAATACTATTCTGAAATGCAGAGACCTTGTCATAAACACTATGTTTGTTTCATGCAGGAGGAAAGGCGTGAATGTGCCACAGCAGTCCTTGATGGCATAGAAGCTGGCTGGCTGAAACCAGTTGTGGGCTTGGAATATCCCCTGGAGAAAGCAGCCAAGGCTCATGAAGACATTATTTGTAGCAGTGGTGCCCGAGGGAAGATGGTGCTCCTTCTGTAAAGGAGCACCCTTTTCCATTTATTTTGTAGCTGTTCTAACTGCGCCTTTGCTTACATGGTTCACTGAATGTACGTTATAAACATACCTTTAAACCTGTTTGACAGTAGCAGAAAATGCTCACTTAGATGAATTAGTTAACATTTTCTTTTTGTAATGAGCAGAGTTGCATTTACTGTAAAGTAATTTTGGTAGCTTTTTTGATTTGTTGTGGCAATAATAAATTTTCTCTGCTGGCGTACTTTGTGCCGCAGGGAATGGTAGGGTTTGGTATCATGGAACATGTGAAGACAGAGTGAGGCCAGGGATTGTTCTGTAGGTAACAGAATGAAGATGCTTTTGGCAGATACACAAAAGTAAATAACTCACTATGTGTGTTAATTAGAACTGTAAATTCTTTTAGCCACAAAATGTGTACTCAAATTTTGTACTCAAATTTTGTCACATAATTTACTTGAAATTAAAGCTTTTACTGACAAAATAGTTTACTTTCCAGCTCAAAAGATGGGCAGAATGTCTCAAACATGAACTATTGGGAGCTGAGGCAGTTCTACTCGTCTGTGCCTCTAAGGCTGAGGTGACAGTATCCTGGCTCATCCAGAGGGACTGTCACTCTGCAGCTGCATCCTGGGATTTGCCTCTTTGGAAATGATGATCATGACCGAAGCAGCTGATTTCTGGATGGTGAATGACTGATTGTGAAGATTTCAGTTCCTTCTATGAGCTTTAATAAAAGTGGATCCTTGGCTGCACTGAGAGCGGAGGGGAGAGCGGAGGCTGCATGGCTTTGTGGCACGGAGAGTTCCTGTGAAATTGCTGAAATTCCATCCACTGAAGTGGGCAGGGCACAGCCTCAGCACTAGGGCTTGTGTGCAGGTGTCCATGTGCCATGACACCGGGGTCATTTCATTGTGTCTTGTTCTCATAAACCTTAAGTGCATTGCACAGCAGATGGTGTTGCCAGGAAAGATGGTGGAATGTTTCTAGAGTTAATAATTTCCATTTAGTGTTTCAGTGAGTGGTTTCAGAAAGCTGCTCGGGGAGAGAGGATGAGGCCAGCTCTGCCAAGGTGCAGTGGGGCCCTTCCTCCCTCTAGGCTGCCCCAAGGCACTGAAGCTGGTTTCCTTGTTGTAGCACTTCCACAGGAGTAGGGAGCTGTGTTTTTTGTGTGAAGATTTAAGTGATTCACCTGGTGTAAGTGGTGTGTAGCTAGTGTCTCCGCTGATTATCCAGGTGAAGGGTGCTGACCGTTCCTGCTGTCTCAAGCAGAATGTGGCCTGAGCAATGGTGTCAGTTGGGAACCTGCTATTCCTCTTGACAACTGTTAGAGAAAGTAAAACATCTCTTAATATCAAAGTACTAAACAAAGGTTAAAAGTAATGGTTAATGACATATGATTGTGGAGATGATGTGCATAAAAAGTATATACCTTTCTTCTATATTCTGTATTCAAATAATATTTTTGATTCAGTCTTAATTTAGTAGGGGTCCATGACATGAATGAGAGGCTGATGGTTTGCAGTGGCCACTGCATCGTGGATGATGTTTAGAGGAGAAATCCAGAGCACGTTTCTGGTCTGTCCTCATCGTTGTTGTCCCAAGGGCTGTGGTTGTAGTGGAGTTTGTCACCAGAAGGTGTCAGAGCAGTTCTGTGTTACCACGTTATCGCTGCTCCCTGCCAGGTGACCTGGCAGAACAGCACCGCAGCACTGGGACTGACTTGGGAATATCGTGTAACGTTTATTCTTCTGTCAATTTCCAATGTATTGTATAAATTGAAAGATTTTTTTTTAATTTTGGAAGAAGTAATGTGGATGGAACTAATGAGGTAGGGCTCAGGTATGTCTGATTTGTGCAAGCCACCAATCTAGGAAATGTCATCCTGGAGAGTCCTTGGTTTTGCTCTCTTTTTGGGACACGCTGCCCCTTGGCAGTGCAGAAAAGGATGAAGAAGAGAGTGAGGGCCACAGACTATTGTATTTGGTGGAATAATTATCTCAGTTTGTTGAGAATCTTCTCCTGATGTGACTGGATGGGATTTTGGAGGCAGTGGTTGCCCATTGCAGCCTGCTTGGTGCTGCCATGGGTGGTTGGAAGGGTTGAACAGGCTCTTGTATTTGTGCCGACTTTGGCATCTGCAGGAGAGGTTTGGGGTTCAAAGTGAGGAGTTGTGTACAATGCAAGGCTCTGGAAGCTGCTGTTCTGTGTCTTTCTAAAACAGAAAAGAGTGGAATTGTTCTGAAAAGCAGCTGCTCTTGGTTAATCTCATTGTGCCCCAAATAAATGGTGCTTACATTTTCTAGTCATTAAAAGTCTAATTGCCTCTCTATTGTAATTGTCCTGTGTCTGTTCCTGACTTCTTCCTGTCCTGCAGGATGATACAATAAGTTAGTTTGAGACTTTAATTACAGAGTTGGGAAGATAAAATATCAAGAGAATATTGATGTCAATAATTGCTCCCTTTACAGAAGTTAGATCAATATTGAGTTTGGGTGGATCATGCCACAGTAAATTTGAGGATGGTGAAGCCTTAATATTTTGGAACAGGTGTCTCAGGAGGAATGGTTGGCCCTGCTATTCCTCACTGCAGGGATCTCTGCTCACATCAGTCACTCTGGTCCCTGGCAGCATTACCCTGTGAGTTTGTACTTCAACTGGGACTCTCAAGAACTGCAGGAAGAAGGGAAAATGAGCATGGAAGGGTGGTTGTGTCTCCTTTATTTCAGTAAATCGGTTGTCTGTTCCAGTGCACACTTTGGTGCTTCCTGTCATCTGGATTGGGAGATGGAAATCAGGATTGATATTGGAAGTGCATCCTGTCACCTCATGATATATTTTTAAGTTCCTGGATCTGTGTTGTATGAAAATGCCTTCTCCATACTTCTATTTTTAACTTTTCTTCTTTTCTTTTTCTTATATTCCCACCCCACCCCCTTTTCCCCCTTTTCCTTTATTCTTTTCCTTTTTCCATCTTTCATTTCTGTTTTATCTTTTTCCTTCCCCTCCCAGCCCCACGCCAGCCCGACCCAGCTAGTGTCTTGTGGCCAGTTCAGGCTCCTCAGCACCAGTTCAGGCAAGAAGCTGCTGGCAAGGGTCCAGCAGAGGGTGGCAGAGATGATGAGGCGCATTGCATCTGAGGCACCTCTCTAACGCTGAGCGACTGCCCAAGGTGGGCGTGCTTAGTGCGGAAAAGAGACAAGTGAGAGAGGATCTCACCAATCCACACAAATATTGCCAAGGGGCGTCACAGAATGGTGCCAGGCTCTCTTCAGCGGTGCCCAGTGGCCATGACCTAAAGCACAAGAAGTTCTACCTCAGTGTGAGGAAGAACTCTCCGTGGAGGGTGGCAGAGCTCTGAAAGGGCTGCCTGGGGAGGGTGTGGAGCTTCTCTCTCCGGAGACATTCCAAACCCACTCGTACGCGTTCCTGTGTCACTGTTCCAGGTGACCCTGCCTTGGCAGGGGATTGGGCTGGGACTCTCCAGAGGTCCCTTGAACCCCAACAGTTCTGGGGCTCTGTGATTCTGGGGCTGCGGGCGGAGCACCGGCCCCCTCCCGTTTCTCCCTCCCTTGTCCGTGTCTCCCTCCCTTTCCCCCGCCTCTGCCTTCCTCCCTCCCTCCGTCCCTACCTCCGTCCCTCCGTCCCTCCGTCCCTCCCTCCGTCCGTCCCTCCCTCCTTCCCTCCCGTCCCTCCTCCGTCCCTCCCTCCGTCCCTCCGTCCCTCCCTCCGTCCCTCCCCCCGTCCCTCCCTCCGTCTCCTGGCGACGCCCGGGACGCGCCGGTGCCGGGGCAGCGCTGTCCCCGCTGCCCCCGCTGTCCCCGCTGTCCCCGCTGTCCCCGCTGTCCCCGCTGCCGCCGCCGCCGCCGCCGCCATGAGCGCCCCGCAGCCCCGGTGAGTGGGGCCGGGGCCGGGCCCGCTCCGTGCCGGCTCTTTCGGCGCCGCGGGAACGGTGACGGGCTCGGGGCCGCCGGCGGCGCCTCCCTGCAGCCCGCTGGGGGACAGAGCGGCGCTGGGGCTGCCCGACCGGCCGGGAGAGGGCCCGGGGACCCTGCCCGGCACCCCGGGGCTCCCGCCCGGTAGGGCCTTCCCCCGCGCAGGGGGGATGGAGCCGTGGGGAGGGGCTGCTGGCTGCAGGTGAGTCCCTGGTTACCTGCCTTCGGACCTGCAGCTGTTGAGTTCAGAGGATGCGGACTTCCCCGAGCTGATGTCACAGACAAACAGCGAGGAACAGAGAATCTCTGCAGGTCTCTGTGACAGAATCTGGCACATCCTGGTATAGTGGGCGATGGTCTAAGTAAGCAAGCAGCGGTAGAACTTGCTCCTGGGCCACACAAGAAATCAGTGGCAGAACACTCCTTTGGCTCCCAATTCTGTGTGTGGTTGTGAGGCTTAAAACTTCCTCTGGGGGGGTGGATGGCAGACGGGTGCCAGGTAGAGCACAGGCACCATGATGCCCTGTGACTCTGCCAATTAGTAACTGAAGCTTTGGTGCTCTCTTGCATCATTTATTTGGTGATCTCCGATTTAATTGCACTGTGAAATATTAACTGTGAAGGTTTGCTTTGCAAAACACATAGGATACCTGCTGTGGCTTTGTCTTGATATCCTTCCAAATGAGTGAGTGCGGTCTTAAAATTTACCGTGGTACACAGCTCTGGCTCTGAGTGTAGGGCTTTGGGTAAGCTGCCAGCTGAGAACAAATATACTGTCAATAAATAATAGTGTCCATGATCATAGCATCATAGAATTCTAAATAACCTCAAATATAGAATTACTGACCTCAGAGTGACATGTTGTCACTGGCTGTGATGCCAGAGAAACAAACATGTCACTTGTCTTGGGAAGAGCTTTAGACATACTCCAGGAATCTACAGATCAGTCAGTTTGGGTTCTGTGCCAGGAAAATTGTCTGCTGTTCTAATAAAACCCCAGCATTTTCAGAGAGAAGAATGAACAGGATAAATGGGCAGAGAAAAAGGAGTCCCAGGAATACCCAGAAAGGGATGTGATTACTGTGACACACAGGCTGTATAGGGCTGTCTGAGGCTGGTGCTTTCCCTTTGCTGTGTTTTTTCCTAACATGGATTTTGTCAGTTCTGCACTTCTGCCTGTTGCAGAGGTTTTAAAGGTGACTTTTGTGTGTGGTTCTTTAATACTGGAACCTTGAACAAGACAGCTCAGACAAGAGCTTCTCTTATCCTTTTGTTGACACCAGGAGCAGGCTAAACGGGAGCCGTGGCTGCTTTGCTGGAGTGCTCCTGGCCATCCCCAGGCGCTGGTCCGTGCCAGCATTTATGGCTGCAGGAGGTTCCAGGGCTGGAACTCGTGCCACAGCCAGACCCTGGTGGGCCTGCTTGCATTCTTTACAATGATTTCATGGATGTTGGTTCAGGCCCAACACAATTCCTTATTTCCTCTAATACCCTTTTGAACTCTGAATTTAGTTCAATATATTTGAAGGCCAGCCTGTTCATTATTTAAATGAGAGAATACATGTTCTGAGACTTTGGTGGAACAGAAATTGCCACATCACTGTGTTCAGATGGGAGCTGCATTTTAACTAGCTATGTGGTCCAGGATGTCTTATGTGGAAGGAAGTAAATTAAAAGGAGATGGATTGAGTTTCTCCTCTGCCTCAACATGCAGTTGCCAGGTGATACCATAAATTAATACTTAGCAAAATTGGTAGAACCTGGTGGTTTCAAATACAAACTCTGGATTAAAAAGGTAACATAGAACAGTTGCTATAAATACCAGTATTTAACCAACAGGCATAAAAGGGTAACCTACATTGTTTGTTTAAAGTTTAATTTATTGTTGGCAGCTACCTTTGAGGTTATTGTGAAACCCCATGTAAAATTCCCGTAAATCCATGATCTCTTTGCTTCAAAACATTTCTCCTTTCTTTCCTTGAATATGCTTTTGTGTGTGGCAGATCAGCCTAGCAATAGACATATAACTGAGTTATCCAGCTGAAAGGGATGTAATAGAGGCACAGTGCATTTAAATCTACAGCCAAAGATAACAAAAGAGTTCAGTCTCTTGTGTAACTTGAGCCCAGAGAGCCCAGAGATCAGGCTGAACATATTATGTGACATGTACCTGAGTGTGCAAACTGTACAAATGTGAAAGGATTTTGAGTATTACCAACTGCATCCTAGTGTCACTGACTTCTCAATTTGCCCTGTTTTCCAGAGGGTGAAGTAAGATATGATTGTGAAAAATATAACTGCTAATTATGACTGCTTCAGGTTTTGTGTTCAGCTTTCACATCTGAGGTTCAGGTTTTTGAACCTTTGGGCTTTGGTTGCTGTGGTGATGGTAGCGAGGCCCTGGCACAGGCTGCCCAGGGAAGCTGTGGCTGCCCCATCCCTGCAAGTGCTCAGGTCGGGCTGGGTGGGGCTTGGGGCAGCCTGGGGTAGTGGAAGGTGTCCCTGGCACCAGCTGGGCCCTGGCAGAGCGGCTGGGGCGGGACTCGAGCTCCAGGCACAGCACTGCCCTGCCCTTGGTGTCACCCCAGAGCTGCTCTGGGAGCTGTCAGGGCTGGCCTGGCAGTCCCTTGCTGCAGTGGTGGCAGCGCTGTTCCACACGCCGCTCTTGGCCTGAGCTACAAGTCACGAGCTTCTGATACGAGTTTCCAGGAGGCCACACGATATTGCTTTTACTCAATCTGATGGGCATTTACCTGACCAAATCCAGGATGGTTTACTAAGGCAGCATTTTGTGTAGCAAACTTTTGGGTAGCTCTGTTTAACGTAGACTGTAATAGTTTGTCAGTCAAGGGGATTATAAACATCTCCTTTTTTTATTGCAGTATTCTTGAAACCTATAACAGTCTTACAGACAAACACCTGGTTGGATATTTCAGCAATGCCAGGATAAGACGACATCTTCAGAAATCAGGACTGGTGAGACTGAAAACTTTTCCTCTATTCTACATTCAATTCAAAATGTTTTTATGCTTTTTCCCCCCATATTTCCTTTTGCTCATTTGAGTTTCCCTCTGCAAAGTGTTTCAGTTTGCAGATATACAGCATCATAGTGGTTCACTCATGGTTTTTACACTGTGAAATGTAAGCATCTTTGACTTGTTTAAATAGCTTCAGTGTTATTTTTCAGAAGTGTTTAATGGAAAACGGAAGGATTTGGTAAAGGTGAATATACTGAACATTTTGTTAAAAAAACTGGTGTCCTCCTAGGTGTGACTCTTTTGCACAGACATGGGCAGTAGGGCAGCAGGTGTTTAATCCTTTCCACCCCCTTGGGCAGTGGCCTGTGAGGGGTAAGGCTGAGCCCTCAGCTATTAGAAATGTGGCTGCTGCTCCTTCCATTTGGCTGGTGGAGTTCATGGGGTCAAAGATAATACAGTGCTGTAAGGTGAGTTCCACACCATGGCAGGGGCAGAGGTGGAAACAAACCAGGAGGAGGAAGTGCTCTTCTGGGAAATGGTATTGTTTCAAAACACACTTTATTTAATCTTCTCCTTTTCAGTGACATTCTGTTTGTGTATGGCAGATCTCAAGGAGCGGAAGAATAATACCGGAGAAGGAATACCGCCTCAATGCCATAAGGAGGGACCACCAGAGACACGTCCAGGAGTGCTTGGCTGATGCCATATATCATAAGGTCCTTGACATTGAGGTGTGCCCTTACTGGGGATGTGTGAGCCTTCTCGGGGGTTTCCTCACTGACAGCCAGGGGCTGCTAACTTGTGCTGGGCTGTTTTCCATGTGTGCCCTCATGCTCCCCTGGAAGGCTCTTTCCTGCTGGGAAAAAGGACAGACTTTGTGCTTGAGGTTCCCCACACGAAACCTCCATGAGCCTCTCATTGTCAAACCACGCTATTGTGAGAGCAGGCACTGTCCTGGCTTCCTTATTGCTTTTTGGCAGCTCTCAGATTATGAGATGATATTCACAGGGCTAGTTTGCTTAAAAAAATTCTGATAAAAACAAACCAGTTTGAACATATTTATATGTATGCTGTCTGAGTACAAAATCTGGGCACATTCCTATGGGATATCAGGAATAGAGTTGGTTCCTACAACTTTACCAACTCTACCAGTGCTCAGTTGTTCCCTTGGCTGTGTGAATGTATGCAGGTGAAATGCAAATAGATTCAATACACAGTAGTTTTATTACAGGGCTCAATGAGAGTAGTGGCCAGGGAGAAAGCATGGGACAAGCAGGACAGAAGCAAGAGTTCTTGCACACACTGACACCTCATGATGGCCAGTAATGGGATTTCTCTTCCTCTTACATTGATAGTATCATCATCAGCTGGGGAAGAACAGGAGACTTGATTATTCTGCAAGGAAAGAGACGATACAGCCAGCCAAGGTAAGGCTTCAGCACTGCTGATGGGGCTTGGCAGGTTTGCCTCTGTTGAGTAGTAACCGTGGGCCTGACCAGTGATTTGTTGAGACAAGTGTTCTGTCTCTGATATGGAAAAGTACAAGAAACAGGCAAGTAGAGGATGATCCTGCCCCAGGTACATCTCCTTTGTCCTTTGTCCAGAAATTCAGGAGCTTCCATTTACGCATTTAATTCCTTGTGAATCTAGTTATTCTTCTACTTCTGCAGTGCTCTTGGTTGGGTGATTTAATAATGAATTGCATGAAATGCTGTCTCCTTGCATTTCTGCATAGTAATAAATGTATCTGCTGTCTGATATGTCTGTTCGGTGCTCCATTGTTCTTGGTATGACAAAAGTTATTAAATGTTCTCTTTTTCCAAGGCATCTATGATTTTACATACATTCTTCACATTCCTTCTCAGTTATCCAAGCTGAAGGTCCTCGGTCTGAATTTTTCTTATGTGGACCACTCCAGGCTTCTCATTACCGTTGCTATTTTCTTACCTTTTCTTGTTCTACTATTTCTGTTTTGAAATGGGGAACCATACCAGAATGAATAATTCAAGATACGTTCTCCTCCCAGTAATTCTAGACCTCTCTGCTTTTGACTGCTGATGAGCACTGAGCTCACGTGTTTGGTTGTTTGCCTCTCCACAGGATTTGGGCAGAACTGGCATGTGAGAAATCAAAGAGGTTTTAGGAATCTTCATTTAGGTATCATGTAGGTTGAACTTGATTCTCTAGTTTTAGTCATGGAAAACCCATAGAAGTCAATGGTTCTTCTCCCCATGCAATCACCTGAATTCATATGGGAAAAGTCATCCTCATTTTGGTAGAAACATGCTCAGAATTTTATTTCTGTATTAAGAACCTGAGTGCTTTGAGAAGAGTGCCTTGAGAAGGTGGCTGCTTCATTGAGCAGCTGGTAAACAATGTCAGGTGTGTTAAACTGTAAATAATAAATCTATAAGCAAATCATGGGGTAAAGAGAAGAGAAGATTTTCCTGAAAGACACTACTCACTATGGAAATTGCAAAGGTGTCATTTGCTGATGGAACTCCTGTGGTAGGGAGTTGCCCCATGGAAGCAGTGATTCAGGCACCCTCTCAAGGGATCCTGGGCTTGAATAATTTTGGAACGTAAACCAAAACTGCTTCCTTCAGAAAGACACCTGCAGACACCTGATCTGTGTGTGCTGTGCTGCCATGCTGGGACGCAGGAGCCTGGCTGGAGCCAGTGGTGTAATTTAATTCTCACCTCATCTGTTCAATGAATTCATCTGAGTCGCTCATGTGAAAGGGAAGGAGAAAGGCAGATGGCTGAGCAAGGGAGGGTGAGAGACAGAGCTGTCTGTTTCCAGTGGGGCAGCCATCCCAGCACTGGGTTGGTGAGATGGGAAGGTGGGGAGAGGCTGCAGTCACCGCAGGAAAGTGGCAGGTGCGCTCAAATTTAAAAAAGAAAGAGACCTTCAAACAAACCAAGAATTGTGAGATACACATAAACAGACATTAATTGAATCTAGTGGTCAGCAGCTGGAGAGAGCTGCAGGAAAATGAATCAGAGGTTGGGGACAAGTCTTTTTGCTTGTCCCTCACATTCTCCCATGATTTCCTTTCTTTCCTTAGCCAGCTGTTCCATCGGGCCCAGGCCAGCTGATTGTCATAGCTGTCCAGTGAAAGACAGGTGTAACGAGACAGACATCACTGGCTTTTGCATTCAGTGCCTCAGACATAAATTGCCTTTCTTTCAGATGGAGCGGTTGATGGGCGAAGTGTCCCACGTGTACGCCCCACACCCCCCCGTCGCCCCCAGGAACCACCACGCGCTCTGTCCCTTGGTGTCCGGAGAACGAACCGGGCGCTCGCTGCGGGTGAGTCCCATCAGCGTCTCCGTGGGCTGCCATGGAGGCACAGACAGCTGAAAGTGTGCCCATGGGCCTCGGTACAAAGCATTCACTGCCTGGATCGTTCTGGATTAGGGCCACGTCCTTCATCACCCGAGGCTTATTGCCTGTTTGCTGGGTTGTGTTAAGGAATCTCCAGAAGTTAGTGTTGCAGGAATGGCACATCAGAACCTAGAAAAAATCCCAAAAACCTTTGCTGTCTGATAAATCTGTTTCAGTCTTTTCCCTTTTAGCTGCCTCATGACCTCAGGCAGGCCAGTATCAGTGTGTTGAGCATTGTCAGTGGACACAGGGGCTGCAGACAAGGTTATGCATGTTGTAAAGCCCTGAAAAAGGTGGGAGTCTTTTAGAAAACAGAGTTGAAGGAATGAAATCAGACTGGAGCTCATTTCAGAAGGTTGTGTCTAGGAGCTCTGGATTTTGCTCTTTGTGAACCGCGTTAATATAATGAAAATATACTTGAAATATAATAGTACTAAAGCCTGAAGTCAAAGGTCAAATATCTAGGTCAGTTTCAATTGGTTCTCTATATCAATAATGATAATTGATGCAGATTGAAGAGAAACTTTTGAGTCCTGAATGACCTTTTTTTTCATATAGAGGGGACCCAGACTTAGACTTGATTATGGTGATGGACGTTATTATTACCGATCCAAGGAGCCTCCCTTCTCTAAGGTGGTAAGTTAACCTCAGTTAAACAGTGCTGTTAGATGTTAACATTTTAACTTGGTATTCTGAAGGGTATACAAGAAAAACATGAAATAAAACAGTCAGAAAAAGCTGAAAATTGAACAAAAATGGTACGTTTTTGTTGTGCATTCTCCCTGGGTCCATGTGCTGAAGCCCACAGCACACTGCTACAGTTTCTGTGAGTTCATTGTGTTTGCTACAGGACTGCATAGTGAGGAGATAGTAGCAAACCTTGTATTTATGGCCAAGAGTTGTTTTGAATGGTCAGTTAGAGGTGCCTAAAGGGGTCTGGCTCTTTGGAGGCAGACTAGAAAATGTCATGTCCTGTAGGTACCTGTAATCACTCACCACTTCCAGATATCTTCATCAGTGGTATTATTTTTCTTTGTGGCGCTGCTCTGTACTGGAAGCTATAGACTGAGATTTTGTCATTGTTTTCTTTCTCCTTTTGTAGAGTTCCTTGTGACCAAATACAGCTCCAGGAGATTTACAGCAGCCCCCTCGCCTCCAGCCCCTTCTTGGCGGGGCTGCAGCAGGGTCTGTATCAAAGGCTTCCAAACAGAAGTGCCATGCACTGGAACATTATCAGCAATTTGCCTGTGGGGTGAGGTTGTACTTCATTCTGAAAATAAACTGTCCCACTTTAGGGCCAGTTTTGTAATATTATTTAAGTACTGTTGTTCCCAGAACTGTACATGACAGGGAACATCCCTTTCAAATGGCATCAACTTTTATTTAAACTGCCCTTTTTCACTTCCCCTCAATTTTCTGTCTTACTGGTCTGATGCCCAGTTCTTGATCACAGTGAGGAAAAATGTGGTGACTTACCTTTTATAGTTTAAAATCTTTCTGTATACAAAATTTTCTCCTTCTCTGTAGATTTTCTCTTATGTAGAGAGAGAGAGACAGCACCTGGTTGACTCCAGGAACTTTGGAATATTTTCAGTTGCAAGTCCTACAAGTTTTCATCATTACCTACAAAGGAACTGCAAAGTAGCAAAAAATTCCTTTGTTTTGATCATTCCTTCTACTAAATCACACTAGTGGGCTTAGAGAATGAGAGTCAAACATGGTCTTGATATATTTGCAGTTACTTTCAAGTGATATTTGGACTTGTCTTCTGTTCTAGAAGAACATAATGTAATTGGTTTTCTGATATGCATTCCATGGGGTGAGAGGGCTTTGGAGTGGGACTGTGATCTTCTACCACTGGCTGACAGACACTGTGTAAATAGCTCACTTCTGCTCTGTCTACTCAAATTATGGGTGATTTAATGGTTTCTTTAGTGCTTGCAACTGACAAAAAAGTTGTGAGCACTAAATCAGATGCAAGTTCTGAGAACATGATGCAGAACTTGGAGCCACAGCATGCAGCGTTTACAGAACCTTGTTCTCTAGTAATGTCTTACTCTTATGGGCTGTGGTCCATTTCATTCTGCAAGAGGCCTAAATCTCTATTCAGATGAGGAAGCAGCATTTTGAAGCACATCTTGTATAACTGATGCCAAGTGATGTTTCTGTTGGATGCCTGGCTGCTCTGGGGATGTGCTTTCCAGCTGCAAGGGAGCAGCAGTGCTGCAGGACTGTGCAGGGTTCTGTCTGAGATGAGATCTTGGTGGCACTGGAGCCAGGGCTTGGCGTGCAGTGCTGTCTGTATCTCTGAAGGTGACATTTTCAAGCAATATGAATGTTGCCTTGCAAATTAAAAGAAAGTGGTTTAGCACAGAAATATTTTCATGAGCAAAATTTCAGGCCCTGAGTCAGGAGCTATTTCAGAAGGATGCCTGTTGCTCAGTCTACCAAGAAGTCAGACCATGGCCAGTTCCATAGGCTCTGGTTTTGCAGAAGCTGTGTCACGTCATTAAAATGTTTTTCCAGGCGCAGAGCAGTGAGCTCAGGTTTAGGAATCCAATGGATTACATGTCTGGTGCGTCGCCGTACCGGCCCAGCAAGCGTCGCCGTCGCGTGGCGCCGGTGCCGCCGCCCCGCCCGCACGTGGGGGACAGGTGCATCCCCGGAATCAGGCGTGGGCTGCCCGTGGAGAGATGGTTTCATCCCACCACTGGATTCAATGAGCAGTTTCTCATCAATGTGAGTAGTCTCTGTCCACATACAGGTGTATTATCCTCACTGGTGTGTTTGCCTGATGCTGAAAGATGTGCATGCCTAGTTTGCATAAAGAAAATGTATAACTTTTAAAATATATAATTGCTATGCATGTCCCTGTAAATGAAAACATTTGGTGTTTTTCATCAGTTGGGGAGAAAAAAGGTGCTGAACAACAACGTAGATCAAGTTATTCAAAGCCTTCCACTTCAGTCAGTGTGATCCTGTCTCTGGCACTAGAATCTCAGGGATTTGTGAAATGCCTTGAGTCTATAAACACTGCATCAGTTACACTGTCTCCAGCCAGTTTTAACTCCTGTAAATAAAGTTGTAGGAACCCTGGACTGGGTGGGATGATATGGGTCATTAAACCTGGTCCTTGAAATTTGGGGCTATTCAGAGCATTGGGTTTTCAGCTGGAAATGTATCCCACACCTTCTGCATGTTACAAACACTTCCCCATTTAATCAGCTCACCTCTTGTTATAAAAGCCTGGGAGTCTCAAGTGTGGGCTGCACAGATGTGAGCTTTGTTTTTGCCCCTTGTTGGAGCTGGGAGCTGAATGCATTTCTGTGCATTTTCTGCTGCAGAATACCAATGGGTTCCCCAAGTCCCCATTATGCAGCAACGCCCTGGTCACCATGATCTACCTGGGAAAGAGTAAGCATGTGTCACTCCGTGATCACAAGGATGAAATCAAAGTCTGTCAGCAATACTGTGGAACAGAAAACATTTGTGTCTATAAAGGTGACCTGTTGGAAGGAGGTAAGGATGGAGCCAGAGAGTTTGTATTGATTGTGGCAACATCGTTTTTTTGCTAAAACTTTGCCCTGACATCAGAACGATTACAACTCAGCTTGGTCAAGATATATGCATCCAGGGATGTTTATACCATCTGCCTCCACATTAAACCTGGATCTACTGTCCCATGATTGAAAGTGAGGTTACAATTACTTTTGCAATGATGGTAGAAGAATTTAGAGAATTGATTTAACAAAATACTTGTGGCTTATGCTAATTATCTCTAGAGATATCTGGTTAATAGAGCAGTTGTAGTAATAAATGTCCTTAAAAGGGGGGTTATCTGAGTTGCTAATATGGGTCAGTGAATGTTGCTTCTTATTCCAGAAGGAAAAGTACATAGTGAGAGCCCGGTTCCCATCTCTTTTTGGGAAGTGTGAGTGCCATTTCATCACAGCAGTAAAAGATGAACTGTGTTCTGGGAAACTGGACACAGGAAATGGCTGGGAGGCTCTGGGCTTTGTCCTGCTGTAGCAGTGAGTGGCCAAACTGACAGTGTGACACTTGTCCTAGCTGTCCCACTTTAGGATTCTGGGGCCGGCAAGGGCCAGGGCTGTGTGTGTGGAGGGGTCGACTTTAACCAAGTGTTGGACAGACCTGAGAGCCCCAGTGCCTGTCCACAGAGGGCTGACTGCTGTGGTGATGCAGTTAAGATGCAGCAGTTGCTACAGGCTGACAGTGAAGCACATTGTTCTTCTTTGAACCCTTTATTTCTCTAATTGCAGATACCTTCCAGTTCATCTCTAAGAGGTACCTGGGTTACCCGTTCAGCCTCACCTTTTATCTCAACGGGCTCCAAGTTGACAGGCTGAGCTCTTGCTGTGAGTACAGAGGCTTTCAGAGTAAGAGGCCTCGCCAGCTGCAACGCAGAAACACCTACTTCAGGGTGCTCCACGTGGCAGGAGCACCTCCTTGCTACAGGTATGGAGAAAGTGCGCTTTGCTCACAAGGACTTCGCTTAGAGGGTTTCTAACTTGTTTCTCTTTCATCTCCCTGGCTCCATCCACGCAGCTCTGTGGGGCCTGCTCTGTTTGAGTGCCCCGTGGAAGGGGCAGGGCGGGGGGCACCTGTCAGGGTCTCCCATCCCAGGGCACCAGCTCAGCCAGTTCCCGTGGCTGCTCAGCCTCCCGTGGTGTGTGTGCACACAGTGGGGACACTGCTTGTGCTGGAGCACGGGGCAGCGGCTCTGGGCGGGCTCCGTGTGCCACCCGTGTGGCTGTGGCACAGGGGCAGTGGAATAAACGCCGAGCGTGCTGCTCAGTTAGCTGTGCTTTCCAGAGGCTTTTTTTGTGATAATTGATTTTTAAACAGCTCTGCCTCTGAAGTGAGATTCTGTTGAAATAGTCCTAGCTTCAGGATAAGGCAGAACTGAATATTTGTTATGGTTCAGAAACTAAATCTGTGCAGAAAGGTCTTGGGCAAATGTCAGTGCTGTGACCAACAGCTGTGATTCTGCCAAGAGGCTTTAATTTTCACAAAATCTTCCTTTTCTGTAATTGTTAATTCAGGCCATACATTAACTTATGGACATGTGGATAATTTAAAATCTTCTGTGTTATTTTAATAAATATTTTTTTAAAAGAGCAGCTAGCAGTTGGAACAAAAGACTCTTCACAGAGGTCTACTCTGTTCCTTCAGGCAAGGACTGAATTCTAGGAAAAAAAATGCTAGTTTATTGTACCATAGTTTTTGCTCCAGTCTAACAACAAACATGATTTATGTTCATTGCATGTTCAAAGGAGTGAGAAGCATCTGAATTCAGAATGCCTATAGTGGCTATAGGTTTTAGGAAATGCCCCAATCTCAGCTTTTTGTGATTTCTATAAAGATTTGAAGTGAATTTTCAGAATTTAATATAGTATCCAAAAACTGAATTAATTAATTCCTAAGTTACTCCCCCTTTCTGTCCCCCTTTCTGTCCCCCTTTCTGTCCCCCTTTCTGTCCCCCTTTTCCTTCTTACTCTTAGTAATATCTCTCTTTTCCTG
Source organism: Emberiza elegans (assembly GCA_024865655.1). Taxonomy (NCBI): domain Eukaryota; kingdom Metazoa; phylum Chordata; class Aves; order Passeriformes; family Fringillidae; genus Emberiza; species Emberiza elegans. The sequence continues at coordinate 87,522,418 of JALJVW010000206.1, read as the reverse complement.
CCTCTAATCAATCCAGCTGACCTTATCTGATGACTAAAAATCATCTCCATTAACCTGATTTTCCCCATAAATGACAACTATTTTCACACCCCTTCAGGCCAAGTGCACTTGGGTTTGTTTTCTGCTCTGTGACATACATTGAATGCCCACTCTGGTTCCCAGTAAAAGTCCCAGTTGATT